>JAPDOI010000274.1:600000-969513 GCA_029168955.1 Aplectana chamaeleonis | reverse complement strand
CAGGACATCATGGAATGTGTGCAAGACCTCAGTAGGAATGTGCAGGACATCATGGAATGTGTGCAAGACTCTCAGTAGGAAATGTGCAGGACATCATGGAATGTGTGCAAGACCTCAGTAGGAGTGTGCAGGACATCATGGAATGTGTAGGCCTCAGTAGGAGGCAGACATCATGGAATGTGTGCAAGACCTCAGTAGGAATGTGCAGGACATCATGGAATGTTGTGCGAAGGACCTCAGTAGGAGTGTGCAGGACATCATGGAATGTGGTGCAAGACCTCAGTAGGAATGTGCAGGACATCATGGAATGTGTGCAGGGCCTCACCTCAGTAAGTGTGCAGGACATCATGGAATGTGTGCAGGATTGTGCTCCAGTAGGAATGAGCAGGACATCATGGAATGTGTGCAAGACCTCGGTAGGAATGTGCAGGACATCAAGGAATGTGTGCACGGCCTCAGTAGGAGTGTGCAGGACATCATGGAATGTGTGCAGAGACCCTCCCAGTAGGAATGTGCAGGACATCATGGAGATGTGTGCAGGGGGCCTCAGTAGGAGTGTGCAGGACATCAGTAGGTGTGTGTACAGGACCTCCCAGTAGGAATGTGCAGGACATCATGGAATGTGCAAGAGCCTCCAAGTAGGAATGTGCAGACATCATGGAATGTGTGAAGGACCTCAGTAGGAATGTGCAGGGAACATCATGGAATGTGTGCAAAAAGAGGTCAGTAAAGAGTGTGCAGGACATCATGGAATGTGTGCAGGACCTCAGTAGGAGTGCAGGACCGCAGTAGGGGTGTGGATGTCATGGAATGTGTGCAGGACATCATGGAATGTGTGCAAGACTCCTCAGTAGGAATGCAGTGGAGCCATCATGGAATGTGTGCAAAGACCTCCTGTAGTAAGGAGTGTGTGCAGGACATCATGGAATGTGTGCAAGAGCTCAGTAGGAATGTTGCAGGACATCATGGAATGTGTGCAGGACCTCAGTAGGAGTGTGCCGGGACCACAGTGAGAGTGTGCGTGATGGCATGGAATAATGTGTGCAGGACATCATGGAATGTGTGCAAGACTCAGTAGAAATGTGCAGGACATCATGGAATGTGTGCAGGACTGCCTCAAAGTAGGAGTGACCAGAGACATCATGGAATGTTGTTGCATCTCCCGGCATTAGGAACATGTAACAGGCAGACATCATGGAGATATTGTGTGCAGGACCTCAGTAGGAAGTGTAGAGACCACAGCCAGGGAATTATGCAAGACTCATGGAATCTTATTGGAACATCATGGAATGTGCAGACCCTAGTAGAAATGCAGGACATCAGAATGCAGGGCCTCAGTAGGAATGTGCAGGACATCATGGAAATGTGTGGCCCACAGACCTCAGTAGGGAATGTGCAGGGACATCATGGAATGTGTGCCTTAGGACACTCCAGTAGGAGTGTGCAGGACATCATGTAAGAATGTGTGCAAGAACCTCAGTAGGAATGTGCAGACATCATGGAATGTGTGCAGGACCTCAGTAGGAGTGCAGGACATCATGGAATGTTGTGCAAGACTCAGTAGGAATGTGCAGGACATCATAGTGGATATGTGTGCAAAGACCTCCCAGTAGTGTGTGATGTCATGGAATGTGTGCAGGAGCATCATGGAATGTGTGCAAGACCTCAGTAGGGATGTGCAGGACATCATGGGGAATGTGTGCAAGACTCAGCAGTAGAATGTGCAGGACATCACATGGAATGTGTGCAACAGGACCTCAGTAGGAATGTGCAGACACTGGTCGTGTGCAGGACATCAGTAGGAATGTGCAGGACACTCATGAGGATGCACGACCAGTAGGAATGTGGAACCGGGAATGTGGCGTAGGACCTCAAGTAGGGTGTGATGTCATGGAATGTGTGCAGGACATCATGGAATGTGTGCCAGACTCCTCAGTAGGAGATGTTGCAGGACATCATGGAATGTGTGCAGGACACTCCATGGAATGTAGGACGCAGGGAGTGTGCAGGACATCATGGAATGTGTGCAAGACCTCAGTAGGGAATGTGCAGGACATCATGGAATGTGTGCAAGACTCAACAATGTGCAGGATACTGTTGAGTGTAGGGCCTCAGTAGGAGTGCAGGACCCATCATGGAATGGGGTGTGCAGGACTCAGTAGGAATGTGTGCAGGACATCATGGAATGTGTGCAAGACCTCCCAGTAGGAATGTGCAGACATCATGGGAATGTGTGCAAGACCTCAGTAGGAGTGTGCAGGACATCATGGAATGTGTGCAGGACCTCAGTAGGAGTGTGCAGACATCATGGAATGTGTGCAGGACGCAAAACAGTAGGAATGTGCAAGGACATCATGGGGTAATGTGCAAGACCTCAGTAGGAATGTGCAGGACATCATGGAATGTGTGCAGGGCCTCAGTAGGAGTGTGCAGGAACATCATGGAATGTGTGCAAGACTCAGTAGGAATGTGCAGGACATCAGTGGAATGTGTGCAGGACCTCAGTAGGGTAGTGTGCAGGACATCATGGAAATGTGTGCAAGACCTCAGTAGGAATATTGTGCAGGACATCATGGAATGTGTGCAGGACCTCAGTAGGGAGTGTGCAGGACATCAAAGGGAATGCTGTGCGCAGGACACTCGGTCAGTAGGGAATGTGTGCAGGACATCATGGAATGTTGTGCAAGACTCAAGTAGGATATGTGCAGTGACCATCATGGAGATGTGTGCAGGACTCTCCCGGTAAGGTATGCAGGGACCGCAGTAGGAGTGTGCAGACATCATGGAATGTGTGCAAGACCTCAGTAGGAATGCGCAGCGACAGATGGAATGGGACGTTAACTCAAAGGTGGAACGCGCAGGACCTCAGTAGGAGTGTGCAGGACATCATGGAATGTGCTGCAAAGACCTCAGTAGAGAATGTGCAGTGACATCATGGAATGTGCAAAGCAGGGCTCTCAGTAGGAGTGTGCAGATGAGATGTTCAACGTGCAGGACATCATGGGAATGTGTGCAGGACACTCCAGTAGAATGTGCAGGGACATCATGGAATGTGTGCAGCGACTCAGTAGGAGTGTGCAGGACATCATGGAATGTGTGCAAGACCTCAGTAGGAATGTGCAGGACATCATGGAATGTGTGCAGGACCTCAGTAGGAATGTGTGCAGGACATCATGGAATGTGTGCAAGACCTCAGTAGGAATGTGCAGGACATCAAGGAATGTGTGCAAGACCTCAGTAGAAGTGTGTAGGACATCATGGAATGTGTGCAAGACCTCAGCAGGACATCATGGAATGTGTGCAGGACTCAGTAGGTGTGCAGGACATCATGGAATGTGTGTGCAGGACCTCAGTAGGAGTGTGCAGGACATCATGGAATGTGTGCAAGACCTCAGTAGAAATGTGCAGGACATCATGGAATGTGTGCAAGACCTCAGTAGGAATGTGTGCAGGACATCATGGAATGTGTGCAGGACCTCAGTAGGAGTGTGCAGGACATCATGGAATGTGCAGGACCTCAGTAGGAGTGTGCAGGACCGCAGTAGGAATGTGTGCAGGACATCATGGAATGTGTGCAAGACCTCAGTAGAATGTGCAGGACATCATGGAATGTGTGCAGGACTCAGTAGGTGTGAATGTGCAGGACATCATGGAATGTGTGCAAGACTCAGTAGGAATGTGCAGGACATCATGGAATGTGTGCAAGACCTCAGTAGAGATGTGCAGGACATCATGGAATGTGTGCAGGACCTCAGTAGGAGGAATGTGCAGGACATCATGGAATGTGTGCAAGACCTCAGTAGGAACGTGCAGACATCATGGAATGTGTGCAGGACCTCAGTAGGAGTGCAGGACATCATGGAATGTGTGCAAGACCTCAGTAGGAATGTGCAGGACATCATGGAATGTGTGCAAGACCTCAGTAGGAATGTGCAGGACATCATGGAATGTGTGCACGACCTCAGTAGGAGTGTGCAGGACATCATGGAATGTGTGCAAGAGCTCAGTAGGAATGTGCAGGACATCATGGAATGTGTGCACGACCTCAGTAGGGGTGTGCGGGATGTCATGGAATGTGTGCAGGACATCATGGAATGTGTGCAGGACATCAGCAGGAATGTGCAGACCAGTAGTGTGCAAGGGACCTGTAGATGTGCAGGACATCATGAAATGTGTGTAAGACTCAGTAGGAATGTGCAGGACATCATGGAATGTGTGCAAGACACTCAGTAGGAATGTGCAGGACATCATGGAATGCAAGACCTCAGTAGGAGTGTGCAGGACATCATGGAATGTGTGCAGGACATCATGGAATGTGCAGGACCTCAGTAGGAGTGTGCAGGACATCATGGAATGTGTGCAAGACCTCAGTAGGAGATGTGCAGGACATCATGGAATGTGTGCAGGACCTCAGTTGGAGTGTGCAGGACATCTTGGAATGTGTGCATGACCTCTGTAGGAATGTGCAGGACATCATGGAGTGTGCGCAAGACCTCAGTAGGAGTGGGCAGGACACCATGGAATGTGTGCAGGACCTCAGAAGGAGTGAGCAGGACATCATGGAATTTGTGCAAGAGCTCAGTAGGAATGTGCAGGGCATCATGGAATGTGCGTGACCAGTAGGACCTCAGGAAACGCAGGACATCATGGAATGTGTGCAGGACTCAGTAGGAATGTGCAGGACATCATGGAATGTGTGCAAGAGGTAGGTAGGAATGTGCAGGACAGCATGGAATGTGTGCAAGACCTCAGTAGGAATGTGCAGGACATCATGGAATGTGTGCAGGACCTCAGTAGGAATGTGCAGGACATCATGGAATGTGTGCAGGACCTCAGTAGGAATGTGCAGGACATCATGGAATGTGTGCAAGACCTCAGTAGGAAGTGTGCAGGACAGTGTGGAATGTGTGCAGACTCAGTAGGAGTGTGCAGGACATCATGGAATGTGTGTAAGACCTCAGTATGAGTGTGGAGAACATCATGGAATGTGTGCAAGACCTCAGTAGGAGTGTGCAGGACATCATGGAATGTGTGCAAGAGCTCAGTAGGAATGTGCAGGACATCATGGAATGTGTGCACGACCTCAGTAGTGAGTGTGCAGGGACATCATGGAATGTGTGCAAGACCTCAGTAGAATGTGCAGGACATCATGGAATGTGTGCAAGAGCTCAGTAGGAATGTGCATGACATCATGGAATGTGTGCAAGACCTCAGTAGAGTGTGCAGGACATCATGGACCAGTAGAGTGTGCAGGAGACATAATGTAGAGATGTAGTGCAGGACATCATGGGAATGTGTGCAAGACCTCAGTAGGAGTGTGCAGGACATCATGGAATGTGTGCAAGACCTCAGTAGGAATGTGCAGGACATCATGGAATGTGTGCAGGACCTCAGTAAGTGTGCAGGACATCATGGAATGTGTGCAAGACCTCAGTAGGAATGTGCAGGACATCATGGAATGTGTGCAGGACCTCAGTAGGAGTGTGCAGGACATCATGGAATGTGTGCAAGACCTCAGTAGGAATGTGCAGGACATCATGGAATGTGTGCAAGACCTCAGTAGAAATGTGCAGGACATCATGGAATGTGTGCAAGACCTCAGTAGGAATGTGCAGGACATCATGGAATGTGTGCAGGACCTCAGTAGGAGTGTGCAGGACATCATGGAATGTGTGCAAGACCTCAGTAGGAATGTGCAGGACATCACGGAAATGCAAGACTCAGTAGGAATGTGCAAAGGGATGTGCATGGACATGGAATGTGCAGGACATCATGGAATGTGTGCAAGACCTCAGTAGGTGTGCAGGACATCACGGAATGGAGATAATAATGTGCAAGACCTCAGTAGGAATGTGCAGGACATCATGGAATGTGCGCAGGACCTCAGTAGGAAGTGTGCAGGACATCATGGAATGTGTGCAAGACCTCCCAGTAAAGAGAATTTAACCGTGCAGGACATCATGGAATGTGTGCAAGACCTCAGTAAAGGAATGCTGGAAGTGCAGGTCATCATGGAATGTGTGCAGAGACCTCCTGCAGTAAAGTGGGCAGGACATCTTGCCGGATGGAATGTGGGGCCTTGGCAGAATGTGAGAACGAAGTGTGGGAGACATCACGGAATGGAGGACATGTGTGTAAGACCTCAGTATGAATGTGCAGGGACATCATGGGAATGTGTGCAGGACCTCCAGTATGAGTGTGCAGACATCATGGAATGTGTGCAAAGATTTCCTCAGTAGAGTGTGCAGGACATCATGGAATGTGTGCAGGACCTCAGTAGGAGTGTGCAGGACGTCATATAATGTATGCGACCTTCAGGATGGGTCTGTGGAACGTCATGGGACGTGTGCAAGGCCTCACTTCAATGTCCAGGACACCGTATACAAGTTATGCCTCCGAATCAGACGTCTCTGCCGGCGCAGACAGGCCAGATCAGCAAGAAACCGGTGAACTTTGGCTGGAGCGACTGATCCTGTACAATTGTGTCCCCAATACTTAAAACTCATTTCTTCAATTTCTCGACTTTTGAATTCAAAAAGTATCATCTGGTTCCGAGCCAGATGTACTCTGTTCACTCGCGCGCTTGTGCGGAGTGAGGGTAGAGACAGCGAGAAAGTGTGGGGAGAAGGAGACGCAGCGTACGCGCGCAGACGCACGCGATGAACGGAAATAAATCACACTTCGGCACCGGGTTCAGTGCTTTTGCTGATGATATCAAAATTTATCATGAGGTTACTTCCCCTGGGGGCTGTGAATAATTACAACAATCAGTTAATGCTATCAACATGTGGTCTCATGATTGGGATCTGCCCCTGTCCAAGGAAAAAAACCAAAATTCTCCACCTCGGTGCAAACAATCATAACTTCAATTATAACATTGAAGGGACTCCCATTGAGATTACTGATCAGATAACTGATCTTGGTTTCGTCATCACCGGGAGTCTTAGCTTCGATGCGCATTGTGAGGTCACGTCGAGGAAGGCTACTCTTGCAGTAAATAAGATATTCAGAGCTTTGGCAACACGTGATCCATCTGTGCTTATAAGAGCCTACACCACCTACGTGAGGCCAATTCTTGAATATGGCACGCCGGTGTTTAATCCCTACAAAGTGTAGGACATCAACTGTTTGGAGAAAGTCCAAGGCAACTTCACAAGGAAATTGTTTATTAGGATGCATGGTTTCGTTTATGGCCGCATACCCGATTCCGTGCAGAGAAATGAGCTATTTCACAATTTCACAATAGCTCATTTCTCTGCACGGAATCGGGTATGCGGCCATAAACGAAACCATGCATCCTAATAAACAATTTCCTTGTGAAGTTGCCTTGGACTTTCTCCAAACAGTTGATGTCCTTCACTTTGTAGGGATTAAACACCGGCGTGCCATATTCAAGAATTGGCCTCACGTAGGTGGTGTAGGCTCTTATAAGCACAGATGGATCACGTGTTGCCAAAGCTCTGAATATCTTATTTACTGCAACAGTAGCCTTCCTCGACGTGACCTCACAATGCGCATCGAAGCTAAGACTCCCGGTGATGACGAAACCAAGATCAGTTATCTGATCAGTAATCTCAATGGGAGTCCCTTCAATGTTATAATTGAAGTTATGATTGTTTGCACCGAGGTGGAGAATTTTGGTTTTTTTCCTTGGACAGGGGCAGATCCCAATCATGAGACCACATGTTGATAGCATTAACTGATTGTTGTAATTATTCACAGCCCCCAGGGGAAGTAACCTCATGATAAATTTTGATATCATCAGCAAAAGCACTGAACCCGGTGCCGAAGTGTGATTTATTTCCGTTCATCGCGTGCGTCTGCGCGCGTACGCTGCGTCTCCTTCTCCCCACACTTTCTCGCTGTCTCTACCCTCACTCCGCACAAGCGCGCGAGTGAACAGAGTACATCTGGCTCGGAACCAGATGATACTTTTTGAATTCAAAAGTCGAGAAATTGAAGAAATGAGTTTTAAAGTGACACAATTGTACAGGATCAGTCGCTCTAGCCAAAGTTCACCGGTTCTTGCTGATCTGGCTCGTCTGCGCCGGCAGAGACGTCTGATTCGGAGGCATAACTTGTATACGGTGTCCTGGACATTGAAGTGAGGCCTTGCACACGTCCCATGACGTTCCACAGACCCATCCTGAAGGTCGCATACATTATATGACGTCCTGCACACTCCTACTGAGGTCCTGCACACATTCCATGATGTCCTGCACACTCCTACTGAGGTCTTGCACACATTCCATGATGTCCTGCACACTCATACTGAGGTCCTGCACACATTCCATGATGTCCTGCACATTCATACTGAGGTCTTACACACATTCCATGATGTCCTGCACACTCCTACTAAGGTCCTGCACACATTCCATGATGTCCTGCCCATTCCTACTGAGGTCTTGCACACATTCCATGATGTCCTGCACACTCCTACTGAGGTCCTGCACACATTCCATGATGTCCTGCACATTCCTACTGAGGTCTTGCACACATTCCATGATGTCCTGCACACTCCTACTGAGGTCCTGCACACATTCCATGATGTCCTGCACATTCCTACTGAGGTCTTGCACACATTCCATGATGTCCTGCACACTCCTACTGAGGTCCTGCACACATTCCATGATGTCCTGCACATTCCCACTGAGGTCTTGCACACATTCCATGATGTCCTGCACACTCCTACTGAGGTCCTGCACACATTCCATGATGTCCTGCACACTCCTACTGAGGTCCTGCACACATTCCATGATGTCCTGCACATTCCTACTGAGGTCTTGCACACATTCCATGATGTCCTGCACACTCCTACTGAGGTCCTGCACACATTCCATGATGTCCTGCACATTCCTACTGAGGTCTTGCACACATTCCATGATGTCCTGCACACTCCTACTGAGGTCCTGCACACATTCCATGATGTCCTGCACATTCCTACTGAGGTCTTGCACACATTCCATGATGTCCTGCACACTCCTACTGAGGTCCTGCACACATTCCATGATGTCCTGCACATTCCTACTGAGGTCTTGCACACATTCCATGATGTCCTGCACATTCCTACTGAGGTCTTGCACACATTCCATGATGTCCTGCACACTCCTACTGAGGTCTTGCACACATTCCATGATGTCCTGCACATTTCTACTGAGGTCTTGCACACATTCCATGATGTCCTGCACATTCCTACTGAGGTCTTGCACACATTCCATGATGTCCTGCACACTCCTACTGAGGTCCTGCACACATTCCATGATGTCCTGCACATTCCTACTGAGGTCTTGCACACATTCCATGATGTCCTGCACATTCCTACTGAGGTCTTGCACACATTCCATGATGTCCTGCACACTCCTACTGAGGTCCTGCACACATTCCATGATGTCCTGCACATTCCTACTGAGGTCTTGCACACATTCCATGATGTCCTGCACACTCCTACTGAGGTCCTGCACACATTCCATGATGTCCTGCACATTCCTACTGAGGTCTTGCACACATTCCATGATGTCCTGCACACTCCTACTGAGGTCGTGCACACATTCCATGATGTCCTGCACATTCCTACTGAGCTCTTGCACACATTCCATGATGTCCTGCACACTCCTACTGAGGTCGTGCACACATTCCATGATGTCCTGCACATTCCTACTGAGGTCTTGCACACATTCCATGATGTCCTGCACACTCCTACTGAGGTCTTGCACACATTCCATGATGTCCTGCACATTCCTACTGAGGTCTTGCACACATTCCATGATGTCCTGCACACTCCTACTGAGGTCCTGCACACATTCCATGATGTCCTGCACATTCCTACTGAGGTCTTGCACACATTCCATGATGTCCTGCACACTCCTACTGAGGTCCTGCACACATTCCATGATGTCCTGCACATTCCTACTGAGGTCTTGCACACATTCCATGATGTCCTGCACACTCCTACTGAGGCCCTGCACACATTCCATGATGTCCTGCACATTCCTACTGAGGCCCTGCACACATTCCATGATGTCCTGCACATTCCTACTGAGGTCTTGCACACATTCCATGATGTCCTGCACACTCCTACTGAGGTCCTGCACACATTCCATGATGTCCTGCACATTCCTACTGAGGTCTTGCACACATTCCATGATGTCCTGCACACTCCTACTGAGGTCGTGCACACATTCCATGATGTCCTGCACATTCCTACTGAGGTCTTGCACACATTCCATGATGTCCTGCACACTCCTACTGAGGTCCTGCACACATTCCGTGATGTCCTGCACATTCCTACTGAGGTCTTGCACACATTCCATGATGTCCTGCACACTCCTACTGAGGTCCTGCACACATTCCATGATGTCCTGCACATTCCTACTGAGGTCTTGCACACATTCCATGATGTCCTGCACATTTCTACTGAGGTCTTGCACACATTCCATGATGTCCTGCACATTCCTACTGAGGTCCTGCACACATTCCATGATGTCCTGCACATTCCTACTGAGGTCTTGCACACATTCCATGATGTCCTGCACACTCCTACTGAGGTCCTGCACACATTCCATGATGTCCTGCACATTCCTACTGAGGTCTTGCACACATTCCATGATGTCCTGCACACTCCTACTGAGGTCCTGCACACATTCCATGATGTCCTGCACATTCCTACTGAGGTCTTGCACACATTCCATGATGTCCTGCACACTCCTACTGAGGTCCTGCACACATTCCATGATGTCCTGCACATTCCTACTGAGGTCTTGCACACATTCCATGATGTCCTGCACACTCCTACTGAGGCCCTGCACACATTCCATGATGTCCTGCACATTCCTACTGAGGTCTTGCACACATTCCATGATGTCCTGCACACTCCTACTGAGGTCCTGCACACATTCCATGATGTCCTGCACATTCCTACTGAGGTCTTGCACACATTCCATGATGTCCTGCACACATTCCATGACATCCCGCACACCCCTACTGCGGTCCTGCACACTCCTACTGAGGTCCTGCACACATTCCATGATGTCCTGCACATTCCTACTGAGCTCTTGCACACATTCCATGATGTCCTGCACACTCCTACTGAGGTCCTGCACACATTCCATGATGTCCTGCACATTCCTACTGAGGTCTTGCACACATTCCATGATGTCCTGCACACATTCCTACTGAGGTCCTGCACACATTCCATGATGTCCTGCACACTCCTACTGAGGTCCTGCACACATTCCATGATGTCCTGCACATTCCTACTGAGGTCTTGCACACATTCCATGATGTCCTGCACACTCCTACTGAGGTCCTGCACACATTCCATGATGTCCTGCACATTCCTACTGAGGTCTTGCACACATTCCATGATGTCCTGCACACTCCTACTGAGGTCGTGCACACATTCCATGATGTCCTGCACATTCCTACTGAGGTCTTGCACACATTCCATGATGTCCTGCACACTCCTACTGAGGTCCTGCACACATTCCGTGATGTCCTGCACATTCCTACTGAGGTCTTGCACACATTCCATGATGTCCTGCACACTCCTACTGAGGTTCTGCACACATTCCATGATGTCCTGCACATTCCTACTGAGGTCTTGCACACATTCCATGATGTCCTGCACACTCCTACTGAGGTCCTGCACACATTCCATGATGTCCTGCACATTCCTACTGAGGTCTTGCACACATTCCATGATGTCCTGCACATTCCTACTGAGGTCTTGCACACATTCCATGATGTCCTGCACACTCCTACTGAGGTCCTGCACACATTCCATGATGTCCTGCACATTCCTACTGAGGTCTTGCACACATTCCATGATGTCCTGCACACTCCTACTGAGGTCCTGCACACATTCCATGATGTCCTGCACATTCCTACTGAGGTCTTGCACACATTCCATGATGTCCTGCACACTCCTACTGAGGCCCTGCACACATTCCATGATGTCCTGCACATTCCTACTGAGGCCCTGCACACATTCCATGATGTCCTGCACATTCCTACTGAGGTCTTGCACACATTCCATGATGTCCTGCACACTCCTACTGAGGCCCTGCACACATTCCATGATGTCCTGCACATTCCTACTGAGGCCCTGCACACATTCCATGATGTCCTGCACATTCCTACTGAGGTCTTGCACACATTCCATGATGTCCTGCACACTCCTACTGAGGTCCTGCACACATTCCATGATGTCCTGCTCATTCCTACTGAGGTCTTGCACACATTCCATGATGTCCTGCACATTCCTACTGAGGTCCTGCACACATTCCATGATGTCCTGCACATTCCTACTGAGGTCTTGCACACATTGCATGATGTCCTGCACACTCCTACTGAGGTCCTGCACACATTCCATGATGTCCTGCACATTCCTACTGAGGTCTTGCACACATTCCATGATGTCCTGCACACTCCTACTGAGGTCCTGCACACATTCCATGATGTCCTGCACATTCCTACTGAGGTCTTGCACACATTCCATGATGTCCTGCACACTCCTACTGAGGTCCTGCACACATTCCATGATGTCCTGCACATTCCTACTGAGGTCTTGCACACATTCCATGATGTCCTGCACACTCCTACTGAGGTCCTGCACACATTCCATGATGTCCTGCACATTCCTACTGAGGTCTTGCACACATTCCATGATGTCCTGCACACATTCCATGACATCCCGCACACCCCTACTGCGGTCCTGCACACTCCTACTGAGGTCCTGCACACATTCCATGATGTCCTGCACATTCCTACTGAGCTCTTGCACACATTCCATGATGTCCTGCACACTCCTACTGAGGTCCTGCACACATTCCATGATGTCCTGCACATTCCTACTGAGGTCTTGCACACATTCCATGATGTCCTGCACACTCCTACTGAGGTCCTGCACACATTCCATGATGTCCTGCACACTCCTACTGAGGTCCTGCACACATTCCATGATGTCCTGCACATTCCTACTGAGGTCTTGCACACATTCCATGATGTCCTGCACACTCCTACTGAGGTCCTGCACACATTCCATGATGTCCTGCACATTCCTACTGAGGTCTTGCACACATTCCATGATGTCCTGCACACTCCTACTGAGGTCCTGCACACATTCCATGATGTCCTGCACACTCCTACTGAGGTCCTGCACACATTCCATGATGTCCTGCACATTCCTACTGAGGTCTTGCACACATTCCATGATGTCCTGCACACTCCTACTGAGGTCCTGCACACATTCCATGATGTCCTGCACATTCCTACCGAGGTCTTGCACACATTCCATGATGTCCTGCACACTCCTACTGAGGTCCTGCACACATTCCATGATGTCCTGCACATTCCTACTGAGGTCTTGCACACATTCCATGATGTCCTGCACACTCCTACTGAGGTCCTGCACACATTCCATGATGTCCTGCACATTCCTACTGAGGTCTTGCACACATTCCATGATGTCCTGCACACTCCTACTGAGGTCCTGCACACATTCCATGATGTCCTGCACACTCCTACTGAGGTCCTGCACACATTCCATGATGTCCTGCACATTCCTACTGAGGTCTTGCACACATTCCATGATGTCCTGCACACTCCTACTGAGGTCCTGCATACATTCCATGATGTCCTGCACATTCCTACTGAGGTCTTGCACACATTCCATGATGTCCTGCACACTCCTACTGAGGTCTTGCACACATTCCATGATGTCCTGCACTTTCCTACTGAGGTCTTGCACACATTCCATGATGTCCTGCACACTCCTACTAAGGTCCTGCACACATTCCATGATGTCCTGCACATTCCTACTGAGGTCTTGCACACATTCCATGATGTCCTGCACACTCCTACTGAGGTCTTGCACACATTCCATGATGTCCTGCACATTCCTACTGAGGTCTTGCACACATTCCATGATGTCCTGCACACTCCTACTGAGGTCCTGCACACATTCCATGATGTCCTGCACATTCCTACTGAGGTCTTGCACACATTCCATGATGTCCTGCACACTCCTACTGAGGTCCTGCACACATTCCATGATGTCCTGCACATTCCTACCGAGGTCTTGCACACATTCCATGATGTCCTGCACACTCCTACTGAGGTCCTGCACACATTCCATGATGTCCTGCACATTCCTACTGAGCTCTTGCACACATTCCATGATGTCCTGCACACTCCTACTGAGGTCCTGCACACATTCCATGATGTCCTGCACATTCCTACTGAGGTCTTGCACACATTCCATGATGTCCTGCACACTCCTACTGAGGTCCTGCACACATTCCATGATGTCCTGCACATTCCTACTGAGGTCTTGCACACATTCCATGATGTCCTGCACACTCCTACTGAGGTCCTGCACACATTCCATGATGTCCTGCACATTCCTACTGAGGTCTTGCACACATTCCATGATGTCCTGCACATTCCTACTGAGGTCTTGCACACATTCCATGATGTCCTGCACACTCCTACTGAGGTCCTGCACACATTCCATGATGTCCTGCACATTCCTACTGAGGTCTTGCACACATTCCATGATGTCCTGCACACTCCTACTGAGGTCCTGCACACATTCCATGATGTCCTGCACATTCCTACTGAGGTCTTGCACACATTCCATGATGTCCTGCACACATTCCATGACATCCCGCACACCCCTACTGCGGTCCTGCACACTCCTACTGAGGTCCTGCACACATTCCATGATGTCCTGCACATTCCTACTGAGCTCTTGCACACATTCCATGATGTCCTGCACACTCCTACTGAGGTCCTGCACACATTCCATGATGTCCTGCACATTCCTACTGAGGTCTTGCACACATTCCATGATGTCCTGCACACTCCTACTGAGGTCCTGCACACATTCCATGATGTCCTGCACACTCCTACTGAGGTCCTGCACACATTCCATGATGTCCTGCACATTCCTACTGAGGTCTTGCACACATTCCATGATGTCCTGCACACTCCTACTGAGGTCCTGCACACATTCCATGATGTCCTGCACATTCCTACTGAGGTCTTGCACACATTCCATGATGTCCTGCACACTCCTACTGAGGTCCTGCACACATTCCATGATGTCCTGCACATTCCTACTGAGGTCTTGCACACATTCCATGATGTCCTGCACACTCCTACTGAGGTCCTGCACACATTCCATGATGTCCTGCACATTCCTACTGAGGTCTTGCACACATTCCATGATGTCCTGCACACTCCTACTGAGGTCCTGCACACATTCCGTGATGTCCTGCACATTCCTACTGAGGTCTTGCACACATTCCATGATGTCCTGCACACTCCTACTGAGGTCCTGCACACATTCCATGATGTCCTGCACATTCCTACTGAGGTCTTGCACACATTCCATGATGTCCTGCACACTCCTACTGAGGTCCTGCACACATTCCATGATGTCCTGCACATTCCTACTGAGCTCTTGCACACATTCCATGATGTCCTGCACACTCCTACTGAGGTCCTGCACACATTCCATGATGTCCTGCACATTCCTACTGAGGTCTTGCACACATTCCATGATGTCCTGCACACTCCTACTGAGGTCCTGCACACATTCCATGATGTCCTGCACATTCCTACTGAGGTCTTGCACACATTCCATGATGTCCTGCACACTCCTACTGAGGTCCTGCACACATTCCATGATGTCCTGCACATTCCTACTGAGGTCTTGCACACATTCCATAATGTCCTGCACACTCCTACTGAGGCCCTGCACACATTCCATGATGTCCTGCACATTCCTACTGAGGTCTTGCACACATTCCATGATGTCCTGCACATTCCTACTGAGGTCTTGCACACATTCCATGATGTCCTGCACACTCCTACTGAGGTCCTGCACACATTCCATGATGTCCTGCACATTCCTACTGAGGTCTTGCACACATTCCATGATGTCCTGCACACTCCTACTGAGGTCCTGCACACATTCCATGATGTCCTGCACATTCCTACTGAGGTCTTGCACACATTCCATGATGTCCTGCACACTCCTACTGAGGTCCTGCACACATTCCATGATGTCCTGCACACTCCTACTGAGGTCCTGCACACATTCCATGATGTCCTGCACATTCCTACTGAGGTCTTGCACACATTCCATGATGTCCTGCACACTCCTACTGAGGTCCTGCACACATTCCATGATGTCCTGCACATTCCTACTGAGGTCTTGCACACATTCCATGATGTCCTGCACACTCCTACTGAGGTCCTGCACACATTCCATGATGTCCTGCACATTCCTACTGAGGTCTTGCACACATTCCATGATGTCCTGCACACTCCTACTGAGGTCCTGCACACATTCCATGATGTCCTGCACATTCCTACTGAGGTCTTGCACACATTCCATGATGTCCTGCACATTCCTACTGAGGTCTTGCACACATTCCATGATGTCCTGCACACTCCTACTGAGGTCCTGCACACATTCCATGATGTCCTGCACATTCCTACTGAGGTCTTGCACACATTCCATGATGTCCTGCACACTCCTACTGAGGTCCTGCACACATTCCATGATGTCCTGCACATTCCTACTGAGGTCTTGCACACATTCCATGATGTCCTGCACACTCCTACTGAGGCCCTGCACACATTCCATGATGTCCTGCACATTCCTACTGAGGTCTTGCACACATTCCATGATGTCCTGCACACTCCTACTGAGGTCCTGCACACATTCCATGATGTCCTGCACATTCCTACTGAGGTCTTGCACACATTCCATGATGTCCTGCACACTCCTACTGAGGCCCTGCACACATTCCATGATGTCCTGCACATTCCTACTGAGGCCCTGCACACATTCCATGATGTCCTGCACATTCCTACTGAGGTCTTGCACACATTCCATGATGTCCTGCACACTCCTACTGAGGCCCTGCACACATTCCATGATGTCCTGCACATTCCTACTGAGGTCTTGCACACATTCCATGATGTCCTGCACACTCCTACTGAGGTCCTGCACACATTCCATGATGTCCTGCACATTCCTACTGAGGTCTTGCACACATTCCATGATGTCCTGCACACTCCTACTGAGGTCCTGCACACATTCCATGATGTCCTGCACATTCCTACTGAGGTCTTGCACACATTCCATGATGTCCTGCACACTCCTACTGAGGTCCTGCACACATTCCATGATGTCCTGCACATTCCTACTGAGGTCTTGCACACATTCCATGATGTCCTGCACACTCCTACTGAGGTCTTGCACACATTCCATGATGTCCTGCACATTCCTACTGAGGTCTTGCACACATTCCATGATGTCCTGCACACATTCCATGATGTCCTGCACATTCCTACTGAGGTCTTGCACACATTCCATGATGTCCTGCACATTCCTACTGAGGTCTTGCACACATTCCATGATGTCCTGCACACTCCTACTGAGGTCCTGCACACATTCCATGATGTCCTGCACATTCCTACTGAGGTCTTGCACACATTCCATGATGTCCTGCACACTCCTACTGAGGCCCTGCACACATTCCATGATGTCCTGCACATTCCTACTGAGGTCTTGCACACATTCCATGATGTCCTGCACACTCCTACTGAGGTCCTGCACACATTCCATGATGTCCTGCACATTCCTACTGAGGTCTTGCACACATTCCATGATGTCCTGCACACTCCTACTGAGGTCCTGCACACATTCCATGATGTCCTGCACACTCCTACTGAGGTCCTGCACACATTCCATGATGTCCTGCACATTCCTACTGAGGTCTTGCACACATTCCATGATGTCCTGCACACTCCTACTGAGGTCTTGCACACATTCCATGATGTCCTGCACATTCCTACTGAGGTCTTGCACACATTCCATGATGTCCTGCACACTCCTACTGAGGCCCTGCACACATTCCATGATGTCCTGCACATTCCTACTGAGGTCTTGCACACATTCCATGATGTCCTGCACACTCCTACTGAGGTCCTGCACACATTCCATGATGTCCTGCACATTCCTACTGAGGTCTTGCACACATTCCATGATGTCCTGCACACTCCTACTGAGGTCCTGCACACATTCCATGATGTCCTGCACATTCCTACTGAGGTCTTGCACACATTCCATGATGTCCTGCACATTCCTACTGAGGTCTTGCACACATTCCATGATGTCCTGCACACTCCTACTGAGGTCCTGCACACATTCCATGATGTCCTGCACATTCCTACTGAGGTCTTGCACACATTCCATGATGTCCTGCACACTCCTACTGAGGTCGTGCACACATTCCATGATGTCCTGCACATTCCTACTGAGCTCTTGCACACATTCCATGATGTCCTGCACACCCCTACTGCGGTCCTGCACACTCCTACTGAGGTCCTGCACACATTCCATGATGTCCTGCACATTCCTACTGAGCTCTTGCACACATTCCATGATGTCCTGCACACTCCTACTGAGGTCCTGCACACATTCCATGATGTCCTGCACATTCCTACTGAGGTCTTGCACACATTCCATGATGTCCTGCACACTCCTACTGAGGTCCTGCACACATTCCATGATGTCCTGCACATTCCTACTGAGGTCTTGCACACATTCCATGATGTCCTGCACACTCCTACTGAGGTCCTGCACACATTCCATGATGTCCTGCACATTCCTACTGAGGTCTTGCACACATTCCATGATGTCCTGCACACTCCTACTGAGGCCCTGCACACATTCCATGATGTCCTGCACATTCCTACTGAGGTCTTGCACACATTCCATGATGTCCTGCACATTCCTACTGTGGTCCTGCACACATTCCATGATGTCCTGCACATTCCTACTGAGGTCTTGCACACATTCCATGATGTTCTGCACACTCCTACTGAGGTCCTGCACACATTCCATGATGTCCTGCACATTCCTACTGAGGTCTTGCACACATTCCATGATGTCCTGCACACTCCTACTGAGGTCCTGCACACATTCCATGATGTCCTGCTCATTCCTACTGAGGTCTTGCACACATTCCATGATGTCCTGCACATTCCTACTGAGGTCCTGCACACATTCCATGATGTCCTGCACACTCCTACTGAGGTCCTGCACACATTCCATGATGTCCTGCACATTCCTACTGAGCTCTTGCACACATTCCATGATGTCCTGCACACTCCTACTGAGGTCCTGCACACATTCCATGATGTCCTGCACATTCCTACTGAGGTCTTGCACACATTCCATGATGTCCTGCACACTCCTACTGAGGTCCTGCACACATTCCATGATGTCCTGCACATTCCTACTGAGGTCTTGCACACATTCCATGATGTCCTGCACACTCCTACTGAGGTCCTGCACACATTCCATGATGTCCTGCACATTCCTACTGAGGTCTTGCACACATTCCATGATGTCCTGCACACTCCTACTGAGGTCCTGCACACATTCCATGATGTCCTGCACATTCCTACTGAGGTCTTGCACACATTCCATGATGTCCTGCACACTCCTACTGAGGCCCTGCACACATTCCATGATGTCCTGCACATTCCTACTGAGGCCCTGCACACATTCCATGATGTCCTGCACATTCCTACTGAGGTCTTGCACACATTCCATGATGTCCTGCACACTCCTACTGAGGTCCTGCACACATTCCATGATGTCCTGCACATTCCTACTGAGGTCTTGCACACATTCCATGATGTTCTGCACACTCCTACTGAGGTCCTGCACACATTCCATGATGTCCTGCACATTCCTACTGAGGTCTTGCACACATTCCATGATGTCCTGCACACTCCTACTGAGGCCCTGCACACATTCCATGATGTCCTGCACATTCCTACTGAGGTCTTGCACACATTCCATGATGTCCTGCACACTCCTACTGAGGTCCTGCACACATTCCATGATGTCCTGCTCATTCCTACTGAGGTCTTGCACACATTCCATGATGTCCTGCACATTCCTACTGAGGTCCTGCACACATTCCATGATGTCCTGCACATTCCTACTGAGGTCTTGCACACATTCCATGATGTCCTGCACATTCCTACTGAGGTCCTGCACACATTCCATGATGTCCTGCACATTCCTACTGAGGTCTTGCACACATTCCATGATGTCCTGCACACTCCTACTGAGGCCCTGCACACATTCCATGATGTCCTGCACATTCCTACTGAGGTCTTGCACACATTCCATGATGTCCTGCACACTCCTACTGAGGTCCTGCACACATTCCATGATGTCCTGCACATTCCTACTGAGGTCTTGCACACATTCCATGATGTCCTGCACACTCCTACTGAGGTCCTGCACACATTCCATGATGTCCTGCACATTCCTACTGAGCTCTTGCACACATTCCATGATGTCCTGCACACTCCTACTGAGGTCCTCCACACATTCCATGATGTCCTGCACATTCCTACTGAGGTCTTGCACACATTCCATGATGTCCTGCACACTCCTACTGAGGTCCTGCACACATTCCATGATGTCCTGCACATTCCTACTGAGGTCTTGCACACATTCCATGATGTCCTGCACATTCCTACTGAGGTCTTGCACACATTCCATGATGTCCTGCACACTCCTACTGAGGTCCTGCACACATTCCATGATGTCCTGCACATTCCTACTGAGGTCTTGCACACATTCCATGATGTCCTGCACACTCCTACTGAGGCCCTGCAACATTCCATGATGTCCTGCACATTCCTACTGAGGTCTTGCACACATTCCATGATGTCCTGCACACTCCTACTGAGGTCCTGCACACATTCCATGATGTCCTGCACATTCCTACTGAGGTCTTGCACACATTCCATGATGTCCTGCACACTCCTACTGAGGTCCTGCACACATTCCATGATGTCCTGCACATTCCTACTGAGGTCTTGCACACATTCCATGATGTCCTGCACACTCCTACTGAGGTCCTGCACACATTCCATGATGTCCTGCACACTCCTACTGAGGTCCTGCACACATTCCATGATGTCCTGCACATTCCTACTGAGGTCTTGCACACATTCCATGATGTCCTGCACACTCCTACTGAGGCCCTGCACACATTCCATGATGTCCTGCACATTCCTACTGAGGTCTTGCACACATTCCATGATGTCCTGCACACTCCTACTGAGGCCCTGCACACATTCCATGATGTCCTGCACATTCCTACTGAGGTCCTGCACACATTCCATGATGTCCTGCACATTCCTACTGAGGTCTTGCACACATTCCATGATGTCCTGCACACTCCTACTGAGGTCCTGCACACATTCCATGATGTCCTGCACATTCCTACTGAGGTCTTGCACACATTCCATGATGTCCTGCACACTCCTACTGAGGTCCTGCACACATTCCATGATGTCCTGCACATTCCTACTGAGGTCTTGCACACATTCCATGATGTCCTGCACACTCCTACTGAGGTCCTGCACACATTCCATGATGTCCTGCACATTCCTACTGAGGTCTTGCACACATTCCATGATGTCCTGCACACTCCTACTGAGGTCCTGCACACATTCCATGATGTCCTGCACATTCCTACTGAGGTCTTGCACACATTCCATGATGTCCTGCACACTCCTACTGAGGTCCTGCACACATTCCATGATGTCCTGCACATTCCTACTGAGCTCTTGCACACATTCCATGATGTCCTGCACACTCCTACTGAGGTCCTGCACACATTCCATGATGTCCTGCACACTCCTACTGAGGTCCTGCACACATTCCATGATGTCCTGCACATTCCTACTGAGGTCTTGCACACATTCCATGATGTCCTGCACACTCCTACTGAGGTCCTGCACACATTCCATGATGTCCTGCACATTCCTACTGAGGTCTTGCACACATTCCATGATGTCCTGCACACTCCTACTGAGGCCCTGCACACATTCCATGATGTCCTGCACATTCCTACTGAGGCCCTGCACACATTCCATGATGTCCTGCACATTCCTACTGAGGTCTTGCACACATTCCATGATGTCCTGCACACTCCTACTGAGGTCCTGCACACATTCCATGATGTCCTGCACATTCCTACTGAGGTCTTGCACACATTCCATGATGTCCTGCACACTCCTACTGAGGTCCTGCACACATTCCATGATGTCCTGCACATTCCTACTGAGGTCTTGCACACATTCCATGATGTCCTGCACACTCCTACTGAGGTCCTGCACACATTCCATGATGTCCTGCACATTCCTACTGAGGTCTTGCACACATTCCATGATGTCCTGCACATTCCTACTGAGGTCTTGCACACATTCCATGATGTCCTGCACACTCCTACTGAGGTCCTGCACACATTCCATGATGTCCTGCACATTCCTACTGAGGTCTTGCACACATTCCATGATGTCCTGCACACTCCTACTGAGGTCCTGCACACATTCCATGATGTCCTGCACATTCCTACTGAGGTCTTGCACACATTCCATGATGTCCTGCACACTCCTACTGAGGTCCTGCACACATTCCATGATGTCCTGCACATTCCTACTGAGGTCTTGCACACATTCCATGATGTCCTGCACACTCCTACTGAGGTCCTGCACACATTCCATGATGTCCTGCACATTCCTACTGAGGTCTTGCACACATTCCATGATGTCCTGCACATTCCTACTGAGGTCTTGCACACATTCCATGATGTCCTGCACACTCCTACTGAGGTCCTGCACACATTCCATGATGTCCTGCACATTCCTACTGAGCTCTTGCACACATTCCATGATGTCCTGCACACTCCTACTGAGGTCCTGCACACATTCCATGATGTCCTGCACATTCCTACTGAGGTCTTGCACACATTCCATGACATCCCGCACACCCCTACTGCGGTACTGCACACTCCTACTGAGGTCCTGCACACATTCCATGATGTCCTGCACATTCCTACTGAGCTCTTGCACACATTCCATGATGTCCTGCACACTCCTACTGAGGTCCTGCACACATTCCATGATGTCCTGCACATTCCTACTGAGGTCTTGCACACATTCCATGATGTCCTGCACACTCCTACTGAGGTCCTGCACACATTCCATGATGTCCTGCACACTCCTACTGAGGTCCTGCACACATTCCATGATGTCCTGCACACTCCTACTGAGGTCCTGCACACATTCCATGATGTCCTGCACATTCCTACTGAGGTCTTGCACACATTCCATGATGTCCTGCACACTCCTACTGAGGCCCTGCACACATTCCATGATGTCCTGCACATTCCTACTGAGGTCTTGCACACATTCCATGATGTCCTGCACACTCCTACTAAGGTCCTGCACACATTCCATGATGTCCTGCACATTCCTACTGAGGTCTTGCGCACATTCCATGATGTCCTGCACATTCCTACTGAGGTCTTGCACACATTCCATGATGTCCTGCACATTCCTACTGAGGTCTTGCACACATTCCATGATGTCCTGCACACTCCTACTGAGGTCTTGCACACATTCCATGATGTCCTGCACATTCCTACTGAGGTCTTGCACACATTCCATGATGTCCTGCACACTCCTACTGAGGTCCTGCACACATTCCATGATGTCCTGCACATTCCTACTGAGGTCTTGCACACATTCCATGATGTCCTGCACACTCCTACTGAGGTCCTGCACACATTCCATGATGTCCTGCACATTCCTACTGAGGTCTTGCACACATTCCATGATGTCCTGCACACTCCTACTGAGGTCCTGCACACATTCCATGATGTCCTACACATTCCTACTGAGGTCTTGCACACATTCCATGATGTCCTGCACATTCCTACTGAGGTCCTGCACACATTCCATGATGTCCTGCACACTCCTACTGAGGTCCTGCACACATTCCATGATGTCCTGCACATTCCTACTGAGGTCTTGCACACATTCCATGATGTCCTGCACACTCCTACTGAGGCCCTGCACACATTCCATGATGTCCTGCACATTCCTACTGAGGTCTTGCACACATTCCATGATGTCCTGCACATTCCTACTGAGGTCTTGCACACATTCCGTGATGTCCTGCACACTCCTACTGAGGCCCTGCACACATTCCATGATGTCCTGCACATTCCTACTGAGGTCTTGCACACATTCCATGATGTCCTGCACACTCCTACTGAGGTCCTGCACACATTCCATGATGTCCTGCACACTCCTACTGAGGCCCTGCACACATTCCATGATGTCCTGCACATTCCCACTGAGGTCTTGCACACATTCCATGATGTCCTGCACACTCCTACTGAGGTCCTGCACACATTCCATGATGTCCTGCACACTCCTACTGAGGTCTTGCACACATTCCATGATGTCCTGCACACTCCTACTGAGGTCCTGCACACATTCCATGATGTCCTGCACATTCCTACTGAGGTCTTGCACACATTCCATGATGTCCTGCACACTCCTACTGAGGTCCTGCACACATTCCATGATGTCCTGCACATTCCTACTGAGGTCTTGCACACATTCCATGATGTCCTGCACACTCCTACTGAGGCCCTGCACACATTCCATGATGTCCTGCACATTCCTACTGAGGTCTTGCACACATTCCATGATGTCCTGCACACTCCTACTGAGGTCGTGCACACATTCCATGATGTCCTGCACATTCCTACTGAGCTCTTGCACACATTCCATGATGTCCTGCACACTCCTACTGAGGTCGTGCACACATTCCATGATGTCCTGCACATTCCTACTGAGGTCTTGCACACATTCCATGATGTCCTGCACACTCCTACTGAGGTCCTGCACACATTCCGTGATGTCCTGCACATTCCTACTGAGGTCTTGCACACATTCCATGATGTCCTGCACACTCCTACTGAGGTCCTGCACACATTCCGTGATGTCCTGCACATTCCTACTGAGGTCTTGCACACATTCCATGATGTCCTGCACACTCCTACTGAGGTCCTGCACACATTCCATGATGTCCTGCACATTCCTACTGAGGTCTTGCACACATTCCATGATGTCCTGCACATTTCTACTGAGGTCTTGCACACATTCCATGATGTCCTGCACACTCCTACTGAGGTCCTGCACACATTCCATGATGTCCTGCACATTCCTACTGAGGTCTTGCACACATTCCATGATGTCCTGCACACTCCTACTGAGGTCCTGCACACATTCCATGATGTCCTGCACATTCCTACTGAGGTCTTGCACACATTCCATGATGTCCTGCACACTCCTACTGAGGTCCTGCACACATTCCATGATGTCCTGCACACTCCTACTGAGGTCCTGCACACATTCCATGATGTCCTGCACATTCCTACTGAGGTCTTGCACACATTCCATGATGTCCTGCACACTCCTACTGAGGTCCTGCACACATTCCATGATGTCCTGCACATTCCTACTGAGGTCTTGCACACATTCCATGATGTCCTGCACACTCCTACTGAGGTCCTGCACACATTCCATGATGTCCTGCACACTCCTACTGAGGTCCTGCACACATTCCATGATGTCCTGCACATTCCTACTGAGGTCTTGCACACATTCCATGATGTCCTGCACACTCCTACTGAGGTCCTGCACACATTCCATGATGTCCTGCACATTCCTACTGAGGTCTTGCACACATTCCATGATGTCCTGCACACTCCTACTGAGGTCCTGCACACATTCCATGATGTCCTGCACATTCCTACTGAGGTCTTGCACACATTCCATGATGTCCTGCACACTCCTACTGAGGCCCTGCACACATTCCATGATGTCCTGCACATTCCTACTGAGGTCTTGCACACATTCCATGATGTCCTGCACACTCCTACTGAGGTCCTGCACACATTCCATGATGTCCTGCACACTCCTACTGAGGTCCTGCACACATTCCATGATGTCCTGCACATTCCTACTGAGGTCTTGCACACATTCCATGATGTCCTGCACACTCCTACTGAGGTCCTGCACACATTCCATGATGTCCTGCACATTCCTACTGAGGTCTTGCACACATTCCATGATGTCCTGCACACTCCTACTGAGGTCCTGCACACATTCCATGATGTCCTGCACATTCCTACTGAGGTCTTGCACACATTCCATGATGTCCTGCACACTCCTACTGAGGTCCTGCACACATTCCATGATGTCCTGCACATTCCTACTGAGGTCTTGCACACATTCCATGATGTCCTGCACACTCCTACTGAGGTCCTGCACACATTCCGTGATGTCCTGCACATTCCTACTGAGGTCTTGCACACATTCCATGATGTCCTGCACACTCCTACTGAGGTCCTGCACACATTCCATGATGTCCTGCACATTCCTACTGAGGTCTTGCACACATTCCATGATGTCCTGCACACTCCTACTGAGGTCCTGCACACATTCCGTGATGTCCTGCACATTCCTACTGAGGTCTTGCACACATTCCATGATGTCCTGCACACTCCTACTGAGGTCCTGCACACATTCCATGATGTCCTGCACATTCCTACTGAGGTCTTGCACACATTCCATGATGTCCTGCACACTCCTACTGAGGTCCTGCACACATTCCATGATGTCCTGCACATTCCTACTGAGGTCTTGCACACATTCCATGATGTCCTGCACACTCCTACTGAGGCCCTGCACACATTCCATGATGTCCTGCACATTCCTACTGAGGTCTTGCACACATTCCATGATGTCCTGCACACTCCTACTGAGGTCCTGCACACATTCCATGATGTCCTGCACATTCCTACTGAGGTCTTGCACACATTCCATGATGTCCTGCACATTCCTACTGAGGTCCTGCACACATTCCATGATGTCTTGCACACTCCTACTGAGGCCCTGCACACATTCCATGATGTCCTGCACATTCCCACTGGATCTTGCACACATTCCATGATGTCCTGCACATTCCTACTGAGGTCTTGCACACATTCCATGATGTCCTGCACACTCCTACTGAGGTCCTGCACACATTCCATGATGTCCTGCACATTCCTACTGAGGTCTTGCACACATTCCATGATGTCCTGCACACTCCTACTGAGGCCCTGCACACATTCCATGATGTCCTGCACATTCCTACTGAGGTCTTGCACACATTCCATGATGTCCTGCACACTCCTACTGAGGTCCTGCACACATTCCATGATGTCCTGCACATTCCTACTGAGGTCTTGCACACATTCCATGATGTCCTGCACACTCCTACTGAGGTCCTGCACACATTCCATGATGTCCTGCACATTCCTACTGAGGTCTTGCACACATTCCATGATGTCCTGCACACTCCTACTGAGGTCCTGCACACATTCCATGATGTCCTGCACATTCCTACTGAGGTCTTGCACACATTCCATGATGTCCTGCACATTCCTACTGAGGTCTTGCACACATTCCATGATGTCCTGCACACTCCTACTGAGGTCCTGCACACATTCCATGATGTCCTGCACATTCCTACTGAGGTCTTGCACACATTCCATGATGTCCTGCACACTCCTACTGAGGTCCTGCACACATTCCATGATGTCCTGCACACTCCTACTGAGGTCCTGCACACATTCCATGATGTCCTGCACATTCCTACTGAGGTCTTGCACACATTCCATGATGTCCTGCACACTCCTACTGAGGTCCTGCACACATTCCATGATGTCCTGCACATTCCTACTGAGGTCTTGCACACATTCCATGATGTCCTGCACACTCCTACTGAGGTCCTGCACACATTCCATGATGTCCTGCACATTCCTACTGAGGTCTTGCACACATTCCATGATGTCCTGCACACTCCTACTGAGGCCCTGCACACATTCCATGATGTCCTGCACATTCCTACTGAGGTCTTGCACACATTCCATGATGTCCTGCACACTCCTACTGAGGTCCTGCACACATTCCATGATGTCCTGCACACTCCTACTGAGGTCCTGCACACATTCCATGATGTCCTGCACATTCCTACTGAGGTCTTGCACACATTCCATGATGTCCTGCACACTCCTACTGAGGTCCTGCACACATTCCATGATGTCCTGCACATTCCTACTGAGGTCTTGCACACATTCCATGATGTCCTGCACACTCCTACTGAGGTCCTGCACACATTCCATGATGTCCTGCACATTCCTACTGAGGTCTTGCACACATTCCATGATGTCCTGCACACTCCTACTGAGGTCCTGCACACATTCCATGATGTCCTGCACATTCCTACTGAGGTCTTGCACACATTCCATGATGTCCTGCACACTCCTACTGAGGCCCTGCACACATTCCATGATGTCCTGCACATTCCTACTGAGGTCTTGCACACATTCCATGATGTCCTGCACACTCCTACTGAGGTCCTGCACACATTCCATGATGTCCTGCACACTCCTACTGAGGTCCTGCACACATTCCATGATGTCCTGCACATTCCTACTGAGGTCTTGCACACATTCCATGATGTCCTGCACACTCCTACTGAGGTCCTGCACACATTCCATGATGTCCTGCACATTCCTACTGAGGTCTTGCACACATTCCATGATGTCCTGCACACTCCTACTGAGGCCCTGCACACATTCCATGATGTCCTGCACATTCCTACTGAGGTCTTGCACACATTCCATGATGTCCTGCACACTCCTACTGAGGTCCTGCACACATTCCATGATGTCCTGCACATTCCTACTGAGGTCTTGCACACATTCCATGATGTCCTGCACACTCCTACTGAGGTCCTGCACACATTCCATGATGTCCTGCACATTCCTACTGAGGTCTTGCACACATTCCATGATGTCCTGCACACTCCTACTGAGGTCCTGCACACATTCCATGATGTCCTGCACACATTCCATGACATCCCGCACACCCCTACTGCGGTTCTGCACACTCCTACTGAGGTCGTGCACACATTCCATGATGTCCTGCACATTCCTACTGAGCTCTTGCACACATTCCATGATGTCCTGCACACTCCTACTGAGGCCCTGCACACATTCCATGATGTCCTGCACATTCCTACTGAGGTCTTGCACACATTCCATGATGTCCTGCACACTCCTACTGAGGTCCTGCACACATTCCATGATGTCCTGCACATTCCTACTGAGGTCTTGCACACATTCCATGATGTCCTGCACACTCCTACTGAGGCCCTGCACACATTCCATGATGTCCTGCACATTCCTACTGAGGTCTTGCACACATTCCATGATGTCCTGCACACTCCTACTGAGGTCCTGCACACATTCCATGATGTCCTGCACATTCCTACTGAGGTCTTGCACACATTCCATGATGTCCTGCACACTCCTACTGAGGTCCTGCACACATTCCATGATGTCCTGCACACTCCTACTGAGGTCCTGCACACATTCCATGATGTCCTGCACATTCCTACTGAGGTCTTGCACACATTCCATGATGTCCTGCACACTCCTACTGAGGTCCTGCACACATTCCATGATGTCCTGCACATTCCTACTGAGGTCTTGCACACATTCCATGATGTCCTGCACACTCCTACTGAGGTCCTGCACACATTCCATGATGTCCTGCACATTCCTACTGAGGTCCTGCACACGTTCAACGACGTCCTGCACACTCCTACCGGGCCCTACTGGGTCCGTGAGCCGCCATTCTCATTCGGGCACACTTTAACAGTGGTCAGATGGCCATATGCATTCCAGGAAGCCGCGTGGGTAGGGTCGCTCTCAACACAGTTACTTGAATAGGATAGAGATTGCTAAGAATTAATTTCCCGGAACACGAAATATTGATCGGTTCCAAGCTTCTATCACTACTTCGGTTTTTTTCCTTACTGCCCTCACAACCGTTAATGGCTCCTAACATTAGCTAGTGTCGCCTTTTCGATTATTCTCTAATTGGAACAATGGTCTGGTAGTCTGCTGTTGAAGCGTTGCAATGAGTTTTGATTTGTTTTTGTAATCATTTCCTTGTTTCTAACTGAATGATTTGTGGTTTTGGGGCACTTCGACAACGGCGTTTTGGGGCAGATCAATAAATAACTGGTGAATGTTATTTTCGCAACAACTCGAATACGACCATTAGTGCGTCCGATACGAAACTGATCGAAAGCTCACCGCGGCGCCTACAGATAATCAGATCCCACCAAATTTCATCCCAGCTGAGATCGACCTTCCTGGTAGCAGTGGAAAAGCTTCAGGTGCTCATGTGGTTGAGTTGAAAGGTTGACCGAATTGTACATTTCCCATTTCGAAACCCGACGTTTCGCACGTTTTTGGCCAACAGGAAGGACGTATAACTGATTTCAGAAATTTTCCGCGTCTCGCCTTCTGGATACCTCACTTCCGCGCACTTGCGGGCGTTTTGCACAAGAGTTGAGATACCTGAAAAATGATTTGTTTCAGAATCGCATTTCTGAATTTTTATTATTTCTCTTCCACTGCTGCAGCCCGCACAACCTTTTAGAAGCTTCGGCTCGATAAACAACCGGTTATTACAAGGATTAAAGGCAGCATACACGCTCACAAAAATGGTTGAGATAACAGCATAAATTTCACCGCCTGGCCCCTACCATGCCGTCAACGGCGTTTGAAGCGCTAAAAACCATTCAGGTTGACAGAATTTGAGCATTCCCATCTCAAATGCATGTGGAACCCCACCCCTACAAATAACAGAATGAAGAGTGAGGCATGTGGAAGCATTTGATAATTTAGAGCGATAGCACTTTATAATGAGGGTCTACGAGAGAAACAGCTTGATTTCCCTGTATATAACTTGTTTACATACCGATTAATTCCCATCCACTTTCAAGAAAGCCCATCTACTCCGGCTGGCTTATAAAATGGAGCATTTCATCAGTAAGCAGACATGTTATATTCAGGTAAACCAAGCCGTTTCTCTCGTAGACTCTCATTTGCTAGGGCTATCACTCTAAGCTATCAAATGTTTTCACATGCCTCACTCTTCATTCTGTTATTCGTAGGGGTGGGGTTCCACAGGCTTTCGAGACGGGAATGCTCGAATTCTGTCAACCTGGATGGTTTTCAGCGCTTCAAACGCCGTTGACGAGATGGTAGGGGCCAGGCGGTCCTATTTGTGCTGTTATCTCAACCATGTTTGTGAGCGTGTATGCTGCCTTTAACACTGCCACGTGATAATCTATTAGATGGATAGCGTTGATCGCATAGAAAAGTTCACTCCTCCTACGGGGCTATTCATACTTCCAACCTCTCGCTCTGCCAGAGCGGCCTTCTCGGAAAACGGAGGTGAGTATGAATGAATCTACGACCTCCCGCTCCGCCAGTGAAGTATGAATCATCCAGAGACATCGCCATGGCAGAACCGGGTGGTTTGATAAGATATGCCGTTTTCCGCTGTCGTTTTCCATCGAATTGTGGTGAGCGCGAAGCGCTCACCAGATTTGGCTTTGATTCGCCATCGCGCAACCCCCTGATCTCAGCATCAGGGTCCAGAGTAAGCGTAGGAAGACCGTTCTTTTCGCATTTAACATAATTTAGAAAGCTGAAAAACTTTTCAAAAAATGGTCCGGAACAGGGGTGTGCATTTTTCGTTTTTCGATTCTTCGGTTTTTTCGTTTTTCGCCCTTTTTGGCAAAAAATCAATATCGAAAAAAACGAAAAAGTTTAAAAAATTTTCGGTTTTTTTCCGGTCTAAAATTTTTGCTTCTGATGCGACTTGCAGTGGATCCTTTGATGCCTACAGACGTCTGCAGCAAGTTTGCACTTGTCTTTCATTTGATCTCACAAGGGAGGCTTGTTTCCTACCGGTGGCGATTTGGAAAGTCACGTTGTCGTTGCTGTAGGTCTGTGAGAGTATATAAATGACCCGTGCTTGAAATTGGCTAGATGGCTAAGAAAAACGGCATTTTGAATGCTCAAAAAAAGTAAGGGTACCCACCAGGGATGAGCGGAATAAAAATATGAAATTTCGGACATCGGTTTTCGGGTTTCGGAACAAAAATTTTTTTCTCGGGTTTCGGAAATCGGGCGCGAAACGCCTAAAAATGCGCGGAAATGCGGTTTTCGGAACGCGAAACGCGGAAAAATTCAGAAATCATCTAGTGTTTTCCTACATCCCAGATGACCCGATATTTTCGCATTCCGCGGCGTTTTCTGCGGTTTTCGGAACGCGGAACGCGGAATGCCGATATTGCGCGAAACTGCGGGTTTCGGAACGCGAAACGCGAAACTCCGCTCATCCCTGGTACCCACCCATCAGGGAGGGGAGTTCAGAAACATTTTTTCGGATTCGGCTAAAAACTTTCAACTGTTTAGGGGGATGAATCGGAATCTGGGTTCTATTTCGGACCAGACAGGGTTACTGTAGGTTACGGTAGGCGTAATGCCTTTTAACAAGCGATACCTGCCTTGAAATTTCGAAAATCGAAAAGTACAAGCACGCTCATGCCGATCATTTTTTCCGCAGGGCTACCGTAACCCTCCTTTAAAATTTTTCCAAGTGTCAGCATGGTTATGAGCACATCTTAATAGCCAACAAACATGTTTGCACAATTTCGACCTCCTCAGCCACTCCCGAGTGGCTTCTCGAGGAGAGCGGTGTGTGAATGAATGCATACCGCTCCTCCGCTCTTTTATACCCCGCATGTTATGAGCGTGTGTTTACATTCGTTATCATGTTTTGTTCAAGAATGGTTACGGTAGCCCTGCGGAAAAAGCGATCGGCATGGGCGTGCTTTTTCGAAAAATGGACCTCAAATTCGTGTTCAGCGTCCCAGATATGTAACACCCACAGTGAAATTTTGAGTTAAATCTGAGACTTTGACCGAGCTACCGCATACCCACCGTAACCCACCGTGATATATCGAAAATCGTTAAACGGGTTGCAGATTCGTGTTAGGCAGTCCGAAATAATAACGCTAATCGATTCCGCACAGCTGATAACCTGCATCGGTACTTTCTAAGCAGCATTCACGATAATCATTCTCAATGACTGTTCGTCGCAAAATGATAGGCGAGAAGAATTCTATGCTCTCAGTGTCGAAAAAGCGGTTTAAAAAGAGCTAGGAATAGCAAAATAACGGATGCAAACAGGCGTTCTGAAGTCACCGAAACGCCTCATGTCCCCTTTCCGCCCCCTAGACCCTCGAGGTTGTGATAACATGAAGTAATCAAGTCAAGGAAGTACTGATAAGCGAGCTCAACCGCTTGATTGCATTTATAGGTAACATCCCTCATAGCGGTCAATTCCTCCACGCTCAAAAGTCAACGCAAGAAAACGTGGCCCTCTTTTAGCCCAAAAACACGGTTTTCACGTTCTCTTCAAGCATGCCTTGCTGTTTAGGGCACCAGACCTTCCGTAAACGGTTGAGACATCAAAAGTGAAATATATTGTGAACACTGCTTCAAGGTCAGGAATTTCGTTTTCGTTCAAGATTTTCATGAAAAAGACGTCGAGAATCGCTTCCATAATTTTTAAAGGCAGTGTTCACGGTGAAAATCGTTTTCCTGTTTTCCCGCCAATTTTGAAAACGGGTCCATGCTGATTCCAATGATGTCTCTGGAATCGTGCAAGACCTTCTGGGAACGGAGTTATGGTCCCTTAGAAAGCGTAGGGAAGCATTTTGGACGAGTTGCCCGAGGCTTGTAACTTCGGTCTTTTGCAACCGTTGTATGCGAGCTGACTCGCTTAAAGAGAGAAGTTGAGAATGAAGGGAAGAACGGGGCTGTTAATCGGAAATCATCGCTCATCTCACGATCTCGAACATTCATTTGTTCACGTCGGTGGGCGTCTGTTGCACTTTTGGGGTTTGCCCTGCGCTCAAAGCGGCAACTTCGGGCTCTCTTGGGGTTCTTCCTGGCTCGTTTTCATGTGTTCCTTTGACGTTAACGTTACAGTGTGCCCCTTCAATACCCTTTCCTAGTGTAAACTGAAACACATTTTTTATCGTGAACACTGCCTTTAAGCGGGAGCCAAGCTAAATTTTTCTGCTCCCTCTATCGATCCATACCAAAAAAAAACGGCGAGTGAAAACATTCTTGGGCGATCGGCATCATGTATAGTTCCGTCCAGCAAAAGTGGTTGAACCTAACCCCTGTGTAGACACCACGACTCAATGCGTGTGGTTGCGTCGCGGCCATTAACGTCCAATAGCGCCGAGAGACTGAGCAGTCAAGCTGAATTTCAGTGCGAGTGATCGCGTCGACGCGATCACTCACACTGAAATTCAGCTTGACAGCGCAAGAAATTCGTACTATACATCGAGAATTATTGATGTTCGTCTCTGTGCAACGTTTGTTCCGTTTTGCTCTGTGACTTGCCCATGATTTTCAACTTCTACGAATTTGGTTTTTTTTTCATAAAGTTAAAGGCAGCATACACGCTCGGAAACATGGTCAAGATATCAGCATAATTAGGCCCGCACGGCCCCTATCATTTCGTCAACGACGTTTGAAGCGCTGAAAACCATCCAGGATGACAGTATTTAACCATCCCTGTCACGCACGCCCGTATTTTCACACCCCTTCGAGTAACAGAATGAAAAGTTAAACATGAGAAAACATGTGATAATTTGGAGAGATAGCACTATCAAATGGGAGTGCACAAGAGAAACAGCTGGATTTACCTGGATATTACCTGTCTAAACACCCTCAAACTCTCATCCACTTTCGAGAATGCTGTTCTACTCTGGATGGCTTTTGAAGATGGAGGATTTCATCAGTGCACAAACATGTAATATCCAGGTAAATCGAGCTGTTTCTCTCGTGCACTCCCATTTGATAGTGCTATCACTCTCAATTATCACATGTTTTCTCAAGTTTAACTTTTCATTCTGTTACTCGAAGGGGTGTGAAAATACGGGCGTGCGTGACAGGGATGGTCAAATACTGTCATCTTGGATGGTTTTCAGCGCTTCAAACGTCGTTGACGACATGGTAGGGGCCGTGCGAGCCTATTTATGCTGATATATCGACCAGGTTTGCGAGCGTGTATGCTGCCTTTAAGGACGACATTCGAGCCCATAGTTTTGATCAAAAACTCGAAAAAACGTGGACATGATTGTTCAGAGAACTACCGCAGTTTTAAACAAAGAATTCACATTGAGAATTTAAGAGTGTGTTCAACGCTGCAATTTTGTCAGGATTCAAAACTGCAACAAAGGTAAAATTGCTCACATTAATACGTTGATTGCGCATGCTTCTGTTTCACTAAGAAAACATGATTCTGCCATTATTCGAAGCTTTTCGATTACGTTGCTTTGTTTTTCTAATCAATGACATGTAATTACGAAAATAAGACGCTTCGAAAGACAATTTTTTTTTCGGTTTTTTCGGAATTTTTTCGAATTCAAAACCGAAAATTTTTCGTTTTTCGGTTTTTTCGATTTCAAAGTTTTTCGCACATGCCTGGTCCTGAATAGTTTCCTGAGATTCGAGAAAAATTGTCAAAACCACGTGATTTTGGTCGAAAAAAGGATTCATCTCCATTTTTTTCAGTTGGCGTACACGATCTTGTTGGAACACTTATCGTTGAGCTAGAGAGCTCATTTTTGGCCAGGGAGCTGGTTTTGTCTGCACTTAGCTCCTGTCAAATTTTGAAGTTGGTAGCTAAATTTTTGCGGAACCTCAAAATTGAGGGTCAAGAAAGACAAAAACACGTAAATATGTTATTATATTTCGTTCATAAAAACTTTCGTATTCGTAAAAACTCAGACATTCGGAGCAGCGGACCGCTGGCAAAATTTCGCCAGTTGCTCAACAGCTGGGGGACAGCTGGCATTTACTCAGGCAAACCATCGCTCCGAGCGGTACCGGAGAGCTACTCGAGCGGCGCTGCCTTTCCGCTTCGAGCGAAAATTAGCCATCTACTCGGGCCACAGCAGCCGCTCTCCGGGCCACAGCAATATCGCTCGGAGCGATCTTCGGTCCCAACTGGCACTGCGGTCTCTGTTCGGGCGATTTTCAAAAATTTCCTAATTGATGTTTTTTCTTTATTTCCGCCTCTTCTGAAGAGGATTAAGCCTGTTAAGAGGATAAAGTACCTGTTACAGCCTGCGGGTCAGGAGGTTAATCCTGCCACAGGCCGCAACAAGGATACCAACCCAGCATGGTCCGCAATGAGGAAGCCTTCCCCACCGCGGGCCATGGGGGATCCCTCGGCCGCCAAAAATTCTCATCCTGAGAGTGATCCGAGGTCACCTCTCAAGAGTGGCCTCGAAAGGCCAACTACCCGTCTACACGAGGCGAGCCGCCTTTTATACCCGCAGGATTGGTTGTTCTTTGAGTGATAACGTGACTCGCACGTTATCACTCAAAGAACAACCAATCCCGCGTCTCTCTATCTCTGGCGATGGCACCGCTGTGGTTCCGAGAGCGACCGGAGAGCGACCGAGGGGCGAACTGGCACCGGACAAGGACCGCGGTGCCAGTTGGCCCCTCGGCCGCTGTCCGGGCGATGACGTCATAATTGGGAGGAGCCGTTCCCACTCGGAGCGATGGTTTGCCTGAGTAGCTGGCCAATGGCAATCACGAGGCCAACAGTTGGCATACACTCGGCATGTCATTTAATGCCAGCGACGGACGGCTGGCGAATATGTGCCAGTTGCCTAACAGTTGGATGATAACTGGCATTTAGCTGGCAATCGGCAATTACGAAGCCGACAGCTGGCTCATGCTTGGCATCTCAATTAGAGCTAGCGGCGGACCGCTGGCGGAAATGTGCCAGCTGCCTGAAAGCTGCGTGATAACTTGCCTTCAGCTGGCAAGGGCAATCAAACCTCGAAATTACCGAGCGCATAAAAGCGCAGTTATCCACCAATCGGTACTTGGCTGGCGCATAACCGCCCAGTGGCTTTCGCTTGGCACTGAGTCGTCACATGGCTGGCACTCGAGAGAGTTGACGACTACTCACGTTTTACCATGTTTTAGTTTGATCTCTGATTTCACTGATAAGCCGAGCCGGTATATAAGGCGATTCAGTGCAATGAGTGCTCACTCGGCACTTCGATGCCGGCCCTGCAAGGTGACCTGAAGTCACTCTACAGAGGCTAGCATATTTTTGACAGCTGAGGGGCAAGTCCCCACGGCTAGGGGGGGGGGAGGTGGGGTGGGTCTCCCACCTAAGACCGTTGCGTAGGCGATCTCCTACGCAACGATCTGCGGTGAGTGACCCACCTCGATTCATCGGTCTGCCAAGAGACTGGCGGACAGCTGGCAAACGATTGCTCAACAGCGGGCTGCCAGGTATTAGCCAAGAGACTGCCAGCGGTCGGCCAACGTCCTGGCGGACCGCTGGCAGGGTTTTGACGGACCGCCGGCTAATGGCTGTCCGACACCGGGAATGGTTTTTGCCCGCCAAGCAAATGCCGGCGGTCCGCCAATCCCAACGTACGATTGTGAGAATGAACTAATGAAATAAACACCGTTACTGATAAGCTTTTGCTCAGGATTGAACGCTCCCTTAAAGGCAGTGTTCACGATGATTCTCGTTTCCAAGCTTTCCACTCAAAACAATCCGTTGGCAACCAAGTGTTACCAAAATCACGAAGAAACGGCGAGAAACGCACTAATTCGTCTTATTTCAGTGACATTATTCTCTGGCCTGGACTAGTTGTCCAGTTGTATGAACATGTTCACGGTGGTTGTCACCGGATAAAAATGGGACTAATCGAAAATTGAAGAATATTTTGGGCAAAACAGTATTAGTTAGGGCCCGAAGGAAGGAACGGAGCAACACAGATTGGAGAATTGCGAAAGACGGGTCCACAAAAGATTTCATTGTCACAACGAACAGTTCCATTGATACTTAAGAGGCGGGCTGATACTTGAAGATTTCGTGCCCTTCTGGTGCGTTTTTCTCGGTTTCTTCGTCATTTCAGTTCTACTAGGGGGCCAAACAATCGATTTAGCGATTAATCTCAAAATCGAAGATTATCGTGAACACTGCCTTCAAAGGGTCTTTCACAGTCTGCCGGACGAAGCCGTCCGGCATGTTATAAGATAAGACTGCGGCGTCAGTGCACCCCGCACTGCGGTGTCGGCCGACCGACGTCTCAGTGCGGTGAAATCATCGACACGACATCGGATCAAGTTATGACGGGCTAGAACGGGTTGTTATCGCCTTACATTTTGTACTGAAGAGTCGGAACTGACGGTTGTTCACCGCAGTTTCCCTCGCACTGCGGCTCACTTTTAACGTGCGGGACGGCGTCGTCCGCCAGACTGTGAAAGGGGCTTAAGCCTCTTTCATACTTTGCCGGCCGACGTCGGACGACTCGTTATCAAATTTGATAAGTCAAGATAGATAAGATGGATGGGATAGGGTAGATAGATATTACACATTCAATAACGAGTCGTCCGACGTCGGTCGGGCAAGTGTGAAAGGGGCTTTAGACGGGCAACGCTTCAGTCAATACGTCGGAATCTCGGAAGTACTTTTTGCAGCGCCGCACGGTGTGACTCAGAAGTGCGGCTCAGAACGCCGTAGAAAGTGTGCGGGACCGAAATAAGAGTACGCCGGACGCCGTACAAAGTGTGCGGGACCCAAGTGTGAGTGCGCCGGACGCCGTGAAAGTGTGCGGGACCCAAATGGGTGTGCGCAGAACGCCGCAGAAATTGTACGTGGCTCCAGTGGGAGTGCGCAAGACGCCGTAGAAAGTGTGCGGTACCCAAGTGTGAGTGCGCCGGACGCCGTGAAAGTGTGCGGAACCCAAATGGGTGTGCGCAGAACGCCGTAGAAATTGTACGTGGCTCCAGTGGGAGTGCGCAAGACGCCGTAGAAAGTGTGCTGGACCCAAGTGGGAGTGCGCCGGACGCCGTAGAAAGTGTGCGGGACCCAAGTGGGTGTGCGCAGAACGCCATAGAAAATGTGCGGGACCCAAGTGGAAGTGCGCAGGACGCCGTAGAAATTGTTCGTGGCTCCAGTGGGAGTGCGCAAGATGCCGTAGATAGTGTGCGGGACCCAAGTGTGAGTGCGCCGGACGCCGTGAAAGTGTGCATGACCCAAATGGGTGTGCGCAGAACGCCGTAGAAAGTGTACGTGGCTCCAGTGGGAGTGCGCAAGACGCCGTAGAAAGTGTGCGTGACCCAAATGGGTGTGCGCAGAACGCCGTAGAAAGTGTGCGGGACCCAAGTGGGAGTGCGCCGGGCGCCGTATAAAATGTGCAGGACCCAAGTGGGAGTGCGCAAGATGCCGTAAATAGTGTGCGGGACCCAGTTGTGAGTGCGCAAGACGCCGTAGATAGTGTGCGGGACCCAAGTGTGAGTGCGCCGGACGTCGTGAAAGTGTGCGGGACCCAAGTGGGAGTGCGCCGGGCGCCGTATAAAATGTGCGGGACCCAAGTGGGAGTGCGCATGATGCCGTAAATAGTGTGCGGGACCCAGTTGTGAGTGCGCCGGACGCCGTGAAACTGTGCGGGACCCAAGTGGGAGCGCGCAGAACGCCGTAGAAAGTGTGCGGGACCCAAATGGGTGTGCGCAGAACGCCGTAGAAAGTGTGCGGGACCCAAGTGGGAGCGCGCAGAACGCCGTAGAAAGTGTGCGGGACCCAAGTGGGATTGCGCCGGACGTCGTGAAAGTGTGCGGGACCCAAGTGTGAGTGCGCCGGACGCCGTGAAAGTGTGCGGGACCCAAGTGGGAGCGCGCAGAACACCGTAGAAAGTGTGCGGGACCCAAGTGTGAGTGCGCCGGACGCCGTGAAAGGGTGCGGGACCCAAATGGGTGTGCGCAGAACGCCGTAGAAAGTGTGCGGGACCCAAGTGGGAGTGCGCAAAACGCCGTAGAAAGTGTGCGGGACCCAAGTGGGAGTGCACTGGACGACATAGAAAGTGTGCGGGACCCAAGTGGAACTGCGCCGGGCGCCGTATAAAATGCGCGGTACCCAAGTGGAAGTGCGCAAGACGCCGTAGAAATTGTGCGTGGCTCCAGTGGGAGTGCGCAAGACGCCGCAGAACGTGTGCGCTACCCAAGTGTGAGTGCGCCGGACGCCGTGAAAGTGTGCGGGACCCAAATTTGTTGTGCGCAGAACGCCGTAGAACTTGTACGTGGCTCCAGTGGGAGTGCGCAAGACGCCGTAGAAAGTGTGCGGGACCCAAATGGGTGTGCGCAGACCGCCGTAGAAATTGTACGTGGCTCCAGTGGGAGTGCGCAAGACGTCATAGAAAGTGTGCGGGGCCCAAGTGTGAGTGCGCCGGACGCCGTGAAAGTGTGCGGGACCCAAATGGGTGTGCGCAGAACGCCGTAGAAAGTGTGCGGGACCCAAGTGGGAGTGCGCCGGGCGCCGTATAAAATGTGCGGTACCCAAGTGGAAGTGCGCAGGACGCCGTAGAAATTTTCACGTGGCTCCAGTGGGAGTGCGCAAGACGCCGTAGATAGTGTGCGGGACCCAAGTGTGAGTGCGCCGGACGCCGTGAAAGTGTGCGGGACCCAAATGGGTGTGCGCAGAACGCCGTAGAAAGTGTACGTGGCTCCAATGGGAGTGCGCAAGACGCCGTAGAAAGTATGCGGAACCCAAATGGGTGTGCGCAGAACGCCGTAGAAAGAGTGCGGGACCTAAGTGTGAGTGCGCCGGACGCCGTGAAAGTGTGCGGGACCCAAATGGGTGTGCGCAGAACGCCGTAGAAAGTGTGCGGGACCCAAGTGGGAGTGCGCCGGGCGCCGTATAAAATGTGCGGTACCCAAGTGGAAGTGCGCAGGACGCCGTAGAAATTTTCACGTGGCTCCAGTGGGAGTGCGCAAGACGCCGTAGATAGTGTGCGGGACCCAAGTGTGAGTGCGCCGGACGCCGTGAAAGTGTGCGGGACCCAAATGGGTGTGCGCAGAACGCCGTAGAAAGTGTACGTGGCTCCAATGGGAGTGCGCAAGACGCAGTAGAAAGTGTGCGGAACCCAAATGGGTGTGCGCAGAACGCCGTAGAAAGAGTGCGGGACCTAAGTGGGAGTGCGCCGGGCGCCGTATAAAATGTACGTGGCTCCAGTCCCAAACCCTTTTCTGGGTCTCGAGTAGCAGGACCTAATAGAAAAAATCGCAAAAAAAAAACACTGTTTTGGGCCAAATTTGAAGCCTGAACTTTCTTGTCTTTTGAAGGTGGACGAGTGCACTCCACATCATCGGCATCGATGACCTCTTAAATCAAAAACATTAGCTGGCTTGAAATTGAATTTCAATCAATGAGCCTTCGAATTTATGTGCACATCTAGTCAGAAACATTGACTGGAGTGCTTTCTTTCAATGCTCAACTGTTTTTATTAGGTAAATTTCTGAAAGTTGGGCTCCGCAGAAAAGGTCAAGGATTTGGCATTGCTCTAAAATGTCGTGAAATTGTTCCATTAGATTTGGCTATCGAACAGATTTTCTAAATGTAGTGAAATAGTTGAATCGATTTGGCTGTTGTTGGTATATGAAGATAACATAATCATTAAATGTAGTGAAATTGTTGCAAACGGATTTGGCAGGAGCTCTATGAATTATCACAGTCAAATCACGCGTCAGAAGGTCCTCTGGCGAGCGAATGAAGACAAAAAGAAAAAATAATAAACCTCAGTCAACAATGCTGAACGAAACGTGGCCTTATGGGCTAGAAATAAGGTTCTCGAATGTTATTCTGCCTTTTCAGTGTAGCTCCCACTTAGGTACTAGACCTTCCCTCTTCCCTCACTGATTAGATAAAAATCACGAAAACGAAATGTAACACAATTTATTAGCTACTGACGCTATGTCTTCGTGTCCTCAACGCTTTCACGATTCACATAGTATGGAAACGTTTTTGCTGCTAGACTTATTCTTGTTCTCATTTGGTTCAATAAGCGCCCCAAGAAAAACCCCTTCTGACGCGTGATTTGACTGTGATAATTCATAGAGCTCCTGCCAAATCCGTTTGCAACAATTTCACTACATTTAATGATTATGTTATCTTCATATACCAACAACAGCCAAATCGATTCAACTATTTCACTACATTTAGAAAATCTGTTCGATAGCCAAATCTAATGAAACAATTTCACTACATTTTAGAGCAATGCCAAATCCTTGACCTTTTCTGCGGAGCCCAACTTTCAGAAATTTCACAACTTTTTCAAGGGTTTCCTTCTAAAACATCGTCAATCTCTAAAAGTCAAGTTGTTGTTTTTTTCGAAAACATAGTGGTAGAAATGAGGAGACAACCGCTCCGTTGCTAAGACTGCAAGATAATTGTTGCAACGCGGCTTCCTACAAATAGATGCAAGGCATATACTTTTTGAATTTAAAAGTCGAAAATGAAGAAATGAGCTTCAAAATGACCCAATTGTACAGGTTCTAGGCACTATTCTAGACGGGGGCACGCACCATTCAAGACAGAAATGAAATGAACGGCTAATTGGTGAGGCTACCAGTCGAAGTATTTCCGCAGAGCTCTAATAAAAACAATGATTGATAGCGCAGTATCAGCCTCTTTTATCAGAGTTTTTCATCATTTCTATGAGTAAATCTTGGGTGGCCCCACCACGTTTAGGATATACCCAGGGTCAGCCGCTCTAGCCAAACTTCACCGGTTCATGCTGATGTGGCTCGTCTGCGCCGGCCCATATGTCTGTTTCGGAAAAGGAACGATAGTTAAAGGCAGTGTTCACGATGAATATCGGACTCGAGTTCGACCCAAAAATGGGATTGTTTTGTCGTGAGGTAACTAATAGTGAAGAAACAGCGAAGAAAAACGTCCAGAATAAGTCAAAATAACGGCTTCTTAATTCAGGGCGTGGACGAGAATCATGGGCCCTGCTGATTTCGTCAAGCGCGCGCTAATCGCGAGATCTGCGCGAATCGGTAATGCTAATTGCGGCAGAGTTGCTTGGCAATTTGCCATCGAAACGCGTGCGTCGCCACAAGCTCGTCCGATCGGGGGCGGACCGGGATAGGTAGGCGCATCGGGAGAGCTTTCAAAGCGGTTTGTATTCATTTCTGGCCAGTTTTCGTTGCCTTTAGACCCTATCCTCTACAGCACCTGCCAACTTAGAGTTTCACACCGAGACCTCGAGAACGAGATTTGTTTCCAGCGTGAACACTGCCTTTAAGTGCGCCAGAAGAGGGCTACCGTAATCTTAGGAATAATGTTATTCGGCTCTCGTAAACAAATTTGATGATACAAAATTGACCAAGGGTAAAGTATAAAAGAAGTGAAGAGCGGTGTGTCTTGATTCACACACCGTCCTGCTCCAGAGGTCAGCAGTTGAGGATCTGCATGGACTACAAAGCAGGAAAACATCACCACCTGTAGGGAAGATAAAAGCGAATTCGGAGTCAGAACTTTAGAGCTAACTCGAGTGAGATTACGGTAGCCCTGTTCTGGCGGACTTAACTATCGTTCTTGTAGATTCGGATGCCTGGCTTGCATACGGTGTCCTGAGCATTAAACTGAGGTCCTGCACACTCCTACTGAGATCCAGCACACATTCCATGAAGTCCTGCTCTTCCTTACAGGGGTCTTGCACACGTTTCATGATGTCCTGCACACTCCTACTGATGTTCTGCACACATTCCACGAAGTTCTGCTCATCCTTACAGGGGTCTTGCACACGTTTCATGATGTCCTGCACACTCCTACTAAGGTCCTGCACACATTCCTTGATGTCCTGCACACCCCTATTGGGGTCCTGCACACGTTCTATGATGTCCTGCACTCCTACTGATGTCCTGCACACATTCCACGAAGTTTTGATCATCCTTACAGGGGTCTTGCACACATTCCATGATGTCCTGCACACCCTATTGGGGTCCTGCACACGTTCCATGATGTCCTGTGTAATTTTACTAAGGCCCTACACACATTCCATGACGTCCTGCTCAACCCTACTGGGGTCCTGCACACGCTTCATGATGTCCTGCACACTCCTACTGATGTCCTGCACACATTCCATGAAGTCCTGCTCATCCTTACAGGGTCTTGCACATGTTTCATGATGTCCTGCACACTCCCTACTAAGCTGTCCTGCACATTCTACGACGTCCTGCAAACCCCTACTGGGGTCCTGCACAGGTCCCATGATGTCCTGCACACTCCTACTGATGTTCTGCACACATTCTACGATGTCCTGCACACTACTGGGGTCCTACACAGGTTCCATGATGTCCTGCACACTTCTACTGGGGTCCTGCACAGGTCCCATGATGTCCTGCACACTCCTACTAAGGTCCTGCACACTCCTACTGAGGTCCTGCACACATCTCTACGACGTCCTGCACACCCCTACTGGGGTCCTGCACACGTTCCATGATATCCTGCGCACTCCTACCGAGGTCCTGTACAGGTCCCATAATGTCATGCACACTCCTACTGAGGTCCTGCACACCTACTGAGGTCCTGTACAGGTCCCATAATGTCATGCACACTCCTACTGAGGTCCTGCACACATTCTACGACGTCCTGCACACCCTTACTGGGGTCCTGCACAGGTCCCAAAATGTCCTGCACACTCCTACTGAGGTCCTGCACACCCCTACTGGGGTCCTGCACAGGTCCAATGATGTCCTGCACACTCCAACGTAGGTCCTGCACACTCCAACTGAGGTCCTGCACACATTCTACGACGTCCTGCACACCCCTACTGGGGTCCTGCAGAGGTCCCATGATGTCCTGCACACTCCTACTAAGGTCCTGCACACTCCTACTGAGGTCCTGCACACATTCTACGGCGTCCTGCACACCCCTACTGAGATCCAGCACACATTCCATGAAGTCCTGCTCATCCTTACAGGGTCTTGCACACGTTTCATGATGTCCTGCACACTCTACTGATGTCCTGCACACATTCCACGAAGTTCTGATCATCCTTACAGGGGGTCTTGCACACGTTTCATGATGTCCTGCACACTCCTACTAAGGTCCTGCACACATCTCCATGATGTCCTGCACACCCCTATTGGGGTCCTGCACACGCTTCATGATGTCCTGCACACTCCTAATGATGTCCTGCACACATTCCACGAAGTTCTGATCATCCTTACAGGGGTCTTGCACACGTTTCATGAAGACCAGCACACTCCTACTAAGGTCCTGCACACATTCCATGATGTCCTGCACACCCCCTATTGGGGTCCTGCACACGTTCCATGATGTCCTGTGTAATTTTTACTAAGGTCCTACACACATTCCATGACGTCCTGCTAATCCCTACTGGGGTCCTGCACACGCTTCATGATGTCCTGCACACTCCTAGTGATGTCCTGCACACATTCCATGAAGTCCTGCTCATCCTTACAGGGGTCTTGCACATGTTTCATGATGTCCTGCACACTCCTACTAAGGTCCTGCACACATTCTACGACGTCCTGCACACCCCTACTGGGGTCCTGCACAGGTCCCATGATGTCCTGCACACTCCCTACTGATGTTCTGCACACATTCTACGATGTCCTGCACACTCCTACTGGGGTCCTACACAGGTGCCATGTTGTGCTGCACACTCTACTGGGGTCCTGCACAGGTCCCATGATGTCCTGCACACTCCTACTAAGGTCCTGCACACTCCTACTGAGGTCCTGCACACATTCTACGACGTCCTGCACACCCTCCCTACTGGGGTCCTGCACACGTTCCATGATATCCTGCGCACTCCTACTGAGGTCCTGTACAGGTCCCATAATGTCATGCACACTCCTACTGAGGTCCTGCACACCCCTAATGTGGGGTCCTGCACAGGTCCCATGATGTCCTGCACACTCCTACTAAGGTCCTGCACACTCCCACTGAGGTCCTGCACACATTCTACGACGTCCTGCACACTTACTGGGGTCCTGCACAGGTCCCAAAATGTCCTGCACACCCTACTGAGGTCCTGCACATCCCTGATCAGTCCTGCACAGGTCCCATGATGTCCTGCACACTCCTACTAAGGTCCCCACACCCTACTGAGGTCCTGCACATTCTACGACGTCCTGCACACCCCTACTGGGGTCCTGCACAGGTCCCATGATGTCCTGCACACTCCTACTAAGGTCCTGCACACTCCTACTGAGGTTCTGCACACATTCTACGACGTCCTGCACACCCCTACTGGGGTCCTGCACAGGTTCCATGATGTCCTGCACACTCCTACTGAGGTCCTGCACACATTCTACGACGTCCTGCACACCCCTACTGGGGTCCTGCACAGGTCCCATGATGTCCTGCAAGCTCCTACTAAGGTCCTGCACACATTCTACGACGTCCTGCACACCCCTACTGGGGTCCTGCACAGGTCCCATGATGTCCTGCACACTCCTACTGAGGCTCTGCACACATTCTACGACGTCCTGCACACTCCTACTGGGGTCCTGCACAGGTCCCATGATGTCCTGCACACTCCTACTGAGGTTCTGCACACATTCTACGACGTCCTGCACACCCCTTCTGGGGTCCTGCACAGGTCCCATGATGTCCTGCACACTCCTACTGAGGTTCTGCACACATTCTACGACGTCCTGCACACCCCTTCTGGGGTCCTGCTTAGGTCCCATGATGTCCTGCACACTCCTACTAAGGTCCTGCACACTCCTACTGAGGTCCTGCACACATTCTACGACGTCCTGCACACCCCTACTGGGGTCCTGCACATGTCCCATGATGTCCTGCATACTCCTACTAAGGTCCTGCACACTCCCACTGAGGTTCTGCACACATTCTACGACGTCCTGCACACCCCTACTGGGGTCCTGCACAGGTCCCATGATGTCCTGCACACTCCTACTAAGGTCTTGCACACGTTCCATTATGTCCTGCAGACTCCTACTGAGGTCCTGCACACCCCTACTGGGGTCCTGCACAGGTCCCATGATGTCTTGCACACTCCTACTAAGGTCCTGCACACTCCTACTGAGGTCCTGCACACATTCTACGACGTCCTGCACACCCCTACTGGGGTCCTGCGCGGGTCCCATAATGTCCTGCACACTCCTACTGAGGTCCTGCACACCCCTACTGGGGTCCTGCACAGGTCCCATGATGTCCTGCACACTCCTACTGGGGTCCTGCACAGTGCCCATGATGTCCTGCACACTCCTACTAAGGTCCTGCACACTCCTACTGAGGTCCTGCACACACTCTACGACGACCTGCACACCCCTACTGGAGTCCTGCACAGGCCCATGATGTCCTGCACACTCCTACTGAGGTCCTGCACAGGTACCATAATGTCCTGCACACTCCTACTGAGGTCCTGCACACCCCTACTGGGGTCCTGCACAGGTCCTATGATGTCCTGCACACTCCTACTAAGGTCCTGCACACATTCTACGACGTCCTGCACACCCCTACTGGGGTGCTGCACACGTCCCATGATGTCCTGCCCACTCCTACTAAGGTCTTGCACACGTCCCATGATGTCCTGCCCACTCCTACTACGGTCCTGCACACGTTCCATGATGTCCTGCACACTCCTACTGAGGTCTTCCACACGTTCCATGATGTCCTGCACACTCCTACTGAGGTCCTGCGCAGGTACAATGATGTCCTACACACTCCTACTGAGGTCCTGCGCAGGTACAATGATGTCCTGCACACTCCTACTGAGGTCTTGCACAGGTCCCATGATGTCCTGCACACTCCTACTAAGGTCTTGCACACGTTCCATGATGTCCTGCACACTCCTACTGAGGTCTTGCACACGTTCCATGATGTCCTGCCCACTCCTACTGAGGTCCTGCACACATTCTACGACGTCCTGCACACCCCTACTGGGGTCCTGCACACGTTCCATGATGTCCTGCACACTCCTACTGAGGTCTTGCACAGGTCCCATGATGTCCTGCACACTCCTACTAAGGTCTTGCACACGTTCCATGATGTCCTGCACACTCCTACTGAGGTCTTGCACACGTTCGATGATGTCCTGCATACTCCTACTGAGGCCCTGCCCACATTCTACGACGTCCTGCACACCCTACTGAGGTCTCACATAGTCAACCGACACTTCAGCACATCCTGCGACGCCTTCTTATCGATGGTGCGCTTTGAACGAATACGCGCCGCGGTCAAGTACATCAACCCGCACAGCGTCCTCTTCCGAGCCGGACGTTCAAAGTACACCACCCTGGAGAGCAAGGTGTTTATATGGAGTCTAAGAAAACAATGACTGATAACGAAAAAACCCACCATTTTCATAAACTATTCTTGAGAGGCCGGTTTCCGAGTTTCAAACGCCCGTTAGGGGCCCAGAAGTCATTATGGTGAGTTCTGACAATTATTTTCGTCATTCCCGTGGCCGATTACCTTTAGTCACAAATTTTCGAGCGATTTGGTCCACGCCTTCCAAAAAAATGGTTTTCGACGGACGGAGGTGGAGGCGGAGGCGGAGGCGGAGGCGGAGGCGGAGGCGGAGGCGGAGGCGGAGGCGGAGGCGGAGGCGGAGGCGGAGGCGGTGGTGGAGAACGTTTTTGCGTACTTTGAGAGGTCATAACTTTAGAAAGCGGGGACCAGTTGGGATGAAAAGTTGCACACATATGTAATTTCTTGCAGCGCGTCGAATAGTGTACAGCTCATACCTCTGTTGACGGTATGAATAGGTGATCTCATTGTAGGGCATCCGCGCGGGAAGAGATCAAAGCCAAATCCTGGTGAGCGCTTCGCGCTCACCACAATTTGCATTTATTTCTTCCTCTGTATGTCGATGATTTTTGCCTGCTGGGCATGAGACTGCGATCTTTTTTGTCGGCGCTGTGCACGTGTGCACGAACTGACATCTTTGGGCCTTAGAAACTCTAATTCTAGCCCGTTTTTCGCCGCGCTACCTTCATAGTTTTTCAGCTGTTTTTGATCTAAGCTTATTTTCGTCGTTTTTTCGTGAAAATTTTTCATCGTGACCCCTGCCTTTAAAGGCAGTGTTCACGAAAAAAGAAGTTGCACGTTTTTCTGGCTAAAACGTAAGCTTTGGGTCCCTCTAAGAAGATTGAGATCGGAAGTGCGGCGAAAAACGGCCGGTGAGTGGGTGCAAATCTCGTGTGCCAGCCAACCCATTGGACCACTCCGCCCACGTCCTATAACAGTTTCCCTGAGTTGTGGTCAGATGAGCAATGGTTTCCGATCAAAAGCCCCGTTCTTCCCTTCATTCTCAACTTCTCTCTTTAGTCAGATCAGCTCGCACACATCGGCTGCAAAAAACGGGAGTTACAAGCCTCGGACAACTCGTACACAATGCTTCCCTAGCTGAATTTTGAGGGGCCATAACTCCGCTTCCAGGGGGTCTTGTACGATTCCAGGGACATCATTGAAATCAGCATGGGACCGTTTTCCAAATAGGTAAAAAAAACAGAAAAACGACTTTTATCGTAAACACTGCCTTTAAGTGAAGTAAGATCAGCTGTTTGTTCCATATCACGCGTGATTTTGCTTTGATATGTTCTACGGATAAGCTCATACAATGAGATCTCTCGTTTTGCACAACTCTTATCAATAGTTGGTTCGAACTCGACTGCCAAATCATATTTTCAACTATTTCACTACCTTTCCCAAAAATCAGATTATTCTACGCCAAATCGTTCTCAGGGATATTTCAAAACTTTTTTCATTTTTCTTTACCTTTCCCTTTTAACTGAGTATATTTTTAATTTTTCGGAAAAATGGCCATGCCAAATCTTTTCTTTTGCCAGGAACCTAAACTTTCCGGAATTGGCCATATCGTTTTATCTACTTGGACCTCGCCACTCAGAATTGAAGTGGAGAATGAACCCGAAGGATACCAAGATCTAAGTGATTCTACAGATTCTCTTAATAGACAATGACTAATAACGCTGTCGGAAAACTCATGTCAGAGGCAGGGGTTTTAGGATTGAATCTTGGAAGGTCCCCTCCAACTAGATTTGAGCCAAGATTTATAGATTCGATTCCATTTTATTTTCGTATGCTTTCTACGAAGTCCTGCCCACTCCCACTCAGGTCCCGCACACTTTCTACTGCGTCTTGCACACTCCCACTGAGGTCCCGCTACACTTATATCACGTAATTGAGTGCAACAAGTAATGCTACCAACAAATACCTCGGCGGTGCGAGAGGGAGTATTGGCCTCTGCATGGTCCGGCGGCAAAAGTCGCGCCGCAAAGATGAGAAATAAAGGGCAGGCACGAAGCGTCGTAGCCGCCCTCTTCATTCCATCGTGGCGGCGCGACTTTTGCCGCCGGACTATGCAGAGGCCTTATGAATGCTCCAGAGACACCGCTGTGGCGGGGCAGGAGGCGCGGGAGAGACGGGAGGTCGCGTTTTCATTCATACTCACCACTTTTTCCGCGCGGGCCGCTCTGAGAGAGCGAGAGGTTGGAAGTATGAATAGCCCCTAACTGGTGAATCCTTCTAGAAATGAAACGTCTAAGGCCCCTGTCAGACTTCGTCGAAAAACCTGCTGAGTACCACTGAGTCCGACTGAGTCCGAATGAGTCCGGGGTGGAAAAAGCTGCTGAGTCCCACTGAGTCCGGTTGCCCCCAGCACCAACCGGTTCCTCTGCGTAACACGCAATTGATAGTGACGATTATCACCTCAGCTGTGAATCGGAACGTGTTTGGTGGCTGATTTTTCTTGTTTTCAACATGTCTGAATCTGATTTCCGTATCAGCAGTACGTGGGGCAGAGCGCAGACGGCGAGAGTCGAGATGCGGCGGGACTCGGCAGGTCGCAGTCGGCCGAAAAAAAAATGCACCCAAATCACGTGAAAAACACCTATATCGACCGGGTGGGACTCAGCGGGACTCAGTGGGACTCAGTCGGTGCATTGGCCCCGCCCTTGTACGCATGAGAACCATCAGTATCGACCGGGGGGATTGCGGTGGGCATCAGTCGGTCGCAGTCGGACTCAGTGGGTTGATTTTTTTCCACCCGTTTTCCACGAATTCGATGCGTATCGACCGGGTGGGACTCAGTTGATCCACCGACTATGACCGGAGCCTAAGAAGCGATCCTGTTTTGTTGGAAAACAGCAATTTTCGGTCATTTTTCGCTGCTTTTCCAGTTCTTTTGTCTCAGTGGGCTTCTGACCGCCCACTTTCAACGAGAAACTCGCCATCCATGATTTAACGCGAACACTGCCTATACGTTTAATGAGCGGAATGAATTTTGCTCTTCCACACAGTCCCGGCACGATTCCCCTTTCTCACAGCACGATTGTCATCGTGTTTCGTGATGCGACAGCCGTAGTCCGCAATTGCGGACCGGAATTTGGCTCCGAGACTGACAGTGTGAACGTACACTAAAAAAACTGTGACAGTGAACAGGGATGTGGACGAACTCTTGGGGATGTTGATCGAATTCACAGCGCGGGAGCAGATCGGCTAACAGACGTGACGCGCGCGGCGGAAAACTTCTGCGCGCATATCGTTGTTGGAGCGCGTTAACCGAGCGTCAACTATTTTTCTTGTTAGAGGCCCCACGGTTAACACGCTCCAACGACGACATGCACGCTGCGGTTTTCCGCCTCGCGCTTCACGTGTGCCAGCCAAACTGCTCCCGCGCTGTGGATTCGATCACCCTGCCGAACTTCTAGGCTGCAGTGTGTTGGATGTCTGGATGGGGTTCGAAATCAGTTTTGAGTGTAAAAAGCTAGTCAGTCTGCTAAACGTTTATTGTATCCGATTAGCATGCACTAGACGAGCAAAGCGGAGATAATACTATTGCTGAAGCGGCTATGCTGCTGTAATGATACGCATTGTATTAGTGAAACCAGGACCTTAAAAAGTATTTCATGAACGAATATGCACAAAATGATGGGAAATTTGCAGCAAGCCGACCAAATTTCCATCCATTGACAACGACAATGAAATCTCCCTTGCTGATGTAGCCGCGCTCTTTCCCGAACTCAATACCATGGTTAATTCTGTTGTCCACATCTGCTTGATAGTCGCTCACCTTGGGTTTGTTGAAGAAAACCGGGAACACTGATCTGAACAGATTCAGTTCTTGATACACATAACGCCATTTCACCAATACACCCAAAGACCGTTTTTAGACCTTTTCATCGCGATGGATGACGATACGTGAATCAGTCAATAGTTATGTTCCATACCTCCTTTCTATGCGCAAGGTCGAATTTTTGTAGCCTTTACTTCTCCTGCGAGTGTTTACTTGAAGCACTGAAGATGAACAAGCGGGGTCCGTTTTCAGTTTCATCGACGACTGTGATGGATTACTGTATCCTCTGTTCCCGATTCCGCAGAGCACCTTGAGCTGTTTTGCGTTGGGGCGTGCGGACGAGTTGCGTGTCTTCTGATTCGGTCGAGTGGCGCCGGAGCAATGCGGAGATGGGAACGAAGGGTAGCTATGATTTCATTTAGATAGCGTAACCTAGCGTAATATTCGGTTAGACTGAAAAGAGACACAACATTCGTGTTCAGCTCCTCAGATAACTCTTGTAGACGAAGTTTAGGTGGATTTTTTCTTCAGATCTTTTGAGCCAAAAGAGGGTAAAGAGACTCTGACTCCCTTAGCAATCCTGAGGTCGAAAAAAATTTCTCGTCCAATCCTCTTCCAAACTTCAACTAGAGTTATTTGGACCGCCGAGCAGAAGTGTAATATACATTTCCAGTTTTTTTCTCGGAAATCTTCAGTGTGCTGAGGTAGCTGAATGGCATTGTACCTACTGTAATCCATAGTTTAAAGCATATAACTCATTGGGATCAAAGACTCGATATGCGCATGCTATCCAACCTTTCATGGCATGGCTGTTCTCACACGATATTCGACTTTCCGCTTTCAGACCTTTCTACACTTCTTATACCTTTCTTGTTAGTAAACTAATAATCGACGTTCTCTCTCCATCTGCAGAATAAGCAACAGTAACGACATCGGGATCAACCCCTAGTGCTGCTAACGTAGTAATCGTAGGTGCTGCTAACGGCAGTTCGAGCTGTCAATGATAGGTCGAAAGCCCAGTAGTACCAGCTGCTGGCAACGGAGGATTGAACTAAATGTCAGATCTAGAGTGCAACTCCTATTGTGCTAAAGAGCAACCCGCACGAAAGTATGAGAAGATGGGGAATGGCACCAAAGATCAGCGAAGGAAGGGAAAATTCATAAAAGATGGTATATGATGGTACACTGAACACTGATTAAATGTTCAAGGACCAGTCTTTAGAATGAATTCGTTATAGGATAGAGTATTTATACGCCGTCTCGCGCCTCGCCACAGTTTCCAACAGCGATTTTCCTTCCTATCATCTGCGAGAGACATCATACAGTCGAGACCTTGCCACGACTAGGAGGGCTGGGGATCGGACGAGTTGTACAGACGCCTTTTGCGACAGAGATTAGATTTTTCTGATACTCTTCCGATGGGTGCCAAGATGCCTCTGAGGGAGCGGCCCATTACGCCCTCTCATTCCGTGAGGCAGGAAATTCCGAATGTTAGCAACGTTCACTTAAAGGCAGTGTTCACGATAGAAGTCGTTTTTCTGTTTTTCCGCCTATCTTGGAAACGGTCCCATGCTGATTCCAATGATGTCCCTGGAACCGTACAAGACCCCCTGGAAACGGAGTTATGGTTCCTCAAAGCTCAGCTAGGGAGGCATTGTGGACGAGTTGTCCAAGGCTTGTAACTTCCGTTTTTTGCAGCCGGTGTGTGCGAGCTGACCTGAGTAAAGAGAGACGTTGAGAATGAAGGAAAGAACGGGGCTTTTGATCGGAAACCATAGCTCATTTAACCACGAACTGAGGGGGACTATTATAGGACGTGGGCGGAGTGGCCCAATAGGTTGACTGTCCCACGAGATTTTCACCCACTTACCGACCGTTTTTCGTCGCACTTCCGTTCTTAATCTTCTTAGAGGGACCCAAAGCTTACATTTAGCCAAAAAAACGTGCAACGTTTTCTTCGTGAACACTGCCTTTAAAGGCAGAGAACAGCCAGGAAACTGTTTTCAGTACTTTAAGTCGGTGTTGAAGAGAGTCAGACGCTGATCACAAGGGTATTTTTGAAATCGCTCAAGACCCCCTGGGATCGCATTTGTAGTATGGATCCACCTTGTTTCCGCATTCGAGGCAGAAAATTCCGTAAATATTACGGGTGATTTAGCTAGCATTTTCCTGTGAGGCATCTCGCCAACCTTCGGCAGAGCATTACATAGGTGGACCACAGAGGGAAGCATATGCTTTATATTTCAAGCCTTGTATTTCACCCCCCCCCCTTCATTCAATCCTTCATTCAATTTCCACCTATTTTATTTAATTAGTTCAGTTACTTATGAATTCGAGTTCTTCTACCAATACAGACTTTTTAAACTTGACTTTTTCTTCTTTTTCTTATGCCCATTTATTCCTGGTTACTTTCTCCTTAAAGACAGTGTTCACAAAGAAAAAGTTTCACGTTGTTTTTCTGGCTGAAACGTAAGCTTTGGATCTCTCTAAGTAGATTAAGAACGGAAGTGCGACGAAAAACGGCCGGTAAGTGGGCGAAAATCTCGTGAGCCAGCCAACCCATTGGACCACTCCGCCCACGTCCTATAACAGTTTCCCTGAGTTGTGGTCAGATGAGCAATGGTTTCCGATCAAAAGCCCCGTTCTTCCCTTTATTCTCAACGTCTCTCATTACTCAGGTCAGCTGGCACACATCAGCTGCGAAAAACGGGAGTTACAAGCCTCGGACAAATCGTCCACAATGCTTCCCTTGCTGAATTTCGAGGGGTCATAACTCCGCTTCCAGGGGGTCTTGTACGATTCCAGGGATATAATTGAGACATACGCCATGGGACCGTTTTCAAGGTAAGGCGGAAAAACAGAAAAACTACTTTTACCGTGAACACTGCCTTTAACCCATTCACGACCACGCCTAATTTTGGGTGGGTGCACGTTCGGACCGCGTGCAATATTACGTCACCATATACAGTGTCCCACCGGTGGGCCACTTCTGCTCGAATGGCACGCCCCCAAAAAATCGATTTTCGTTTTTTTTTGTTCATTGTACGACTGTTGACGTCAGAATCATGATGCCAAAGTTTCAGCTTCCATAACTCTTTCCTTTCAGAGAAATCGCCTCCTAAAATTTTAACTGTGTAGATAAGACAATCCACAAAATCACGTGAGTTCGTTGAATTCTTACGACTTAAAACATTAATTATCGTAGATTACCATGATAGACAATCTTTTGTTGTTCAATTGACAGGAAATGCCTAGTGAAATGATATTTTTCCAGATTTGCTTTAATTTTTGCGTTAGCTGCGGTCTATCGCATTCCGACAGAAGTTTTTTCTTGTAATAGAAATTTTTAGCATTCTTTTTGACATTTAGGCGTAGAAAATACTCCTCAATTTTCATATTGACTGGGAATGCTGATGGAAATGACTTTTTTTTAGATCTTCGCCCACTTTTTTTTCTCGGCCACCCCTCACCTCCCCAGTTCGGCAGCTTCAAGGGTTAGATTTTTTGTAGAAAACCTTCTTGAGCGTTCGTTTTTTACAATTACACGTAGAAAATAACTTATTACTAGCGAGACCTAGCGAAGTTTTCGCTCAAAAAAATTTTCAAGTCCACTAGCTTCCTGAGGCAGATTATTCTGACAAAACGGTGTTGACTGCCTTCTGTATATCCGAAAGTTGCTGTCCGTATGAACTCTCCTGAGCAGAACTGGCTGCCGGACATTTATAGCAGGGCGTAGGGAATAGAAAACGTGGCATAAAAAAAGCAAAACATAAGAAGCCAGCGGTAGATCGTCGGTTGTTACCGGCATCACTTTACGACCCCTTCCGTCTGTAATGTACCCAAGCTATTATTCTCGCTCTACCATCCCTGTCATGTTAAGAAAAAAGCACTCGCATTTTAGATGTGGTTTCCCTTGTTGACCAACACCATGTCTTTGTTCTCGATAAATGAAATATGTCCGTGGACGTTTATGTTTTTGTGAAGCAGATTTTGATAAGCTCAGACTTTCAACAAATATAAAACTGGTTTATGGAAGTTAGTGAATCAAAATGACTGAGCGGTTGTAATGAGTGACGAACAGAGATGATGCGGAAGTGGAGCTGCTGCTTCTTTTGTCAGAATGGCGACGAAGGGTCTCCAGAGTTTCGCGTACTCCTCAAAATGCGCTGCACGCTTCTCAAGATGCATGATTTCATATCTGTTTTCTTCGCTACACAAAGGCTAAGATTTCGCACGAAAAAATTGACAAAACTCGCTGTTTCAATTCTCCTCTCTTGATGACGTCCTGCACACTTCCACTGCGGCCCTGCGAACTTTCTATGACGTCCTGACATTCCCATCTGGGCCCTGAACACATTTCACGACGTCTTGTACACCCCTACTGTGGTATTGCACCCATTCCATGACGCCCTGTACATTCTTACTGGGGACCTGCGCACTTTCTATGATGTCCTGCACACTTCCATTGGGGTGCTGCACATTCCCACTGGGGTCCTGCACACTTCCTCCGACGTTCTGCACACTCCCACTGAGGTCCTGCACACTTTATATGACGTTCTGCACACTCTCATTCGGGTTTCGCACACTCCCACTGGGGTCCTGCACACTTTCTATGACGTCCTGCACACCCCCACTGGGGTCCTGCACACTCCCATTTGGGTCGTGCACCCTGCACCCTCCCCTTGGGGTCCTGCACACTTTATATGACGTCCTGCTCACTCTCACTGGGGTCCTGCACAATTTCTATGACGTCCTGCTCACTTCCACTGAGGTCCTGCACACTTTCTATGACGTCCTGCTCACTCTCACTCGGGTCCTGCACACTTTCTATGACGTCCTGCTCACTCCCACTGGGGTCCTGCACACTTTCTATGACGTCCTGCTCACTCCCACTGGGGTCCTGCACACTTTCTATGACATCCTGCTCACTCCCACTGAGGTCCTGCACACTTTCTCTGACGTCCTGCTCACTCTCACTCGGGTCCTGCACACTTTCTATGACGTCCTGCTCACTCTCACTTGGGTCCTGCACACTTTCTATGACGTCCTGCCCACTCCGACTGGGGTCCTGCACATCTTCTATGACGTCCTGCTCACTCCCCCTGAGGTCCTGCACACGTTCTATGACGTAATGCTCACTCTGACTCGGGTCCTGCACACTTTCTATGACGTCCTGCTCACTCCCACTGGGGTCCTGCACACTTTCTATGACGTCCTGCTCACTCTCACTTGGGTCCTGCACACTTTCTATCACGTCCTGCCCACTCCGATTGGGGTCCTGCACACCTTCTATGACGTCCTGCCCACTCCGACTGTGGTCCTGCACACGTTCTATGACATCCTGCTCACTCCCACTGAGGTCCTGCACACGTTGTATGACGTCCTGCTCACTCTCACTCGGGTCCTGCACATTTTCTATGACGCCCTGCACACTCCCACTGAGGTCCTGCACACTTTCTATGACGCCCTGCACACTCCCACTGAGGTCCTGCACACTTTCTATGACGTGCTGCACACTCCCGTTGGGGTACTGCACATTCCTACTTAGGACCTGCGCACTTTCTATGACGTCCTGCACACTCCGATTAGGGTACTGCACACTTTCTATGACGTCCTGCACACTCCGAACAGGGTCCTGCACACTTTCTATGACGCCCTGCACACTCCCACTGGGGTCCTGTACATTCCTACTTAGGACCTGCGCACTTTCTATGACGTCCTGCACACTCCGATTACGATCCTGCACACTTTCTATGACGTCCTGCACACTCCGATTAGGGTCCTGCACATTTTCTATGACGTCCTGTACACTCCGATTAGGGTCCTGCACACTTTCTATGACGTCCTGCACACTCCGATTTGGGTCCTGCACACTTTCTATGACGCCCTGCACACTCCCACTGAGGTCCTGCACACTTTCTATGACGCCCTGCACACTTCCGTTGGGGTCCTGCACATTCCTACTTAGGACCTGCGCACATTTTATGACGTCCTGCACACTCCGATTAGGGTCCTGCACACTTACTATGACGTCTTGCACACCCTCACTCGGGTCCTGCACACCTTTTATGACGCCCTGCATTTTTTGCATCGCTAGACGACTCGCAGAAGTTATCATGACCCACTGCCAAAAGTGCGCTCCACGGACAAACTCGTTTGCCCCGAGGCAAGTAAGAGGTGACTCGGGCTGATTTTTTGGCAATCGATAAATGTCGCACCCACCTAAATGTTGGTACCATTTCATACAAGTTTTGATCGGCCATTCCTAAGATATCCGGGACACATGCACACACATACACACACACACACACATCGGGACATAACTGCTTTAAGTATAAGGATTACATATTGACTAGTAATGATTAGTTTAGTAATCGTTTTTCGGATTTTCACTCGTTTTCTGCTCTGGCACGTTCCCTTTTTTCTCGTCAGCTCCTCTTCAAGGTAGTTTTCACAGAAGTTGGAGCCCCGGCCTAAGATGGTACACCAACCATAGCCAGGCAGGACTTCCAAAAAAGGATAAATTGGTCTCTGCATTGGTGATCTTTGCATAAAATAATTTCTGTGAACAAAATATGGGCGAAAGAAAAGCCGATTTTGCGCAGTATCAGTAATGATATTTCTGTGATATATTAAATAGTGCTATGTATACGATCTGACCACTCATAGAAGTGAGGATTGTTTCTCGAGTAATGGGAAAAAGAAAAAAAGTTGCCATTATTTGCTTGTGAGAATGAGATCTGTACTCAAGTTTGCGGTTTTTGACCTCGCTGCATTCGAGGGTCAGATATATTGTAATGGTGAAGCTGCCAGCGGACCACGAAGTTCATAGTAGAGTCTAGAATAGGTAAATACATTAACCATAAATAGGTTAAGAAATTCCTTCATGCGGTGGAGATATCGATTTTCGAAAATAGTGTCCCACCGGTGGGACACGCGGTCCGAAGTGGTAGTCAACGCGTGTCCCACCGGTGGGACACCCGGTCGTGAATGGGTAAAAGGCACAGGACACCCAAAAAATTGATTTTTAGATTTAAAGCTTATCTTGGAGAGAGTCACACGCTGATCACAGTGGTATCTCTAAAATCGTCCAAGACCCCCTTTGAACAGGGTTATGACTTTTTAAAAATGCCTAGATTTTGAGGGTGAAAAATTGGTGGACGAGTTGTCTCAGGCCCGTATTTCTCTTGGTTCGCGATCGTTGCGCGTGAGCGAGCCAGTATATGGAGAAAGTTCGGCAATGGACTGAAGAACGAATATTTGTTGGAATTCATCCATCCATCGAGCTGCTATTGAGTTCAAAAATCTGTTAGGGGGTCGAGCCCGTGGTGGTGAGCGAAGGGGATCGGGCCTGTGGCGGTCGCTTATATCTCGCTTATTTGGGGGAATTGTGGTGAGCGCGAAGCGCTCACCAGGATTTGGCTTTGATCTCTTCCCGCGCGGATGCCCTACAATGAGATCACCTATTCATACCGTCAACAGAGGTATGAGCTGTACACTATTCGACGCGCTGCAAGAAATTACATATGTGTGCAACTTTTCATCCCAACTGGTCCCCGCTTTCTAAAGTTATGACCTCTCAAAGTACGCAAAAACGTTCTCCACCACCGCCTCCGCCTCCGCCACCGCCTCCGCCTCCGCCTCCGCCTCCACCTCCGTCCGTCGAAAACCATTTTTTTGGAAGGCGTGGACCAAATCGCTCGAAAATTTGTGACTAGAGGTAATCGGCCACGGGAATGACGAAAATAATTGTCAGAACTCACCATAATGACTTCTGGGCCCCTAACGGGCGTTTGAAACTCGGAAACCGGCCTCTCAAGAATAGTTTATGAAAATGGTGGGTTTTTCGTTATCAGTCATTGTTTTCTTAGAATCCATAAAAACACCTTGCTCTCCAGGGTGGTGTACTTTGAACGTCCGGCTCGGAAGAGGACGCTGTGCGGGTTGATGTACTTGACCGCGGCGTGTATTCGTTCAAAGCGCACCATCGATAAGAAGGCGTCGCAGGATGTGCTGAAGTGTCGGTTGACTATGTGAGACCTCAGTAGGGGTGTGCAGGACGTCGTAGAATGTCGGCAGGGCCTCAGTAGGAGTATGCAGGACATCATCGAACGTGTGCAGGACCTTAGTAGGAGTGTGCAGGACATCATGGAACGTGTGCAGGACCCCAGTAGGGGTGTGCAGGACGTCGCAGAATGTGTGCAGGACCTCAGTAGGAGTGGGCAGGACATCATGGAACGTGTGCAAGACCTCAGTAGGAGTGTGCAGGACATCATGGAACGTGTGCAAGACCTTAGTAGGAGTGTGCAGGACATCATGGGACCTGTGCAGGACCTCAGTAGGAGTGTGCAGGACATCATTGTACCTGCGCAGGACCTCAGTAGGAGTGTGCAGGACATCATTGTACCTGCGCAGGACCTCAGTAGGAGTGTGCAGGACATCATGGAACGTGTGCAGGACCTCAGTAGGAGTGTGCAGGACATCATGGAACGTGTGCAGGACCGTAGTAGGAGTGGGCAGGACATCATGGAACGTGTGCAGGACCCCAGTAGGGGTGTGCAGGACGTCGTAGAATGTGTGCAGGACCTCAGTAGGAGTGGGCAGGACATCATGGAACGTGTGCAAGACCTCAGTAGGAGTGTGCAGGACATCATGGAACGTGTGCAGGACCCCAGTAGGGGTGTGCAGGACGTCGTAGAATGTGTGCAGGACCTCAGTAGGAGTGGGCAGGACATCATGGAACGTGTGCAGGACCCCAGTAGGGGTGTGCAGGACGTCGTAGAATGTGTGCAGGACCTCAGTAGGAGTGGGCAGGACATCATGGAACGTGTGCAAGACCTCAGTAGGAGTGTGCAGGACATCATGGAACGTGTGCAAGACCTTAGTAGGAGTGTGCAGGACATCATGGGACCTGTGCAGGACCTCAGTAGGAGTGTGCAGGACATCATTGTACCTGCGCAGGACCTCAGTAGGAGTGTGCAGGACATCATGGAACGTGTGCAGGACCTCAGTAGGAGTGTGCAGGACATCATGGAACGTGTGCAGGACCTCAGTAGGAGTGTGCAGGACATCATGGAACGTGTGCAGGACTCCAGTAGGGGTGTGCAGGACGTCGTAGAATGTGTGCAGGACCTCAGTAGGAGTGGGCAGGACATCATGGAACGTGTGCAAGACCTCAGTAGGAGTGTGCAGGACATCATGGGACCTGTGCAGGACCTCAGTAGGAGTGTGCAGGACATCATTGTACCTGCGCAGGACCTCAGTAGGAGTGTGCAGGACATCATTGTACCTGCGCAGGACCTCAGTAGGAGTGTGCAGGACATCATGGATCGTGTGCAAAACCTTAGTAGGAGTGTGCAGGACACCATGGGACCTGTGCAGGACCTCAGTAGGAGTGTGCAGGACATCATTGTACGTGTGCAGGACCGTAGTAGAAGTGGGCAGGACATCGTGGGACGTGTGCAGGACCCCAGTTGGGGTGTGCAGGATGTGGTAGAATGTGTGCAGGACCTCAGTAGGAGTGTGCAGGACATTATGGGACCTGTGCAGCATTTCATTAGGGGTGTGCAGGACGTCGTATAATGTGTGCAGGACCTCAGTAGGAGTGTTCAGGACATTATGGGACCTGTGCAGGACCCCAGAAGGGGTGTGCAGGACGTCGTAGAATGTGTGCAGGACCTCAGTAGGAGTGTGCAGGACATCATGGAACGTGTGCAAGACCTTAGTAGGAGTGTGCAGGACATCATGGGACCTGTGCACGACCTCAGTAGGAGTGTACAGGACATCATGGAACGTGTGCAGGACCGTAGTAGGAGTGGGCAGGACATCATGGGACGTGTGCAGGACCCCAGTAGGGGTGTGCAGGACGTCGTGGAATGTGTGCAGGACCTCAGAAGGAGTGTGCAGGACATCATGGAACGTGTGCAAGACCTTAGTAGGAGTGTGCAGGACATCATGGGACCTGTGCAGGACCTCGGTAGGAGTGTGCAGGACATCATGGAACGTGTGCAAGACCTTAGTAAGAGTGTGCAGGACATCATGGGACCTGTGCAGGACCTCAGCAGGAGTGTGCAGGACATCATGGGACCTGTGCAGGACCTCAGTAGGAGTGTGCAGGACATCATGGGACCTGTGCAGGACCTCAGTAGGAGTGTGCAGGACATCATTGTACGTGTGCAGGACCGTAGTAGAAGTGGGCAGGACATCGTGGGACGTGTGCAGGACCCCAGTTGGGGTGTGCAGGATGTGGTAGAATGTGTGCAGGACCTCAGTAGGAGTGTGCAGGACATTATGGGACCTGTGCAGCATCCCATTAGGGGTGTGCAGGACGTCGTATAATGTGTGCAGGACCTCAGTAGGAGTGTGCAGGACATCATGGAACGTGTGCAGGACCCCAGTAGGGGTGTGCAGGACGTCGTGGAATGTGTGCAGGACCTCAGTAGGAGTGGGCAGGACATCATGGAACGTGTGCAGGACCCCAGTAGGGGTGTGCAGGACGTCGTAGAATGTGTGCAGGACCTCAGTAGGAGTGGGCAGGACATCATGGATCGTGTGCAAGACCTCAGTAGGAGTGTGCAGGACATCATGGAACGTGTGCAAGACCTTAGTAGGAGTGTGCAGGACATCATGGGACCTGTGCAGGACCTCAGTAGGAGTGTGCAGGACATCATTGTACCTGCGCAGGACCTCAGTAGGAGTGTGCAGGACATCATGGAACGTGTGCAGGACCTCAGTAGGAGTGTGCAGGACATCATGGAACGTGTGCAGGACCTCAGTAGGAGTGTGCAGGACATCATGGAACGTGTGCAGGACCCCAGTAGGGGTGTGCAGGACGTTGTAGAATGTGTGCAGGACCTCAGTAGGAGTGGGCAGGACATCATTGAACGTGTGCAAGACCTCAGTAGGAGTGTGCAGGACATCATAGGACCTGTGCAGGACCTCAGTAGGAGTGTGCAGGACATCATTGTACCTGCGCAGGACCTCAGTAGGAGTGTGCAGGACATCATTGTACCTGCGCAGGACCTCAGTAGGAGTGTGCAGGACATCATGGATCGTGTGCAAAACCTTAGTAGGAGTGTGCAGGACACCATGGGACCTGTGCAGGACCTCAGTAGGAGTGTGCACGACATCATTGTACGTGTGCAGGACCGTAGTAGAAGTGGGCAGGACATCGTGGGACGTGTGCAGGACCCCAGTTGGGGTGTGCAGGATGTGGTAGAATGTGTGCAGGACCTCAGTAGGAGTGTGCAGGACATTATGGGACCTGTGCAGCATCCCATTAGGGGTGTGCAGGACGTCGTATAATGTGTGCAGGACCTCAGTAGGAGTGTTCAGGACATTATGGGACCTGTGCAGGACCCCAGAAGGGGTGTGCAGGACGTCGTAGAATGTGTGCAGGACCTCAGTAGGAGTGTGCAGGACATCATGGAACGTGTGCAAGACCTTAGTAGGAGTGTGCAGGACATCATGGGACCTGTGCACGACCTCAGTAGGAGTGTGCAGGACATCATGGAACGTGTGCAGGACCGTAGTAGGAGTGGGCAGGACATCATGGGACGTGTGCAGGACCCCAGTAGGGGTGTGCAGGACGTCGTGGAATGTGTGCAGGACCTCAGTAGGAGTGTGCAGGACATCATGGAACGTGTGCAAGACCTTAGTAGGAGTGTGCAGGACATCATGGGACCTGTGCAGGACCTCGGTAGGAGTGTGCAGGACATCATGGGACGTGTGCAAGACCTTAGTAGGAGTGTGCAGGACATCATGGGACCTGTGCAGGACCTCAGCAGGAGTGTGCAGGACATCATGGGACCTGTGCAGGACCTCAGTAGGAGTGTGCAGGACATCATGGATCGTGTGCAAAACCTTAGTAGGAGTGTGCAGGACACCATGGGACCTGTGCAGGACCTCAGTAGGAGTGTGCAGGACATCATTGTACGTGTGCAGGACCGTAGTAGAAGTGGGCAGGGCATCGTGGGACGTGTGCAGGACCCCAGTTGGGGTGTGCAGGATGTGGTAGAATGTGTGCAGGACCTCAGTAGGAGTGTGCAGGACATTATGGGACCTGTGCAGCATCCCATTAGGGGTGTGCAGGACGTCGTATAATGTGTGCAGGACCTCAGTAGGAGTGTTCAGGACATTATGGAACGTGTGCAAGACCTTAGTAGGAGTGTGCAGGACATCATGGGACCTGTGCACGACCTCAGTAGGAGTGTGCAGGACATCATGGAACGTGCGCAGGACCGTAGTAGGAGTGGGCAGGACATCATGGGACGTGTGCAGGACCCCAGTAGGAGTGTGCAGGACGTCGTGGAATGTGTGCAGGACCTCAGTAGGAGTGTGCAGGACATCATGGAACGTGTGCAAGACCTTAGTAGGAGTGTGCAGGACATCATGGGACCTGTGCAGGACCTCGGTAGGAGTGTGCAGGACATCATGGAACGTGTGCAAGACCTTAGTAGGAGTGTGCAGGACATCATGGGACCTGTGCACGACCTCAGTAGGAGTGTGCAGGACATCATGGAACGTGTGCAGGACCGTAGTAGGAGTGGGCAGGACATCATGGGACGTGTGCAGGACCCCAGTAGGGGTGTGCAGGACGTCGTGGAATGTGTGCAGGACCTCAGTAGGAGTGTGCAGGACATCATGGAACGTGTGCAAGACCTTAGTAGGAGTGTGCAGGACATCATGGGACCTGTGCAGGACCTCGGTAGGAAGTGTGCAGGACATCATGGGACGTGTGCAAGACCTTAGTAGGAGTGTGCAGGACATCATGGGACCTGTGCAGGACCTCAGCAGGAGTGTGCAGGACATCATGGGACCTGTGCAGGACCTCAGTAGGAGTGTGCAGGACATCATGGATCGTGTGCAAAACCTTAGTAGGAGTGTGCAGGACACCATGGGACCTGTGCAGGACCTCAGTAGGAGTGTGCAGGACATCATTGTACGTGTGCAGGACCGTAGTAGAAGTGGGCAGGGCATCGTGGGACGTGTGCAGGACCCCAGTTGGGGTGTGCAGGATGTGGTAGAATGTGTGCAGGACCTCAGTAGGAGTGTGCAGGACATTATGGGACCTGTGCAGCATCCCATTAGGGGTGTGCAGGACGTCGTATAATGTGTGCAGGACCTCAGTAGGAGTGTTCAGGACATTATGGAACGTGTGCAAGACCTTAGTAGGAGTGTGCAGGACATCATGGGACCTGTGCACGACCTCAGTAGGAGTGTGCAGGACATCATGGAACGTGCGCAGGACCGTAGTAGGAGTGGGCAGGACATCATGGGACGTGTGCAGGACCCCAGTAGGGGTGTGCAGGACGTCGTGGAATGTGTGCAGGACCTCAGTAGGAGTGTGCAGGACATCATGGAACGTGTGCAAGACCTTAGTAGGAGTGTGCAGGACATCATGGGACCTGTGCAGGACCTCGGTAGGAGTGTGCAGGACATCATGGAACGTGTGCAAGACCTTAGTAGGAGTGTGCAGGACATCATGGGACCTGTGCAGGACCTCAGCAGGAGTGTGCAGGACATCATGGGACCTGTGCAGGACCTCAGTAGGAGTGTGCATGACATCATGGATCGTGTGCAAAACCTTAGTAGGAGTGTGCAGGACACCATGGGACCTGTGCAGGACCTCAGTAGGAGTGTGCAGGACATCATTGTACGTGTGCAGGACCGTAGTAGAAGTGGGCAGGACATCGTGGGACGTGTGCAGGACCCCAGTTGGGGTGTGCAGGATGTGGTAGAATGTGTGCAGGACCTCAGTAGGAGTGTTCAGGACATTATGGGACCTGTGCAGGACCCCAGAAGGGGTGTGCAGGACGTCGTAGAATGTGTGCAGGACCTCAGTAGGAGAGTGCAGGACATCATGGAACTTGTGCAGCACCTTAGTAGGAGTGCGCAGAACATCAAAGGACGTGTGCAGGACCTCAGTTTAATGTCCAGGACACCGTATGCAAGCCATCCTTCCGAATCAACAAGAGCGAAAGGTAAGTGAGCCAGAACAAGGCTATCGTAATCTCACTCGAGTTGGCTCTGAAATTTTCTAAGTTCTGACTCCGAATTTGCTACATCTTCAACACCGGTGGTGTTGTTTTCCTGCTTTGTAGTCCAGGCAGATCCTCAACTACTGAACTCTGGAGAAGGACTGTGACACACCGCTCTTTCACTTCTTTTATCTTTATCATTGATCAATTGGGTATCATCAAATTTGTTTAAGAGAGCCGAATAACATCATTCCTATTATGACAGTAGTCCTCTTCTGGCGCACTTAACTATCGTTCGCGCTGGAAATCATTTTCCATTTTTCAGGCTCAATTTTATGATTGAGCCCGGTAGACCACACTGGTAAACTTTGGCGCGTCAAAAACGTTGGACGATGAGGTTGGAAGGCGTCAAAGATTAATATCCGCCACCAATTCTCACCAGTCATCTTGCACTTTTTCCTAGAATGTTGGTGCGCCCGTAAGACAACAGGAAAAATAGTTACGGCACGAACTCCACGTGCAGAAAAGCTCCGAAAATGATTTTGGCGCGAAATTCAAATTCGTATTTACAATGTGTTCCGATTGACTTTTCTTTAATGAAGAAGGGAGTTGAAAGAAGAATGAAGGTTTTTCGTGGGCCCCTTCAACATTTTCGTTCACTAGAGGGGCCAAGCTACCCAAAAACATGAGAAAATAATATACGGTTTTCTGCGCGTACGATGTCTTTAACTCTTGTTCTTGTTCCGAATCAGACATATGGGCCGGCGCAGACGAGCCACGTCATCAAGAACCGGTGAAGTTTGGCTAGAGCGACTGACCCTGGGTCTATCCTAGACGGGGTGGGGGGCCACCCAAGATTCACTCATAGAAATGATGAAAAATTCTGATAAAAGATGTCTGATACTGCTATCAATCATTGTTTTTATAGAAACGTCATGAAAATACTCCGACTGGTTGCCTTACCAATCGGTGGTTCATTTCACTTCTGTCTTGAATGGTGGGTGCCCCCCTCTCCCCCGTCTAGGATTGTGCCCCAACCCTGTACAATCGGGTCATTTTAAAACTCATTTCTTCATTTTCTCGACTTTTAAATTCAAAAAGTATATGCCTTGTATCGTGTCTGTAGGAAGCCGCGTTGCAACTATTATCTTGCAATCCTAGCAGCTGTTTCTTCATTTCTACCACTATGTTTTCGAAAAAAAAACAACTTAACTTCTGGAGCTCGACGATATTGTAGAAGGGAAACCCTTGTAAAAAGTTGTGAAATTTCTGAAAGTTGGGCTCCGCAGAAAAGGTCAAGGATTTGGCATTGCTCCTAAATGTTGTGAAATGGTTTTATTGGATTTGGCTCTCAACTTGATTTTTCAAATGTAGTGAAATTGTCGAATTGATTTGGCTGTGATGATACTATATGCAGATAACATAATCATTAAATGTAGTGAAATTGTTGCAAACGGATTTGGCAGGAGCTGTATCAATTATCACAGTCAAATCATGCGTCAGAAGGTCCTCTGGCGAGCGAATGAAGACAAAAAGAAAAAAATAATAATCCTCAGTCAACAATGCTGAACGAAACGTGGCCTTATGGGCTAGAATTAAGGTTTCCGAATGCTATTCTGCCTTTTCAGTGTAGCTCCCACTAACAATAAGGTACCAGACCTTCCCTCACCGATGAGATAAAAATCATGAAAACGAAATCTAACGCAATTTACTCGCTACTGACTCTATGTCTTCGTGTCCTCAACGCTTTCACGGTTCGCATTGTACAGAAACGTTTTTGCTGCTAGGTTTATTCCTGTTCTCATTCGATTCAATATGCGCTCCAAGGAAAACCCCTTCTGACGCGTGATTTGACTGTGATAATTGATAGAGCTCCTGCCAAATCCGTTTGCAACAATTTCACTACATTTAATGATTATGTTATCTGCATATAGTATCATCACAGCCAAATCAATTCGACAATTTTACTACATTTGAAAAATCAAGTTGAGAGCCAAATCCAATAAAACAATTTCACAACATTTAGGAGCAATGCCAAATCCTTGACCTTTTCTGCGGAGCCCAACTTTCAGAAGTTGAGGTCTCGCATTTGGCACGTGTTATACAGGAGGGGTCTTCTACACAATTACATGTAAATCTCAAAATTCATATCTGAGGGTGTACTGTGCCTTTAAAGGCACAGAACACATAGAAAATTGTGGTGCGCGCGAAGCGCGCACCAGATTTGGTTTTGAATCAGCCCCGCGCGCAACCCCTTTTTCGAAATCTCAGTTGAGAGTGAACGTAGAAATCAGAGCTAAATTGCATTAAAAAGAGCGCAAAAAGTTGGTATATGTACCCAAAAATGGTTTAGAGCGGTTCGCTGGTTTTCGAGTAAAAATTGAAAGACCGCGCGTCTTTGTTGTTAATCTCCTTTTTTTTTCAGACGGCGTACACGATCTTGTTGGTACACTTAAAATTGAGCTAGGGAGCTCATTTTTTTACAGGAGGCTGAAAATGGATGCAGGTCGCTCCTAATCCATTTTGAACCTGATATCCTAACTTTGAAGGGTACCTCAAAATCTTGGGTTTATATACTAAATTACCCGTGGAGCACGAAAACTGTTTTTTTCTGCTACGGCTGTGGAGACCGGGGTCTGTGTGTGAATCTGCAGCCAATCAACACAGGTCGTCGAAGATAAATACTGAGCTTGTCCGAATCCGTACTCTTGACACGTCATCGATCGATAATCAATACTATCGATTTTCGCGCTTTTTGCACAAAATGTGGCTAGGAGTGGTGATTGCTGATGGGATTGGTTTTCTTGGTTGGAGAATTTTGCTCATCAGTCAATATCGATAAATATCGATCAATAATATTGATTTTTTCGCCTGTTGCACAAAATGCCGCAATGATTTTTGAATGTTGGTGGCTCTAAGTCACTTGTTTGGGAAATTCTTCTCATCATGAAAGACCAAATAATAATGATCAATAACATCGAGTTCTCACATGTTGCACAAAATGCGGCAATTAGTGGTATGTTTATGGTTTTGGGTAATAAGTTTCAAAAATTGTACTCATTCGACAATCTCGTTGTTAGGTGTTTCATCATTCCGAAATGCAGATCGTTGAGCAAAATTGAAGTCAGAAAGGGAACCTTCGGGAAAAATATGTGAAATTTCTGAAAGTTTAGCTTCCTGGCAAAAGTAACGATTTGGTAATGATAAAAAAAAGTTTCAAAAATGTCTTGGAATATCTTAAAAAATGATTTGGCGTAAAATAGCCTGGAAAAATAAAAAAGCTAGGAAAAGAAGTGAAATAACCAAAAATGCGATTTGGCGGTCGATCATTTCACAAGCTTCTCCGTTTAACTTATCAAAACGAAATCAAGCGCGCAACGGAAACACTAAGCCATTTTTGAAAGCTGTAATAAGGGAATCAGCATAGTTCAAGCTAGGTGAACGCAAGGCTCCATTCCATATCGTGCTTGATTTCGTTTTGATAAGTTTAACGGAGAAGCTTGTAAAATGATCGACCGCCAAATCGCATTTTTGGTTATTTCACTTCTTTTCCTAGCTTTTTTATTGTTCCAGGCTATTTTACGCCAATTCATTTTTTAAGATATTTAAAGACATTTTTGAAACTTTTTTTATCATTACCAAATCGTTACTTTTGCCAGGAAGCTAAATTTTCAGAAATTCATCCTTTTGTTTTAATACAGGACTTGGAGAGTCACATGCTGATCACAGTGGTATCTCTGAAATCGTCCAAGACCCCCTTTGAACAGAGTTATGACTCTTCAAAGATGCCTAGATTTTGAGGGTGAAAAACTGGTGGACGAGTTGTCTCAGGCCTGTATTTCTCTTGGTTCGCAATCGTTGCGCTAGAGTGAGCCAGGAGATGGGGACAGTCCGGCAGTGGACTGAAGAACGACGACATGTTGAGAATTCACCCATCCATTTAGCCGTATCTAGTTCAAAAATCAGGAAGGGGTGTGGCCCGTGGTGGTGAGCGAAGGATGCCGGGCTTGTGGTGGTCGCTTATATCTCGCTTATTTGGAGGAACTGAGATCTCGTACTTCGGACAGGGGCTCTCAACACACCGAGGGACGAATTGTCCCGCCTTTTGCTGCCCTAATTCCACTCGGGACCACTTCGCTCGCGTTGAGTGGCGTGACGTTTCGAACTGCGAAAACGGGACAGCCCCTCCTCCGGTGTGTAGACAGTATAGTTGTACAATTTCGCAAAAAATGTCGAACGAACGAAAATCGAAAAGTTTTCGTTCGTCGAATTTTCGAACGAAGGAAAACGAACGGAAAAAATTTTGAAAAATGTTTCGAAAAATTTTCGAAAGTTTCGTTCGCGTACAACTATGGTACCCTCTATAAAACGTCGTAATTCACATCATTCGAGCGGCGCGCGCGATGCCTCAGCCTCCGTCTGCCTTCAGCTCTCTCACTGTCCGACCTCCGCTCCGCACCAGCACGCGTAGGAACCATGTGAATTTCGCCGTTTTATAGCCTGTGGACAGCCCCTATCCCCTCGTACTTGGCACACGTTATACAAAAGGGGTCTACTACACAATCAAATAAAAATTACGAAATTCATGCCTGGGTGTGTACTGCGCCTTTAAAGGCACAGTCGAACCTCAGGGGTGATTTTTGATATTATAGCGCGACCGCCGTGTACAGCAAGCCTGCCAAGCGCCAAAACTCAGTTCGCTGGAATAAGCGAGAAAAAAGCGGAAAAAGTCGGTCACGACCACATGAAAGGAAAAATGGGCAACTCCCACTGAGACTCCCGACCTAAATAGGGAGGAGAGCCGCGATTGATTTTAATCAAAATCGAAGTTTTTCCATTTGTTTTCAGTCTCGCTTTATATTGTGGCCTGCTTCAGATTGAAGGGTGCGAATAGCGAGAAAAAACAGGCTCGAAACAACTCGTCCGCGAACTTCTTGACGTCCAAATTCAAAATCTTTGAGGAGCCATAACTTCGTTCGTAGTGAGTTCTGAGCGATTCTGGAGACGCTGTTGTGATCAGTGTGAAACTTCTACCAAAATAAGCAGTAAAACGAAGATTCGATTCTGAGGTTGGACTGTGCCTTCAAAGGCAGTGTTGACGATTAGTTTCGTTTTTAAGTTTTCAGTGTGAAACACAAGGCTGGCAGCTGCTGGAGGGGGTAGGGGTCAAAGAAAGCAGCGAAAACGGGCCAGAAATCAATAAAAACGGCCGCGAAATAAAGATTTCGTTAGCCCACTATGCCTGCTGAGCCCGCCCCGCCCCCCGTTCTGACGAGCTTGTGGCGCCGCGGGCGTTGTTGATGGCAAATAGCCAAGCAACTCCGCCCCGTCCAGCCTGATTGGTTCGCCATTAGCGCTTGCTTGCGTAAACTAGCAGGGCGCGTAAGCTCGTCCGCGCATATATATATATATATATATATATATATATATATATATATATATATATATATATATATATATATATATATATATATATATATATATATATATATATATATATATATATATATATATATATATATATATATATATATATATATATCCTTATACTTAAAGCAGTTATGTCCTGATGTGTGTGTGTGTGTGTATGTGTATGCATGTGTCCCGGATATCTTAGGAATGGCCGATCAAAACTTGTATGAAATGGTACCAACATTTAGGTGGGTGCGACATATATCGATTGCCAAAAATCAGCCTGAGTCACCTCTTACTTGCCTCGGGGCAAACGAGTTTGTCCGTGGAGCGCACTTTTGGCAGTGGGTCATGATAACTTCTGCGAGTCGTCTAGCGATGCAAAAAATGCAGGGCGTCATAAAAGGTGTGCAGGACCCGAGTGAGGGTGTGCAAGACGTCATAGTAAGTGTGCAGGACCCTAATCGGAGTGTGCAGGACGTCATAAAATGTGCGCAGGTCCTAAGTAGGAATGTGCAGGACCCCAACGGAAGTGTGCAGGGCGTCATAGAAAGTGTGCAGGACCTCAGTGGGAGTGTGCAGGGCGTCATAGAAAGTGTGCAGGACCCAAATCGGAGTGTGCAGGACGTCATAGAAAGTGTGCAGGACCCTAATCGGAGTGTACAGGACGTCATAGAAAATGTGCAGGACCCTAATCGGAGTGTGCAGGACGTCATAGAAAGTGTGCAGGATCGTAATCGGAGTGTGCAGGACGTCATAGAAAGTGCGCAGGTCCTAAGTAGGAATGTACAGGACCCCAGTGGGAGTGTGCAGGGCGTCATAGAAAGTGTGCAGGACCCTGTTCGGAGTGTGCAGGACGTCATAGAAAGTGTGCAGTACCCTAATCGGAGTGTGCAGGACGTCATAGAAAGTGCGCAGGTCCTAAGTAGGAATGTGCAGTACCCCAAAGGGAGTGTGCAGCACGTCATAGAAAGTGTGCAGGACCTCAGTGGGAGTGTGCAGGGCGTCATAGAAGGTGTGCAGGACCTCAGTGGGAGTGTGCAGGGCGTCATAGAAAATGTGCAGGACCCGAGTGAGAGTGAGCAGGACGTCATACAACGTGTGCAGGACCTCAGTGGGAGTGAGCAGGACGTCATAGAACGTGTGCAGGACCCCAGTCGGAGTGGGCAGGACGTCATAGAAGGTGTGCAGGACCCCAATCGGAGTGGGCAGGACGTCATAGAAAGTGTGCAGGACCCAAGTGAGAGTGAGCAGGACGTCATAGAAAGTGTGCAGGACCCGAGTCAGAGTGAGCATTACGTCATAGAACGTGTGCAGGACCTCAGGGGGAGTGAGCAGGACGTCATAGAAGATGTGCAGGACCCCAGTCGGAGTGGGCAGGACGTCATAGAAAGTGTGCAGGACCCAAGTGAGAGTGAGCAGGACGTCATAGAAAGTGTGCAGGACCCGAGTGAGAGTGAGCAGGACGTCAGAGAAAGTGTGCAGGACCTCAGTGGGAGTGAGCAGGATGTCATAGAAAGTGTGCAGGACCTCAGTGGGAGTGAGCAGGACGTCATAGAAAGTGTGCAGGACCCCAGTGGGAGTGAGCAGGACGTCATAGAAAGTGTGCAGGACCCCAGTGGGAGTGAGCAGGACGTCATAGAAAGTGTGCAGGACCCGAGTGAGAGTGAGCAGGACGTCATAGAAAGTGTGCAGGACCTCAGTGGGAGTGAGCAGGACGTCATAGAAATTGTGCAGGACCCCAGTGAGAGTGAGCAGGACGTCATATAAAGTGTGCAGGACCCCAAGGGGAGGGTGCAGGGTGCACGACCCAAATGGGAGTGTGCAGGACCCCAGTGGGGGTGTGCAGGACGTAATAGAAAGTGTGCAGGACTCCAGTGGGAGTGTGCGAAACCCGAATGGGAGTGTGCAGAACGTCATATAAAGTGTGCAGGACCTCAGTGGGAGTGTGCAGAACGTCGGAGGAAGTGTGCAGGACCCCAGTGGGAATGTGCAGCACCCCAATGGAAGTGTGCAGGACATCATAGAAAGTGCGCAGGTCCCCAGTAAGAATGTACAGGGCGTCATGGAATGGGTGCAATACCACAGTAGGGGTGTACAAGACGTCGTGAAATGTGTTCAGGGCCCAGATGGGAATGTCAGGACGTCATAGAAAGTTCGCAGGGCCGCAGTGGAAGTGTGCAGGACGTCATCAAGAGAGGAGAATTGAAACAGCGAGTTTTTGTCAATTTTTTCGTGCGAAATCTTAGCCTTTGTGTAGCGAAGAAAACAGATATGAAATCATGCATCTTGAGAAGCGTGCAGCGCATTTTGAGGAGTACGCGAAACTCTGGAGACCCTTCGTCGCCATTCTGACAAAAGAAGCAGCAGCTCCACTTCCGCATCATCTCTGTTCGTCACTCATTACAACCGCTCAGTCATTTTGATTCACTAACTTCCATAAACCAGTTTTATATTTGTTGAAAGTCTGAGCTTATCAAAATCTGCTTCACAAAAACATAAACGTCCACGGACATATTTCATTTATCGAGAACAAAGACATGGTGTTGGTCAACAAGGGAAACCACATCTAAAATGCGAGTGCTTTTTTCTTAACATGACAGGGATGGTAGAGCGAGAATAATAGCTTGGGTACATTACAGACGGAAGGGGTCGTAAAGTGATGCCGGTAACAACCGACGATCTACCGCTGGCTTCTTATGTTTTGCTTTTTTTATGCCACGTTTTTTATTCCCTACGCCCTGCTATAAATGTCCGGCAGCCAGTTCTGCTCAGGAGAGTTCATACGGACAGCAACTTTCGGATATACAGAAGGCAGTCAACACCGTTTTGTCAGAATAATCTGCCTCAGGAAGCTAGTGGACTTGAAAATTTTGAGCGAAAACTTGCTAGGTCTCGCTAGTATATATATATATATATATATATATATATATATATATATATATATATATATATATATATATATATATATATATATATATATATATATATATATATATATATATATATATATATATATATATATATATATATATATATATATATATATATATATATATATATATATATATATATATATATATATATATATATATATATAATAAGTAAATAAATTATATATAAATAAATGGCATTAATCGTGAACACTGCCTTTAACCAAATTGACACATCGTGAGCCCGTTTGGTCAAAAACGACCGTACGCGATCTCTAGCATTGTCAAAAGAAAAATATTTTAAAAAATAAGGTTTCTCCTCAATTTTGTAGAGCATTTTCACATGATTGATTGGATTACGACATGCTGAATATTTTGGCTTCTTAAAAATTCAAAACGGAGCACTTTGAAGCAAGTTGTGGTAGAAAGACGCTTTGATTGTCCACTTTAAAAAAATTGTTTTTTTCCTTTGTGTAGCAGCCGTATTGAAGGTGCGAACCATCATTAACGAGGCATCCTATAATGATTTAATCCCAAAACACCACCATCCAATGTCATCGTAAAATGCACGATCCGGTAGATGTATCCATCATATAGGGGTGGGGGGAAATTCGACAACCCTGAATTTTGGCGAACACTAACCTAATGAAACTACAAGATTGGACATTTGTACTACCTGTTTCTTACCTGAAGAGAGTCATTTGGCGACAAACATTTGCATGACGACAGACCGCCATGATGGGGAACGGGGTTTTGTATCTGGAGACAGCTAGGGCTGATCTGCAAACCAAATATGACTGGTGAAGTAAAGGAACCATCGCTCCACCTTACCTTCCAGTTGAGGTAATCAGTACGATGGCCGCTGCATGGCAGTTGATGGCAGCGATTACTGCAGAAAGAGCCGTCGCATTAGTCATATCCTGTGGTAGGACAGTGTTTGCCATAACATCGTGCAGGTATTCATCATGATAGGACGCAGCCTCAGCATCCTGTAAAGGAGTTGATGAAGATGGACAGTTGAAAGAAACGGATCGTAATTCAATCACTTACTCTGGCAATAAAATGCTGAGTTTTCACGCATTCCAGAGGATATTCTCCCTTGGCTGTTTCCCCAGAGAGCATGACACAGTCGGCGCCGTCGAGAACCTAAAAGCGTCCATCGTCAGCATCACATCCATACTGTCAAACCATTCCCGTTTTCTTCATTTAGGCTCGGACTTACAGCGTTCGCTACGTCGCCTGCTTCAGCTCGAGTGGGACGCGGCTTCTTCACCATGGATTCCAACATTTGTGTGGCGCACACCACCGGCTTCCCAGCACGATTGCACTTCGCTATCAGCATCTGAAAAAGACTCAAAATGAAAAGTGTTTTGCAGAACTTGCTCATCGACCAATTCTGGCAGCCTTCTGCATACGCAGTGGAGCTGCGCGGGGATGTCGGAGTCTGCAGAGTTTGAGGAATCGGAGAGCGGACACAGAGAGATTTGCCACAGAGGAAATCATTTCCTTCCACAGCAATACCACTTTCGAACCCTTTCTTAGTGAGAAAAGCTTGTTTTGTCTTCGTTTGTGCGAGCATTTTTTTCATGCATTCTATCCTCGTCGTATATTTGTTCTGTATAGCGGACCTTCGCAGGCAACAAATAAAATAATATTTTGCTCTGCTTTGCAATCCTTCGACTCGAGTTTTTGTAAAAGTGATTCTAAATGCCGACTCTACTAAAGCATTGGATAGAAGTGCTGCACACACTCAGAAAAACGAAAACAAGTTACTTGTAACATAAAAGGCCGGAAACAAGTTACTTGTAACATATCGGAGCCGATGTAAATTACTTGCGACTTATCTCAGGTCATTTAACTTACATGTAACATATCGGCGGGATACCGCTTGCGCTGCGCCTCCGATATGTTACATGTAACTTAAATGGCACAATATAAGTCGCAAGTAACTTAAATCGGCCAAGAATATATTTCCAAGGCTGATGTACGACGCACTGGCGGGGTCAGCCTTACGACTGGTGTTGCTTTTGGTTCAATTACCCATGTTTTAGGTACTCGACTCCACACCAGCAGAGAAGTCTCTGCACATCATTTTTTTGCGTCGTGTGGTCTGGGACGCGCGTTCTGCGTCGCGTGTCTTCTGCGTCGCGTGATGGCCACCCATAGTGAAAATTCAAATGTAACTTACATGTAATATAAATTTAAGTTACATGTAATATAAATGTATGTTACATGCAATATAAATGTAAGTTACTTGAGACATTCAAGTAAGTTACATTTATATTACAAGTAACTTGTTTTGATTTTTCTGAGCATGCGTCAATAACGGGTACAGTGCATTTCATCGTTTATGAACACCTCAGTTTTAACGATACCGCTGTCCAGCGTAACGCTTGGCGGTTTTCAATATCATGATCGTTTTTAGGGTTATTTAAAAAATAGTCTGAGGTATTCAGTAGGTCCTCGTCGACTTGAAGCAGATCACCTGAGAACCTCATCTTCATCCCAATCTGAGACCTCACCTTACCCAAATCGACTGAAATGTTCCTTCGCGAGAATTGGAGACGGGCGGCATTGTAAATGCAGGTAAGTTAAAGATACTTCCGCCCCATTCCACTCCCAATGTTGGCGCTACATTTAATCGCCGTACAGACCTCCAACTATGTCACAAACAGGTTCAGGTCTGCCCGGATCTGGCTTACACCGTCCTTTGTGCTTAATACCTACCTCCATATCCACCATTTATCCTTTTAGGAAAACTTCTCTGCACTTCCTCAGATCGGATTCTAGTTGTACGGGTTGGTATTGCTCATGTAGTCAAGAACAACCCAAGATTTAGTTCGATTTCGGGAGAGGATGCGACGGTTGGCTTGTATGGTCCTGATCTAGGCTTTTTCACCTTGGGCAGGTGATAACCATAAGCCATATTGAGAAGAGACGCATTCGTCAATTCTGACCCAAATACAAGTAGTTTGGCCAACAAGTTTTAGTATGTGTTCGCCCTAAATGTTCCAATGGAAGGGTTGAAATTCATATAAAGTGTTATAGGAAAGGTTCTTGGAAAGATGAAATCCCAAAAAATATGGACATATAGGTTTTCAAATACCCTGAATACGATAATGATAGTGAAAACCGCAAAGCGTTATGCCGGACAGCAATATCGTCAAAAGCTCAGTTGTTTATAAACAAAGAAACGCTCTGCATTATCCAATGACATAATCAACACTGTACAGGGTGCGCTTTAAATATGTTGACAAGGTTTCAAATCTCATAACGTCGACATATGTGAGTGCCTAATCGGCTTCAGTGGCCTGTTCTTTCCCATGAACCTCTATCTAAAAACGTACGATGTTTCGTAGCATGAAATCGTCTTTGAAATCGAAGGTGGGCGAACGCCTGGGGGGTCCTCAAATTGTAAGAAATAAATCGACTCGTAGTCATCTTCGATAATCTTTCCTACTTTCCGTATCCGAGCCTAGAGAACTGCTCTAAGGGAGCAGAAGGTATCTGCTTGATAACGTATCATAGCTGAAGTCTTGAGACCCTCTACCACAAGAAGGGGAGAGAAAGTTGCTGAATTCCATACGTTGGCCCTGTCAATTTCAGCGCACCCTCATTTTCGTTATTGTTTTGCATTCCCTAAAGACATACAGGCGGCTAACTTTGTGGTCGAAAGCGAAAGAATATTGTTTATCGAATTTTGGAGTTCTCATTGATTTTCAAGAAAATCGATCGATTTTATCGGTTTTTGAGAAAAGTTGGTAAGATGGGTACAGATCGATAGAACACCTTCAAGGGCACGTATACTCTAAGTTTGACGCCTGTACGTCGTCAAGGAAACGAAAAAAAGTGGCACCAATTCAGCTGTCTCAAACACTGACCCGGGCCAAAAATTGATTTCGGCATTTGCCCTCGCGTTTTTTTAAAGGCAGTGTTCACGACAAAAAATGTGTTTTAGTTTCCACTAGGAATGGGTAGTGGAGGGGCACACTGTAACGTTGACGACGAAGGAATGCATGAAAACGAGCCAGGAAGAGCCTCAAAAGAGCTCGAAGTTGCCACTTTGAGCGTAAGGCAAACCCCAAAAGCTCAACACACGCCCACCGACGTGAACAAATGAATGCTCAAGATCGTGAGACGAGCAATGATTTCCAATCATTAGCCCCGTTCTTCCCTTCATTCTCAGCTTCTCTCTTTACTCAGGTCAGCTCGCATACATCGGCTGCAAAAGACGGAAGTTACAAGCCTCGGAAAACTCGTCCACCATGCTTTCCTAGCTCAATTTTTGAGGAACCATAGCTCCGTTCCTAGAAGGTCTTGTACGATTTCAAAAACATCATTGGAATCAGCATGACACCGTCTTCAAGATAGGCGAAAAAGCAGAAAAACGATTCTTATCGTGAACGCCGCCTTTAAGGTTACATGGGCAAAGGTACAGCAATAACCGAAGCAGGCTCAATGACGAGTTCTACTGTGAAAAATCGGGGACCCTTCAGGCTTTCGCTCACCATTTCTTTCAAAAACCATTTTGCGCCCCGAAACTTTGTCCAATTGGAGAAAGAGGTTCCATGAAAAGAAAAGACCAGAAGCCGATTAGGCACGCACTTATGCCGACGTGATGAGACTTGAAACCTTGTCACCATATTTAAAGCGCACCCTGTACATCTATTTACTGACAAAACCTACCTTTTGCGCTATGAACACTTTTTCAGTGGGTATCTCAATACCAAGGTCCCCTCTAGCAACCATGATTCCATCAGCTTCTTGAATGATGCCATCCGCTTTTTCCATACCCTCTTGATTTTCTATTTTGGCGATGATTTTTATATGTTTTCCCTTCTCGCCCAGAACCTGAATAATCTGGGATTCTTTTCACGGAAGTACGACGATTTACTTTTTTTTCACCTTCCTCATTGCTCGGACTCCTTCCGCGTTACGAATGAACGACGCGAAAATCATGTCCACATTTTGCTCAACGCCGAATTTGAGGTCCTAAGTAGAAAAGTCATTCACAACACCTCTGTGAGGTATTCACTAAAAAAACACCTGAATATCCTTCTCTGATACAGCCGGCAAATCGACGTTCGCCCCGGGTAGATTTACGCCCTTCTTACTACCTGTAATTATAGCACTGCTTGGGAAGCCCAGCTATACAGGAAACCTGAACACTATTTCTTCAGCGAGGTACTCTCATTAAAGGCAGCATACACGCTCGTAAACGTGGTTGGGATAACAATGTGAATCGAACAATATGACTTTCAACATAATGCCTACGCATTTTGAAGTGTCAAAAACGACCCACAATGCCGCTACATGAGTTAGAAGTTGGCCCCGCCCTGTATTTTCACGCCCCCTGAATTTGCCAATTTCCTGCAACGCAAGGTTACAGGGCCATCTTCGCCGTTAGTGACGTGTGTGGTTCACTTGTTAGGCAACCTACCGACAGTACCGACGGTGAATATGACCCAGCAACCTTGCGTTGCAGAAAAAGGGCAAATACAAGGGGCGTGAAAATACAGGGCGGGGCCAACTTCTAACTGATGTAGCGGCATTGTGGGTCGTTTTTGACACTTCAAAATGCGTAGGCGTTGTAATCTGGGCCACACCATTCTATTTCCGTAGTTATCTCAATCACGTTTACGAACATGTATGCTGCCTTTAACGAGGTGAAACTCTTGTTAACAGCTGCGGACAGCGGGGTGGTGATTATTGGTGACCAACCTCAAAAAAGGGTAGGGAAAAGGGAAATGCTGTGACTGGCGGTCACCCAGTCTACTCGCAGGAGAAGAAGAGACAACCGTCGAAGACGTAGAGAGTGGGCTGCCACTGCCCTGTGTGACCTCGAATCACAACCCTTTTTTCCTTCCCGTTTCCCCCTGCCCTTTTTGCTGCTTGGTCACCTTACGACCACAACAACCGCTATTGCGGCACGCAGTGCGAGCAAAGTGGTGGTAGGACCATGGGGTCTTGAGTAATCTCCGTTCCTGCACGATTATCGTTGAGCTGTGTGCTGCGAAAGCGGTTGTGTGTGACTACGAACCGGAAATTCACCCCGATTCGGACAGTATAGTCTAACACAATTGCTACTTTGCGTCAGCCACCTAATCTGCGCTTTGCAGATCAAGACTTTGCGGAAAGGGTTCACCTCGTGTTCTGGTTATGCAAGAAGGGACAAGCGAATCACAGGCTACATATCTCGTCTTCTGACGACTTCCCAAGTTTCCTCTCATCTGTGCTTAACTGGAGGTTAATTTACGGCTATCCCATATGTGTATGTCGTTCTGCCATCTGAAGGCATGGCTTCACTAGAAGTCTGCTTTGATCCTCTTTTGAAAACAACTAAACCACTGAGAATTTATCCCATGCTTTAGTTTATCCCGGTGCTTCTATGACTGTGAGGGTCAGTTTCATCATCGTCAGTGACCTGAACCAATGGGGCAGTTCTCAATCTGGTCGTGCCGTAACCCCAATTCGAATCGGGCACTAAGGATAGATAGTCAAGATCGAGAGACTGAACAGGCTTTGAGTAATGGCAGGGGCAAAACAATTTCTTATCGAGTCCCAGTCATAGTCGGTCGATAAGCCGGCCGTCCTATTCCCACTCGAGCGATATGCTTGAGAAACAAGCAGAACGGGAAGAAATGAAGCAACAACAATCGTCCTCAACTGATAAAAGTCATCTTTCTGTAGGCCATCCTAGGTCGTATCACTCGAGTTTAATGATCGGGAATCATTTTACCTGTTGAGGTCGACTTGAATCATTCGGGAACGACTTTTTTCAGCTGAGGATTTTTATGATTTCACTTCTTCCTGTTTCTAATACATATCGATCGGGTGGGAATAAGACGCCTGGCTTAGCGGCTAACTATGACGGAGGTTTTAAAAAGGTAAACGCACCACTCACGTTGAAAAAAGTCCCATTTTTATAAATAAATCAGAACGAAGAGAAATGTCTAAAAATGTCGTGAAAATCGCGTGGATCAGCCAACCCACCAATTCAGCACGCCCACGAAGTGAAAGGTTGTTTGTCCGAAGGAGTAGGAGGACAATCGTGAAAGTTCCCCGCAAAAACCTCAGTTTCGGTGAAACCCTCTCAAGAAGTTCCCAAGGACCATTTGGTAAGGCCTACTCTGCCAATTCGAGACTTGATGCTTCGGGGAAAGCGGCCTTTATCACGCTCTGTTATCATTAGGCATCAAATTCACCTTTAGCGCCGTCATCAAAGCTTATCCGCGCAAAGAGTGAATTTGCTGAGTGGTTGGATATCAGTCAGCGCAAAGCGTGAAAAAACCACCGGCGCTAACATGTTAATGCATATCAGTTGTTGAGCGGCTCGATATCAATCAGCGCAAAGGGTGAAATTACCGCCGTTGCTGGTATGTCAGAAATTTCTAAACAAGTGAAAACATTTCAGCGAAAACATGATAAAACGATTGATCACGTCTCGATGTGTTTATCATGAGCACAGCCGGTATAAAAGCCGCCTCATCTCACTAGAGTCCTCATTCGGCATTCTGATGCCGGCCCTGAAAGGGGACTTCGGGTCAACCTCCGGAGGCCAGCATAATTTTGGCTGCTGGGAGGATACAGTGGGTATCCTCACGGCGGGGGGGGGGGGGCGAGTTAGGCCGCGGTCCGCAGAGGGTGGCTCCTAACTGCAGACCTCGGTGAAGATTACGCCCATGTTGCGGACAAGGCGGGGCTTCCTGCGCTGTGGACCTTCAAGTTCGTGAAATTTTCGAGGTAAACTCACCCACTTTCGAGGTAATTTCACCTCATTTTCGGGGTAAATTGGACCCTCTCTCGCTGCCAGTTCGCACCATTTTCACGGGATATTCACCTCATTCTCACCTATCCTAGCTGCAAATGCACCCACACAGCGAATTTAACGCGGCAAATTAAGACTTCATGCCGACTTGTACATGAGCATCAAGTCTCTTTTGCTGAGGCATCAAGTCTTGAATTGGCAGAGTATTTGGTGCGTTTGGTGGAATAGAATTTACAAGATGAAATTGGCTTCGCGCGTTCTAAATGATCCCTTCGCCCTACTTTACCAAATTTCTCTGAGTATAAGCGGCTTCCAATGCTCGGTTGTCTAAATCTATCGAAAGTATTTGGAGAGTATATATTTGGCACTGGATTGTTTGCGCCTGCCATGCTTCTCTTCTTTGTACCAGATGACCGAGCGATCGACTCCGCCTTTTCAGACACTGGTGTCATTTCTATTGGGCAATAGTATCATAAATACACAACATTCAGATCTCAATCATTTCGAACTACCTTGACTTACTAGGGATCACTCTAAACTCAAGCCAGAGTTTTAGACCTGATCTATTGAGCTGTGAGGAGACAAAAAGAAACAATTTCAAGTTTCAAAATTGCACTCAATCCTCCTGAGTAGATCAAAAACCACCAAAAAGGGAGAGAAGCCGAAACACTGGATCGGAAGGGTATAGAACGCAGTGCTCGTTGCATGCAAATCATCGATCATTTCAATGAAATGGCTGCGATGAGCTATCAGTGTATGTTGGCTCAGATGGACTACGAAACAGTGGATTGGTATGTGGTGTTGGTTCAAATCCTGGCATGGTACTGCAGCACTCAAAAGGATTAACTTCAATGTACGCTGTTTGCAAAGAACGATGCCACTACACGAAACCCCATACAGAGCTTTTCTATGAGAAAGCAGGGCACAAACGGAAATGTTCTTTTTTTGCAAATTGTAGACAATTTCAGGCTTTACCAAAACTTCACAAAGGTTAGCAGCTGGGGTAGCTCTCGATGGAGCAACCGAAAAAATTTGCTTCTCGCATTAGCAGTAACTTACGAATTCGAGAGTTCTGCGCTTATTGAATATCATATTTGACTTGCAGGAACAGTCTGATCATTTTCTGGTGGCCGCCTACGAGCTAGCAGCAATCCGAAGCAGGGCTGGGCACGCGTCCCGCTCAGGGGTGTGTGTTTTTCGTTTTTCGATTTTTCGGTTTTTTCGTTTATCCCCTTTTTTGGCGAAAAAAATCAATATCGAAAAAAACGAAAAAGTTCAAATTTTTTTCGGTTTTTTTCGGTCTGAAATTTGCGTTTCTGATGCGACTTACAGCCGATCCTTCACTGTCTACAGACTTCTGCAGCAAGTTTGCACTCGTTTTTCATTTGAATTCAGAATCATTTCGCGCAAAAGCATATGTAACCTTTGTTTCCGAGTGTGATTTATTTCCGTTCATCGCGTGCGTCTGCGCGCGTACGCTGCGTCTCCTTCTCCCCACATTTTCTCGCTGTCTCTACCTTCGCTCCGCACAGGCGCGCGAGGGAACAGAGTAAATCTGGCTGGGAATCAGAGGATATCTTCCGCCCCTTGCACAACGGTTCCTTCTACTACATCACTTTCGATAAATTAATTAGACTAATTGGGTCGGAATTTCGTAGATTTCCTGCTTTTAATCAAACCAAAACGACTACTGCGCATCTTTTGAGCATGGTCATAATTTTCAGTAATAATCCTCCGAAGAACCAAAAATATAAAATTCGACAGGCGGAAACATCACCAATCTAATAACGCTAATCGATTCCGCATAGCTGATAACCTGCATCGGCACTCTAAAGGCAGCGTTCACGGTAATCATTCTCGGAAACTTTCCACAGTAGAATGATACGCGAGGAGATTTCTGTGCTCTCAGTGTCAAAAAACGGTTTAAAAAGAGCTAGGATTGGCAAAATACAGGCTGCAAACAAACGCTTTGAGGTCACCGAAACGCCTCATGCCCCCTTTCCGCCCCCTCGACGTGAAGAAATGAACACTCGAGGTAGTGATTACATGAAATAATCAAGTAAAGGAAGTACTGAAAGGCGAGTTAAACCGCTTGATTGCATTTATAGGTATCATCCTTTGGTACTATCCGAGGTGGGTGGGCACCCAGGATTTAAGACAGAAATGAAATGAACCACCGATTCTGAACGCTTATAATCGAAGTATTTCTATTAAATTTCCAAAATAACAAAAATTGATTGCGGTGTCAAGCATCTTTTATGAGAAATTTCTTTATTTCTATGGATAAATCTTGGGTGTCCCCCCCCCTCCCCGTCTAGAGCCCATTCTTCATAGCGGTTAATTCCTCCACGCTGAAAAGTCAACGTAAGTAAAGGTAGGCCTTTTTTAACACAAAAAGACGGCTCTCGCGTTCTCATCAAGCATGATTTGCTATATAGTGCACCAGACCTTCCGTAAACGGTGGAGACATGAATTCTGTCGTGAACACTACCATCTGGTCAGGAAAATTCGTTTCCGTTCAAGATGTTCATGAAAAAGATGTAAAGAATCGCTCTTTGGAGGCTCCTAATTTTCAAACGGAAGCTTATCCGAAATTTCTGGTAGCGACCTAAAATCTTTGCACCCTCTATCAATCCATAACAAAAAAACTGCAAATAAAAACATTCTTAGGCAAACGGCATCATGTATAGTTTCATTCCGCGAAATTTGTTGAGCGTAACCCCTGTGTAGACACTACGACTCAATAAGTGTTGTCGCGTCGCGGCCATTACCGTCCAATAGCGCCCAGGCACTGAGCTACTGGTCAGTGCTGACCACGACGCGACCGCTCACACTGAAGTAGAGTTCGCGCAATCATTTTAGTCTGATGAGTGGATGGGCTGCGACGGTAGATCACCTCCAGCGATGTGCGTAATTACGACTAACGACTAACGAATTTAACTACTAACGGGCTTTTTAGGTGTTACGACTAACGACTAACGACTAACGAAAATAAAATATTTTCGTAAGCAATCCCAAATTTCGTTAGAAAGTCAATAATCCTTCAAATCGCGCTCCAACCCAAGGATTACACCAGGATTGATACATATTGCCGTGTTGGTTGTTCTAATTAAATGGTTCAAAATAACCGTAGCTGCGAGTGTTTATTATATCTACTGACACAGCTTCGCAGTTCTGGAAGCCCCATATTAAAACCCTAACCGAACTTTGCGCAAGGTTAGGCGCAGCATTGAGCCGTCCTTCGAATTTCTGTCATAAATTTGAGATATGGGGTTTCTATAAAGTGGTGCTGCGACCTCTCAGGGGAAAAAATTTTCACTGCTAATTTCCGACTTTTCCCCATTATGGGAACAAGCTCTAAACCACGTAAGCGCTCGGCTCGCGACGCTGAGCAAAGAACAATTCGTGCAGAGTCGGTGCGATTCTCCGTGTTGACACCATCGGGTAGATCTCAAATAGCATCATATAGTGCAGAATGGTAAATTTTGCATTGAAAAAAAAAACAGAGTTCTAGATTGTCTCGGTTTCCCATTTTGTTTTGTTACCGAAAAAAATGACAAAAATCGATAAACACACACTCTCGAGTACTAGGTTTCGTGCAGCGATGTCCGAGTGGTTAAAGAGATATTGTTATTTATGTATATACAGGGTTACAGTTCGAACTAGGTTCTCTAACAAGGAATGATTTGTGCCTTAAATGGCCATGAATGATTCAAAAAACATACATCTCTTCATGCCTTCCTTTTTTCTATTCATAAGGGTTTTTTTCTGCCTCAGTTGTGCTTGTTTTCGAAGCCTAGATTTTTAACGACTAACGATTAACGACTAACGACTAACGTGGGTCTTGGCCGGTTGAACGACTAACGACTAACGAATCACAAAATTTCTATTACGCACATCCCTGATCACCTCGCGCTAATCGAAACCCCATTCTCCAGTGAGGCCGCCAACCCCGCACGGCCAGCCGCCTGGTCTATGCGTTAGACTAAAATGAAAACGGAAACCGTACAACATGACAGCGCAAAAAATTTACGTAAGGGTGTGCTATGCATCAGGAACTATTGACGTTCGTCTCTGTACAACGTTTGTTCCGTTTAGACCTATGTCTTGCCCACGATTTTCAACTTCTACGAACTCGGTTTTTTCATAAAGTTAAGGACGACCTTCGAGCCCACAGTTTTGACCAAAAACGCGAAAAAGCGTGAGCAAGAATGTTAAGAGAACCTCCGCAGTTTCGAACAAAAAGTTCACAATAAGAATTTCAGAAGGTGTTCAGCGCTGCAATTTTGTCAGGATTCGCTACTGCAACAGGGGGAAAAATCCTCACATTAATACGTTGATTGCGTTTTGTTTCACTAAAAAAGCATAATTCTGTCATTATTTCAAGCAGTTCGATTACGTTGCCTTATTTTTTCAGTCAAAAATATGTAACCAAGAAAAGAAGACATTCAAAAGACAAAAAATTTTTCGGTTTTTTCGGAATTTTTCGAACTCAAATCCGAAAATTTTTCGGTTTTCGGTTTTTTCGGTTGCAAAGTTTTTCGCACATGCCTGGTCCCGGTTGACCTTAGAGGGGTGCATATGGACGCTGCGGAGAGGGCAAAGGGGGGTGCCTGAACCGAACACCCAGATAAAAACAAAGTGCCCGTTCTGCCGAATTTCAGGGAAAAAAAATAATACACGCTTTTCTTTTGATTTGTCATATCTTCTTCTCCGCTTTTCGTAAAGAACACTTACAGAATTCAAATTATTGATAGATATGCACGTTGCGTTCGCAAAAATTAACAGTTGCTGTCGAGGTTTTTTATTTATAACTCTATGAATTAAGGATTATTTATAATGTGTTTGATTATTTTGGTAAAGAAATAAACACTACTCCGTAATCCAGTAGCAAGTAAGGATTGGTGTGATGTCATGTTTCTTTGGTGTAACGTTCATTGATTACGCAGGTGATTACCGATACGAGGCAAAGATACAAAGACAGCGCTAAGAAGCGCTATCGTTCACATTCAAAAAAGAACCAGCGAACTGCGGTATTAATGCAGATTGAAATTACAGATAGCACATTTAGTATCACAACTAGCCAACGAATTTTCGCTCATGACTTAAAGGCAGTGGTCGCGCTCAAATATGCTCGTCTTCTTTTCCTCTCTAAACCCTTCTCTGGGTATAGAGTAGTAGAACCTATAAGAAAAAATCGCGAAAAAATAGCTGTTCTGTGCCAAATTCGAAGCCTGAACTTTCATGTCTTTTGATGGTGGACGAGTCTACCCCACATCATCGGCATCGATGATCTCTAATATCAAGAACATCAGCTGGCTTGAAATCGAATTTCAATCAATGAACCTCCGGATTTATGTACACGTCTAGTCAAAAACATGGGTTGAAGTGCTTGCTTTCATTGTTCAACTGTTTTATTAGGTAAATTTGCATTTATTTCTTCCTCTGAGTGTCGATGATTTTTGATTGCTTGGCATGAGACTGTGATCTTTCTGTGCACGTGTGCACGAACTGGAAATTTAGGGTCTTAATAACTCTAATTCTAGCCCGTTTTTCACCGCGCTACCTTCATAGTTTTTGAGCTGTTTTATAACTAAACTGATTTTTGTAGTTTTTTCGATAACGTTTTTCATCGTGACCACTGCCTTTAAGAAGAGAGCCGATTGTGAAAACTGAGGACTTTGCAAGGTCTTGTGAAAAAAGTTAATGATCGTGTCCTCCTCTTTGAGAAGTACCATGTCTTTCACCATGCTAAAAAAACTGCTATCAGTACCCTGCAGAGCACAGGAGCACTGTATAGGGCTAAGGAACTGTGAAAACCTGAGTTGTAGCCATATGGAATCTCTCCATCCCTTGAAATTCGGCTCGCCGTGCGATATGGTGCTTGTACGCAGCAACACAGCGCACACGGGAGTGGACGCGCACACAATATTAATTTAAACATGTAATTTATTACAGAACGGGAACGAGAAAAGGGCTGAAACTGCAGTTAATGGAAGAGGGTAGAGGTAGGATACTTTCAATATATCCATTATAGAAATTTAATGTAAATAAACTAAGTTGGAGCGGGGTGAGTTTTTTGGATTCGACAAGGCTCATTCAAATAAACTTAGTTGAATGAAAACAGCATTAAACATGAAAAGTAAGAGCATTGAAAGAAAGAGGAGAATCTGGCAAACACCTCAGTCTCAATAGGTTAGATATTTGATGTGATATAAGAACCTTAAACCTCGTCCCGGTTTTGTCCCGGTTTAGGGGGTAAAACAGGGACGAGATTTATGACCCTTTAGTCACATTAAATATCGAACCTATCAATACTAAAATGCTCGACAGATTCTCCCCTTTCTCACAATAACCTTCGGTTTCATGTTTAATGCTGTTTTTGATCAACTAGGTTTGTTTGAATGAGCCTTGTCACGGCTAAGTATTTTCTCCCGCGACAAAATTCTTGGTTTACAATAAATTTTTACAATGTTTACTTTGAAAATGCCCTAATGATGCCTTTTTCCATTTCCTCCGATTTCGTTCCTTTTCTCCTCCGTGCTCTGTAAAAATTTACACTTTTTAATTAATATTTTGTGCGCGTCCACTCCAGTGTGCGCTGTGTTGCTGCGGACAAGCACCATATCGCACGGCGTGTCGCGCGATTCCAAGGGATCACGGCATTCTAGATGGCTACAACTCAGTTTTTTTAGTGTCTACGCATCGCAGAAAGCTTAACTTATTTTCCAATCACAAAAGAGTTCATTTATTCGTCAGAACAATTAAACACAGAATAACTAATCCTTCATAGAGTTGTTCATGAATGCATCCGACAGAATACATTAATTATTGCAGTAGTAGTAGTTTTATTGTTTGCAATTGTTGAATTGTTTCAAGATGAATAATACGAAAATTCCTCTCTCTTTTCTCATAACTTACCGTCTCTTACTATTTTTCCTCACGGGACTCGACTGAAGTCTTGAAATTAAGCTACCTTTTTTGCTGAAATTCACTGAATTTTCCCCATTCAATACTTTGGTAGTGTTGTAGAGCTGCTGCTTGTAGACGAGTGAAGAATGAGCTTTATTAGCTACCGAAGAATTGCACACAACAAAAACATTCAGAGGCCCTCATAGGCCGCATCGTACATAACCCGGGTTTCGTAATACGCGTTAACACGCAATGCTACGTCACAGTCATACACACGGCCGCTGCAGCCAAAGTGCAACGGCGATGAGTCATGGTAAAACACGTGCAATGGCAACCTAATTGAACCACACAAAAGGCAATACAACAAAGATAAACACGTCACAATAACTATACATAATTATACATTATTGTTCCTACAACACTTCCCCCGTTAAGTTATCACTTGTATGTCTTCCTTGACGGATCCACGACCATGCGCGAAGGTGGCTGACGGTGCCGAGTAGATCGTCTAAGCTGTTGAGAAGCAGGCGGCGTTGCTTGCAGTGCAGTCGATTGTTGATCATCAGGTTGAGCACGGTTGCTGATCATCGGCAAGTCGAAAACGTCCAGAAGTCGTTTTGATATTGTCGTATCATCTCTCGGACGTAGCTGGTTGATGTGACGGGTCCACTCTAGACCTCCACAACGGACGATGTAGGTGGAGTTTCCTGTTTTACGCAATATGACGGCAGGAGTCCATGTAGCTTTCAGACTGCGGTAATCCTTGGCGTAAACAGCGTCGTCGACATCGAAGTGACGAGCCCGAGCACCATGTCGGCGATTGAATTGTCGTTCCATCTTGGCGTCACGTGATCCTGGTGCTGTGACGTTTGGAAACAGCAGATCCAGCTCGGTTCGCATCCGATGCCCCAAGAAGTTCTCAGCGGGAGACAGATTGTTCGGTCCAGATGGGCAAGGAGTCGACCGGTATGCCATCAGGAAGGTTTGAAGTGCGTCTGCTGTTGGTTCCTCCCCCTTCAACTTTGCGAGTCCTCGCTTGAAGGTGTCCACGAAACGTTCGGCTTGTCCATTGCTCTGCGGATGGAACGGTGGTGTGCGAACGTGGGACACCTTCAAGCGAGGACTCGCAAAGTTGAAGGGGGAGGAACCAACAGCAGATGCACTTCAAACCTTCCTGATGGCATACCGGTCGACTCCTTGCCCATCTGGACCGAACAATCTGTCTCCCGCTGAGAACTTCTTGGGGCATCGGATGCGAACCGAGCTGGATCTGCTGTCTCCAAACGTCACAGCACCAGGATCACGTGACGCCAAGATGGAACGACAATTCAATCGCCGACATGGTGCTCGGGCTCGTCACTTCGATGTCGACGACGCTGTTTACGCCAAGGATTACCGCAGTCCGAAAGCCACATGGACTCCTGCCGTCATATTGCGTAAAACAGGAAACTCCACCTACATCGTCCGCTGTGGAGGTCTAGAGTGGACCCGTCACATCAACCAGCTACGTCCGAGAGATGATACGACAATATCAAAACGACTTCTGGACGTTTTCGACTTGCCGATGATCAGCAACCGTGCTCAACCTGATGATCAACAATCGACTGCACTGCAAGCAACGCCGCCTGCTTCTCAACAGCTTAGACGATCTACTCGGCACCGTCAGCCGCCTTCGCGCATGGTCGTGGATCCGTCAAGGAAGACATACAAGTGATAACTTAACGGGGGAGGTGTTGTAGGAACAATAATGTATAATTATGTATAGTTATTGTGACGTGTTTATCTTTGTTGTATTGCCTTTTGTGTGGTTCAATTAGGTTGCCATTGCAAATGAGACGCGAGAGCGCATCGACTTGGCCGAAATCCTTTGTGTTGACGTACTCGATCGAGAAGTTGTAGTTGAGTAGCGTCGTAGCCCATCGCTGAAGACGGTTGGCACTGTAGACTGGTATTCCTTTCTTGCTTCCAAATACCGAAAGTAGTGGTTTGTGATCGGTCTTCAACGTGAAATGGCGTCCATGTATGAAGCGATGGAACTTCTGCACAGCGAAGACGAGCGCCTCCTTCTCAATCTTCTGCGCAGAAGTCAGGCAACGGCTTGCATGGTATATGACCTTCTGTGATCCATCTGGGAAGCGGTGTGACAGCGTCGCTCCGATCCCGTAGTTGGAAGCGTCGGCTGCGACGATGATTGGCAGGCACGGGTCGAAGTGCGTCAACAGAAGATCGGACTTCAAAGTTTCTTTGATTCGGCAGAAGCGAGATTGACACTCCGGTGTCCAGTTGTAGACAGCGTCCTTCTTGGTAAGGGCATCCAGCGGAGCGCGGAGGTTGTGCAGGTCCTTGACGAAGGTACCATAGAAGTTTACGAGCCCAAGGAAAGCGCGTAGTTGACTGACGTTCTTTGGAGGTGGCATCTCGTGGATTGCTTTAATCTTAGCGGGATCCGGGAGACGTCCTTGCGCATTGATGACGAAGCCCAAATAAGTGATTTCCGTCTGCAGGAAAAAACACTTCTCCAGTCGAACACGGAATCCATAGTCTTGGATCCTTTGGAGCACAGCTTCAAGACGAGAATTGTGTTCTTCGATGGTTCTACCGGTAACCAGTATGTCGTCAAGGTAGGCGGCAGTTCCTTCCAAACCAGCGATGAGAGCGTCAATGTGCTGCTGGAAGATTCCAGGAGCGGGCTTCACTCCAAAAGGTAGTCGATTGAAACGATACAATCCTCGGTGCGTATTGATCGTCAACAAGGGCTTTGACTCGTCGTCCATTTTCAATTGGAGATAGGCTTCAGCAAGGTCGAGTTGCGAGAAGTATCGACCTCCATTCAGCTTTGTGAAGATGTCATCTGCTGTTGGAAGAGGGTGCTGGTGCTGCTCGAGTGCGTCGTTCAATCCTGTTGAATAGTCTGCGCAGAGTCGGATTGAAAAATCTTTCTTCTGAACGGTGACGATAGGTGCAGCCCATACTGAGTGATCCACGGACGAGAGCACGTCGGCAGCCACCAAGCGGTCGATTTCATGGGAGATCCGCGGAAGCGCAGCATACGGAACTGGGCGAGCCTTGCGAAAGACAGGCTTGGCGTCGGGTTTCAGCACGAGTTTTGCTCTTGATTTCGTGCAACGTCCCAATCCTGGTGCAAACACTGCAGTGAACTGGTTCTTCAGCCGAGTCGTTAGGGAAGAATGCAGTGTAGATGAAGACACGTTGAAGACGGAGCCTTCTGTCAGACGGCGAAACAGCGGCTCGTGTTGAGAAATCCAGTCAAGGCCCAACAATGACGAAGTATCGGCGACGTAGCATGTACCTCGTCCATTGTGACCATCGATGACGAAGTCGCATTCACATTGTCCACGAACATTCAGCTTCTTGTGGTTGGTGGATTGCAAAGTGATGAGCGAAGGCCGCAACTTCGGTCGGCCGATCGCGATCCAATCGGATTGGCTCAGCAGTGTGACATCTGCTCCGGTGTCGAGACGCATCCGGACCATCGTTCCATTGATCTGCACTAAACGGTAGATACGGCAAACAGGAGCGGAATCGGATGAGGTAGAGGCGATAACGGCGTTGTTTGCTCGCCTGTGTTTTCTTCTGTGTTGCGTACTCTTCTTGTCGAAGTTCTTGCAGAAACCTCTTTTGTGGCCAACAGTTTTGCAGTCGTGACACGTCTTGTTCATAAACGTGCAGTCCCTTGACCAGTGGTGTCCTCCACATCGGAAGCATGGAGAAGGCGGTTCTCGATCTCGAGCCTTTGAAGAAGAAGGGAGCACTCGGTCTCGGCTCGTTTTTGATTTGACCGCATTGACGCTTGATCGTGGAGCAGACCGTTCGAGAAGAGCAGCATCTTGTCGGATGTCGATGAAATGTTGAATCTCTGAGGTGAGTTCCTTCAACGTCGTTTGAGGATTGTCTTCCATCTTGCGTAGAGCACGAGCACGGATATCGGCATCCGTTGGAGAGGCAAGTCCACAAATCCACACAAGGCACTTCATTTGCTCGGGTGTTACGTCGTTGAATTCTGCCATTTCGTGTCGTCGATTCACAAGTCCTGTGTAGTCACGCAACGTCTCGTCCACACGTTGCGTTTTCAGGTATGCGTAGCGTCGAGCGAAGATTGAGGTGTTGTGCCCAAACAGCTCTTTCAAGGTCTTCACAGTATACGCCAGTGACACGTCGGAGGCTTTCTTCGGAAGGATATGACTTGTGAAGCGAGCGTAAGTCACGGCATCCAGCTTCGAAACAATCAGTCGAGCCCTTGCGGCGTCGTCTAGGGTGGCACCATCCTTCGATATGACGTCTTCGTACCGATTGTACCACACGTCGAAGGTGCATCCATTGTCTGGATCGTAGACAAATTCTGGTAGCCTGGTTGACAGCGAGTTAGTGACGAACTCGGTTGTAGTGGCAGGAGTAGTCGAGCCGGATGGTCCTGTGTTGAAGACCATTCCCTCCATGCGTTTGACTATCTCGTTGAACATCGATAGCTGTGCCTTGGCTTGAGCATCCAGAATTTCTCGAAGTGTTGCAGCGTCCGTCTTCGTTTCGGCTGACTCAAAAATGTACACTCATTGAGATGATTGATCAGTCGTAGAGTACTAGTGCTCAGGCAGCAGTTCGACCGGGCTCAAAGTTTGTGAGCCGGGGCTGCGTGAGCTGTACTTGATCAGCAGTTCGACCGGGCTCAAGGCAGAGCCGGGACCAATCAATCGATCCTTGTGCAACCGGACTTGAAACAAGCCGGAACAATCTCAACCGGACTCGAAAAAGAGCCGGGAATCAATGGATCGTCGACAGTATTCGACCGGGCCCGAGGAAGAGCCGGGGACGATCGTTGGTGGACCGATCAGCCGTTCGACCGGGCTCGAGGCAGAGCCGGGGCTGAATCCACGAATTGATCAGGCGATCGACCGGGCTCTAGGCAGAGAGCCGGGGCTGAATCCTCCAATTGATCAGCCGATCGACCGGGCTCAGGGCAGAGAGCCGGGGCTGAATCCTCCAATTGATCAGCCGATCGACCGGGCTCAGGGTAGAGAGCCGGGGCTGAATCCTCCAATTGATCAGCCGATCGTCCGGGCTCTAGGCAGAGAGCCGGGGCTGAATCGAAGTCGTCGGGGCAGCCGCGTCCACGTCCGTAGTCCTGATCGCCAGTTGTTGTAGAGCTGCTGCTTGTAGACGAGTGAAGAATGAGCTTTATTAGCTACCGAAGAATTGCACACAACAAAAACATTCAGAGGCCCTCATAGGCCGCATCGTACATAACCCGGGTTTCGTAATACGCGTTAACATGCAATGCTACGTCACAGTCATACACACGGCCGCTGCAGCCAAAGTGCAACGGCGATGAGTCATGGTAAAACACGTGCAATGGCAACCTAATTGAACCACACAAAAGGCAACACAACAAAGATAAACACGTCACAATAACTATACATAATTATGCATTATTGTTCCTACAACAGGTAGCAAAAATCAAAATCTAGAAGTGAAAATCATGGCTGCTGTGCCCGACTACTGAGGACACACTCGATTTTGATTTTCCAAAGTGGGTGCCTAAAAGGGTACCGAGCTAAGGGGGGGGGGGGGGGGGTGCATAATAAAAACCGCCTTCCCGGGACGCGTGCCCAGCCCTGATCCGAAGGTCTTTTGCTAACCCAACATATTCTCACCATCTCGTGTTGTGGGCTCGCCTTATCGATTACTTTCCTCCTGACGATTTTGCTCCTATATAACGGGAATAACCATTGCGGACGCTTCAGGGGCGGCATGCATGAACGCAGCGAACGGTGTCAGGGAGCCGCTCCGCGTGCCATGCGCGCGGCGTCGAGCAACGGGGCGGCCCGAATTTCGTGGCGTATATTAATGTGCCTGATTTTCGGGGCCGCCCCGTTGCTCGACGCTGCGCGCATGGCACGCGGAGCGGCTCCCTGACACCGTTCGCTGCGTTCATGCATGCCGCCCCAGGAGGGATTCTTCGGCAGGCGTTTCAGGAGATATTGACTGCGAAGAAAGAGGAAATTCTTCAGGTAATTTCTCAAATTTACGCGAGTTGTTAAAATGTTGTGCTCAATTATGTAAGTCTTTTTTGGCTGGTCATTTCTGTATTGTTAGGCGAGCGTGGAAGAAGCAGAAGACACTGATTGGTCACCGGAAGATGATGAAGGGAACACTACAAAACCCATATGACTATGAGAAAGTTGTTAGCTTCGACGGCCGACGCATCACCAACGATATGTATGAATGTCGACTAGAAGCTCAATGTTTTTGGTAGCATTTTCTTTGAGTTTACGTATGTATGTTCGGTGTTTCAGCTGAGGCAGGCACCCGAGTACTATTGAGTATAGTTGTACAATTTCGAAAAAAATGTCGAACGAACGAAAATCGAAATTTTTTCGTTCGAAATCTTTTCGAACGAACGAAAAATGAAAAAATTTCGTTCGAAAAAATTTCGAACGAACGAAAATCGAAAAATTTTCGTTCGAAACAATTTCGAACGAACGAATTTCGAAAAACTTTCGAAATTTCGGAGGTCGAACGAACGAAATTCGAAACAAATCAAAATTTCGATTTCTTTCGAAATTTCGAAATTTTTTCGAAATTTGTCAAAACTTTCGAAATTTTTTTTGAAATTTGTTCGAAAAAATTCCGAACGAACGAATTTCGGAAAATCAGATTTCGAACGAACGAAAATCGAAAAATTTTCGTTCGAAACAATTTCGAACGAACGAAATTTGAAAAAATTTCGTTCGACGAAATTTCGAACGAACGAAATTTGAATAAATTTCGTTAGACGAAATTTCGAACGAACGAAAAAAAATTCGAAAAATCTTTCGAAAATTTCGTTCGTGTACAACTATACTATTGAGGGACTTCGATGGGATTTCAAACAATTCATGTAATGCCCGGCTGCCTCTGTAGTTTCGGTAAATCCAGTACTATAGTTTGGAAAAACTCTTGCGCACTGTTTTTTTTTCAGAGAAAACTCGAAATAAAGTTTCTTATAGTGATATTCTCCTTGGCAAGCATCATGCATTAAAATAGATCAACTGGAGGGTTTGATCGGCAAACAGAAACAAGTAGCACCAATAAAATTGAAAATATTGCCAAAGTCCGAATGTGGACAAATTACATATGTCACATTGGCAGCTGCACGGCCAAAATTGCATAGTAGGACTTGAACCAACACCGATCATCAATCCAATGTTTGGTAGTCCGACTCGTTTCCAACTGAACCACTGATGGTCATTGCGGCTATTTCATTGCAATGCAACGAGCAAATTTTATGGGTTCAGTAAACGAGTCATAGTAGCTTTTGAACTAGACTACATTTCACTTCAAACTTTTTGGAGAACATTTTTGGATGATTTTAAAGCCCCTGTATGGGTCATTTTTGTTTTATATCTTCCGAATCAGGTGTTCCGGCTTCTTTGCTTTAAAAGGCAATTTTTGACCTACCCATGTGGATTGAGTGAAATTTCAAAATTGTTTCTTTCCACTTCCCTGAGGAATTGGGGAAGGAGTGTTTCATTCGAATCGGAGCTGAGTGATCTAGTCTAGTGGAACATTATGACTATGCCCCTGGCAGACGCTACTCTTCGCTGACTCTATTCGCCATTACGAATTTTTCCACAACGTCGTGTACGACGTGCATTGGTGCGGTCGTCTATGCCCGTATACACTAGTGTAACCTCCATTCTCACACTCACTGAGGACATGCCCCTAACAGTAGCGCCTAACATCATGAAGTCATACCAAGCATTCCTCCGTTTTCGATTGTGCATGCGACATTTGTGCCACTGATTTCGTTGACAACCAGTGAAATGAGACCGTCATCAACGTATACACGAGATCCCTTGCTCACCACCTCAAAGATAAGATTAAACCTAATCGAGTCACCGGTTCGGCCGTAGGACAATTGAACTGGTGCTGGGTCTGGACATCAAACTTCGCTATATTTTAAATTATTCCTATATTCCTATGCCGGACGAGGTTGTTTGGTGGAATGTGTTTATTTACGGCCTGACGTTTCGACTGACGTCTTCTTCAGAGGCCTAAAAGAGTGCTCCGAGCATAATATTATTTGAGATTTACCCTATCAAGCTCCTCCTCCTCGCCAGCAGTTCTGAGTTGCTGTGAAGAGCCACCCAGGCGCGCCCAAATAGGATCAAGCCAACCCACCACGTCACTCCACCGTTGAGTGGGGCTCCACCACTACCGTTGTGAGTAGAACATCCACCAAACAACCTCGTCCGGCATAGGAATAATCAAAAATATTGCATAATGCCGAGGTTCGAATAAAGGAGAACTTGGAGACGACACTTCGCTATAATTTGCATCGATGCCCGATACCTTAGTAATGTTCTTATAGTCCAAGTAGAGCGTTTCCGCAGTACAAGTTTCTTTGAACTTGTCATCTGTCGTGAGCGTTATGTTCTTGCCCTTGACCAGCTCAACCTGAAATTCAGCAGATCATTTCCATTCAGATCAATTCAGATTCCCATAGACCACGAATTTCCTGAAGAAACTCGATGTTTTCACACTAACCTCGGCACTGGCTCCACCAGTCAGCAAGCCTGTACGAATTTCAGGTCCCTTCGTATCGAGTGCAATTGCTATTTGAGGATTGTTTCCCATTTCCTCAATTGCCTGACGGACATTCTTGATGGTGCCACCGTGATACTGAAACATTAACATCAATGTCTGCACCCCAAAATCATTAAAATTACCCTGGGCCAGATATATTTCGAGAGGGACGCCGTAGAAATTCGGGAATAATATATAAAAATTTCTCCGACATTGGTTCTGGCAAATGGCTCAATCGAAATCTCACTCATAGTAGTTTTTCTATTGCCTTTTTTTCTCTCTAATGGCTTCCCACAAGGGCGTATCTCCTCACTTATTTCAAGAGGCGTATTCAATGATTGATAGCAATTCCAGGCTTCTCATCTATTTGGGAATTTCCCTCTCTCCCGCATTAAAGGCAACGTCCGGTCAGATTTTGACACCACCGAAATTCGGGTGAGATAGATTGGGCTGTTCTAGCTTGACACCGTCCAAAATTTTCACAAACTACAAGTCCGTATTTCTGGAGAAAACAGCCTGAAAGTCAGGGATTACGGTATTCACAGCATGATAATCATGGCTGGAATGACCGATAATTACACAGCACTTTTGAAGAATGCGTGGACAACCGCTAAAATATGGACGATGGCCACACTTTTCTGACTTTTCTGGATCATCGGCTCACGGAAGTGGCTGGAATAACTTGAAGAAGACCGGTTTTAACGCAGTTTTCGCATGTTCCTTCGGACTACCTGTACGAGCACAGATTCAGCGGAAAATCTCAGAATCGAAATTCTGCCCGGACCCTACCTTTAAAGGCAGCATATGCGCTCGTAAACGCGTTTGAGATGATTACGCAAATAGAATGGTTAATCTCGAAACACAACGCCTACCCATTTTGACGACCCACATTGCCGCTACACGAGTAAAAAGTTGGCCCCGCCTCCTGTATTCGCTGTTATCCTTCAAAAGAGGGGTGCTGGGCCATTTCCACCGTCGGCGACGTTTGTGGGTGGTTACGTAAGTACAAGGAGTAAGCCATATACATCGACGACGGTGGGAATGGCCCAGTACCCCTGTTTTGGAGGAGAACAGCAAATACAGGGGGCGGAGAAATTCAGGGGCGGGGCCAACTTCTCACTCGTGTAGCGTCATTGTGGGTAGTTTTTGAATGTAGGTATAGAGCTTCAGGAAGGATGGCTCATCATCGTCACGGCTCTGTCCTTTCTAAGTTTTTACTCCAATAATTTTTACTCTTATGAAGACCTCCTTGAGTGGGTATGCTGGCTCTGGCGGTTCTCGGCCTGCTCGGCTTCGTTTCGTGGTCCCATGCTGCTGATACAGTGACAGCCACGAAGCACGTCTACATGGACATCACAATTGGTGGCAAACCGGCTGGTCGAATTGTCATAGGCCTGTTCGGAAGCGCAGTGCCGAGAACCGCCGAGAACTTCTTCCAGTTTGCCACTGTTGCGAAGGGATACGGATACAAGGGAAGCAATTTCTACCGTGTCATTAGGGACTTCATGCTTCGGGGAGGAGACTTCACTCGAGGTGATGGAATTGGCGGCAAGTCGATCTATGGTGATCGTTTCAAGGATGAGAACTTCAGCCTGCAGCACTATGGAGCCGGATCGCTGCCGATGGCCAATGCTGGTCCCGACACCAATGGATGACAGTTCTTCATCTGCACCGTCAAAACCCAATAGCTTAATGGACGTCACGTCGCCTTCGGAAAGATTATCGAGGGTATGGATGTTCGCAAGATTGAAGGCACCTCGACCAACAAAGGAGATCGCCCCAAGGAGGATGTTGTTATTTCGGGCTCCGGTGAACTTCCACTGGCTGCCCCATTTGAAACTAACAAGGCTCCAGTCAAGGAATAGATCACTTTATTGGTTTCGATCTGATGAATTTCACTGGTTAGTCGCCGATATCGTCGACATTTTCTATCTTTTTTTTCACCCTTATCGGACTTCCTTTTTTTCATTTGCATTCATGCCTTATGCCCTCTGTATCTCTGGTAATCGTGTTCTCTCGACGGGATTGCTTATTGGCGCATTCTATGTATAATCAATTTTTGTTTATTGTGATCGGTTTACCTCGATAGTTTTGTTATTTCTTCACCACCGGTGGTGCTGTTTTCCTACTTCCTAGTCCAGGCAGATCCTCATCTGCTGACCCCTAGAGAAGGCCGGTATGTGAATGAAGACAGAATAGCGGTATAGAGTTTGGGGGAACCGATCGGCTCCTAACGTTAAAACTTGCCTGTCGAGGTGGAAAAACATGTTTACCTGCAAATACCTGTCTGAACACGTTTGATCGATACGTATGATTTGTTAAGGAGCAAAGCGGTTCCCCGAAGCTCCACTCTCGCACTCAATGAAGACACACCGCTCTCTACCCCTCTTATACCCTACATTTATTAATTGGTTATGGCCGGGATCATACTCAGGGTACTGCACGAGGTGTGGGCCGGCCAGTTTTGCTCAGACCCCCCCCTCTAATGGCAATTCTGCTAAGACCCCCCAGAAACGTTAGTAGGTCAATTTTTGACCGTTTCCTCCCACCCCCACCAGGAGCTGATGTGTTCAAGCAGTTTACCCAGCAGGTTTACATACCTCTAACGTTTCACTGCAGTTAAATTTCTCTCGTCGTATTTAAAGGCAGTGTTCACGATGAAAAAAGTTTTCGAAATTCCACTAGGATTGGGTAGTGGAGGGACACTCTGTAACGTTAACGTCGAAAGAACGCATGAAAACGAGCCAGGAAGAGCCCCAAAAGAGCCCGAAGTTGCAACTTCGAGCGCATTGAAAACCCCAAAAGCACATCACACGCCCACCGACGTGAACAAATGAATGCTCGAGATCGTGAGATGAGCGATGATTTTAAATCATTAGCCCCGTTCTTCCCTTCATTCTCAGCTTCTCTCTTTACTCAGGTCAGCTCGCATAGATCGGCTGCAAAAGACGGAAGTTACAAGCCTCGGACAACTCGTCCACCATGTTTCCTTAGTTCAATCTTTGAGGGACCATAACTCCGTTCCCAGAAGGTCTTGTATGATTTCAGAGACACCATTGGAATCAGCATGGGGCCGTTTTCAAGATAGGTGGAAAAACAGAGGAACGATTTTCATCGTGAACACTGCCTTTAAATGGTAAGTATAAATTTGTAAAATGATTAAAAAAGGGTGTCCCTATACTTTCTGAACGCACTGTATAAGATGAATCGACCCCGCTCAACTCAAATATCAACTTTCGTGACTCATGGAAATCATTTGGAGAAATGATTCAGCTAATAGTCGTCAAACTGCTTTGGACTTTTTACATGCTGCATTCATATGTCTTGACTATTATTCTGAGAAGAACATAACTTCACCCCAAACTTCCCAATTGAACTCCGCGACTCGTAAATCAGTTAAATCAGCCTTTTATGGTGGATCACTGGTCGAGAGAGCGCCGCGTCGAACACATGTGGCACGCACGCAAGCGAGAAGGTGATGATCCTATCACTACCTCCTCGTTTGCGTGCGTGCCCCATGTGTTCGACGCGGCGATCTCTCGAGCAGTGATCGACGATAGTTAAATCGCAATCTATATTTGAAATCTACGTGAAAAACTTTTCCTGACGGTTTTCACTCACAAACACGTTGGCTCAATTGGTATTCGTCAATAAATCAGACCCCACCCCTCCGGAGCTCAGACCCCACCCCTGTGGGGGCCCACACCCACGCCGAACCCTGATCATACTTCCCTCGACCAGCGACAGCAACAGTGCACACCAGGCATATCGATTTTTGGTCGATATGGATGGTAAACGTTGCGTCGCGTCGCTCGTCGCGGAAATTATGATACTGGCGTATCATCAATTTTGTGTACGAGAGCCATCCTTCACGAAGCTCCATACCTATGGTCGATCACTGGTTGGGAGGTAGCCGCGACGAACACACGTGGCACGCACGGAAGCGAGGAGGTATTGATAGATATGAGCATCGATCAAGTGATGTCACGTTAGATAGCTGCGCTGTGGATATCCATCATCCAGAGATCGGCCATACATTCGTCGTTTTAGACGCCCGAAAATGTTCACGCGTTGTGTTCTGAGCCACACCATTCTATTTCCGTAGTTATCTCAATCACGTCATCGAGCGTGTATGCTGCCGAGACAGTGTTCACGATGACTTCCGTTCCCGAGTCTCCTCTTTAAAGGCACAGTACATCCTCAGACATGAATTCGGCGATTCTCGTTTCATTGTGTAGTAGACCCTTCCTATAAAACACGTGTCAAGTGCCAGATCTCTAATCCTCCAAATAAGCGAGATATAAGCGACCACCACAGGCCCAACCTCCTTCGCTCACCACCACGGGCCACGCCACCTACCAGATTTCTGAGACGATTATAAATTGCCAACGGCACGAAATTCTCACGGCAAACAAAATTGATGATACTCAATTGATAAAGGGTAAGGTATAAAAGAAATGAAGAGCGCTGTGTTACATTCACACCCCGTCTTTCTCCAGAGGTGAGCGGCCGTAGCTCTAAACAGACTAGTGAGTAGGGAAGCAGTCTCACCGGTGACAAAGATATCACGATATCGGGCCCTTAAAGGCTCAGTCCAACCTCAGAGGTAATTTTCGATATTTTGATCCGGTCGCCGTCTATAGCAACCCTGCCAAGCGCGAAAATTCAATTCACTCAAATAAGCGAGAAAAAGCTAGGAAAAAGTCGACCACGCCTCCTTGAAAGAAAAAATGGGTAACGCCCTTTGGCAGTTTTCCGACCTCAATAGGGCAGAGACCTGCGAATGATTTTATTCAAAATCTATATTCTTCCTCTTGTTTTCGGTCTGGATTTATATTGTGACCTGCTTCAGAATGCTGGCTGCGAATAACGAGAAAATACAGGCTCGAGACAACTTGTCCGCGAACTTCTACCAGTTCAAATTCAAAATTTTTGAGGAGCCGTAACTCAGTTCGCAGTGAGTTCTGAGCGATTCTGGAGACACCATTGTGATCAGCGTGAACTTTTCTCCAAGATAGGCAGAAAAACGAAAAACAGATTCTGAGCTTGGACTGTGGCTTTAACATGGAAAACTCTGGAAAGAGAAGCTTGAACACTTCCGTGAGAATTTTGTGCCGTTGGCAAATTATAAACTTGCAGATTTCTGAACTCGATAGCGGCTAGATGGATAGAGGAATTTCGATTGCGTCGCGTTCTGCAGTCCATTGCTGGACTGTCTCCTTACACTGGCTCGCTCTCGCGCAACGATTGCGAATGAAGAGAATTACAGGTCCGAGACAATTCGTCCACCAAATTTTCACCCACATTTTCACCTCAAATTATAGGCATCTTCAAGGAGCCATGACTCTGCTCATAGGGGGTCCTGGACGATTTCAGAGATACCACAGTGATCAGTATGTGACCCTCTCCAAGATCAACATAAAAACTGAAAAATAAATTTCCTGGGTGTTCTGTGCCTTTAACGGCACAGGAGTTTTTTTTTTCAGATTTCATGCTTATCCTGGAGAGATTCATCATTGATCACAGTGGTATCTCTGGCATCGTTCGAAACCCTCTGCAATTCGCATAGTCCACCCGAGGTGAGTCGCGCTGCCATAGTGAAGGATAGAGGACGGCCCAGCACTTTCATTGTTGCTCTTTTCACTGCTATTGCGGCGCGACGCACTCCCCCTGACTATGCGAACGCCGTAACCATCATCCACAACGAAAGGGTTTGAAACTGCGACAGCCTTGCGTCGAAGCCAGTGGGCGGCTTCGTTACATGGTGTCAGACAAGTTTATAATTTGCCAACGGCACAAAATTCTCAGGGAAGTGTAGCTCTTCATTTCTTTTATACCCTACCCTTTATCAAATGGGTATCATAAATTTTGTTTACCGTGAGATTTTTGTGCCCACTGTCCGCACAGTGACTAGTTTGCCGCAACGCGACGATGACGACGCATTCATATCCCTCGTCGAGGAGAATGTGTGAGGCATTGGCATCGTGCTGAATGGGACGCTCCTAATTGTTGTGCCATAGACAAAGGCAGAGGCATGGTCATCTCATTGATTGGTATTAGAAGAAGGTAACGAATATCGAATAATGGATAGAGGTGAAAAACGAGACCAAAAACTTTCTCTTATAACAATAAACAATTGGTGTGTAATTTGACTTACTTGACTTAATCGGTTGGCTTTCGCCTGACGCAGTCATTCCGCATCTTCACCGAGGTGTGCCGTCCTAGTAGTCAGCCGTGTCCATTTTTCACGGTCTTCAGCCACAATTTGAACACATTCCATCCAGCTGTCACTATTCCATTTCATGCGAAACGAAACATCGCGCCTGAACTGTCTTTCGATACCGAGTGACTTCAAATCCTCTTTAACCACATCCGTCCAGAACTTCCGCCTACGCCCAGGTGGCCGTTTCCAGACAGGATTTGGAAGCGTTCTTAGAGCGTGTTGTACGAGACGATTCGGCGTTCTTCTTAGTATATGACCGATCAGTCGAAGTCGACTTTCCATTGCTGCTTGAGATGGCGTTAGGAGATGCTGGCACCTCCCTCGTGTCAAGCGTTGATGTACTGCGTCGATTTCCTTGTAAAGGTCTTCGTTATGGCATACACGCGGCCAGAAATATCCAAGCAAACGCCTAAAAAGCTTCCTCTCCGTGCAATCCAACCTTTCCATCTGCGTCTTCGGTGCTGCCCACGTCTCCGACCCGTACATCATGATAGGGCGAATAGCGGATAGGTAGACGCGCAACTTGACTTCTTTCGCGATGGGAGTAGACCACAAACACTTGGTTAGAGAATTGAATGCAGACGTAGCTTTCGCACATCGTTTTCGAATATCCGCTGCATAACTACCATCGTTCTTCAGCAAACAGCCCAAATAACAGAAATCATCCACCAGTTCGATACGTTGTCCGTCCACACAAACTCCCGTTGAAGGCCTCTGAGAGACCCATATCTGCTTGCATTTGTCGGGACGAAGACGAAGTCCATAGGCTGCGGCATACTTCGAAACGAGGTTCACAATCCTTTGCAATTTTGCGTTGTTTTCAGCGAATAACACAATGTCGTCGGCGTACTCTAGGTCGACAAGGGAGCGTCCTGATGGTGTTAGGATCACATCCGCAGGAAACTGTTCTGCAACTCTGCGCATGATGTCATCAACTGCGAAGTTGAGAAGAAAAGGTCCTGGTACGGCTCCTTGCCTTACTCCTGTTTTCACCTCGAAAGTTTTCACCTGATATAGAAATGCATCTGATATCATCATTTCATGCCCTTGTGGCAATCGGTACCGCACGGTATTTGGAGTTTACTGTCGGAAGCAAGTTCAATCCGAACGGGCCTGATAAATTCTATTCCATTCATTGATTTAGAGTAAGTATTCTAAGTATTGGAGAGATCTACAGAATCATTGATTGGCGTTTACCGTTTGTCTCCTCAATTGACGCGTAGTTCGGAACCGCGAAAATTGGGGTATGTTATCTAATTTTGCAACGCACTGTATCATTTTTTTTCGTGTTTTTTGCAAATCTTGGCTTTTTTTGTTGTTGAATAAAATTGTCGAAAAAGCCCCTGAAGAACCTCCATCTGTTAAGAGAAACCAGTTTGAATACACTGTGAAGACGCCTTTGAAGTTCGCGCCAAAATCGTTCTTGAAGTTTTTTTGCGTCAGGAGACCCGGTCACTGTAATTTTTGAATTTCCCTGCATGTGGAGTTTGTGCCATAATTGCTTTATATGTTGTTTGACGGTGGTGTCAACACTGAAAAAAGCTAGATGATCGACCAAAGAAGTGCTAGATGATTAACCCCACATCAGTTTTCGGGTGATCATAACTTTCGAGGGGCACATTTCCAGAGCCTCACATTTTGTAGGTGATGTCAGCTTGCCCGAAATGTTTGATTGTACACAGAAAATTGAAAGTGATTTCCAGCGCGCACGATTGATGCCTTCAAAGGCAGTGTTTGCGATAATCTTCGATTTTGAGATTAATTGCTGATTCGATTATTTTCCCCCCGGGTAGAACTGAAATGGCGAAGCAATCGAGAAAAACGCACCAGAAGGGTACGAAATTCTCAAATCTTACCTCCTTCGAGTTTCACTGGAACTGTTTGTTATGACAATGAAATTTGTTGTGTTCAAAAGCAATCCAGCTGGCTAAGCGCACAGCACGCGGAGCTCCAGCGACGAAGTGGGCGCAGCGGACTTCCGTCGCGCGCGTCGCATGTACCAGTCCAACTGTCTTTAGGTGCCCCTCATTCTGTGCATTCGATCAACATGCCCCTCGGAGCTTTCTATTTGAAACTACAAAGGCTGTTTTTACCGTGAGCACTGCATTCAACTAGACTAGTCTTACTCCACTTCTGTAGCCTCACAAGGGTAACCATTCAATCGTAGTTTGAAGTAATCGAAATTGAAATCCCTGAGCCTACTACTTGCTACTAACAGTAAAATAACTGGCAATTGCATGGAATACGACATGGCTTATAGGCAGTGTCCACGATAAAAACCATGTCTGTTTTTTCGGTGGAGATCGGCAGATGCAGGGCCTAGTGCAACCCTAACGTTGAAAAAACTAAGAAAAATGAGCTCGGAACGGTCCCCTACGGGCCCAAAGTTGGACATCCGTCAGCTCGTCACCCCCAGATGCACTTTCCACACCCACCGACGTGAACAAATGAAAGCTCTCATTAGCCCCGTTCTTCCCTTCATTCTCAAGTTCTCTCCTTACTCAGGTCAGCTCGCATACATCGGCTGCAAAAGTAAAAAAAAAAAAAAAGTAAAGTTACAAGTTTCGGACAACTCGTCCACCATGTTTCCTTAGCTCAATTTTTGAGGGACCATAACTCCGTTCCTAGAAGGTCTTGTACGATTCCAAAAACATTCGAATCAGCATGGGACCGTCTTCAAGATAGGCGAAAAAGCAGAAAAACGATTCTTATCGTGAACACTGCCTTTAAAGGCAAGGTCCGGTCAGATTTTGACACCACCGAAATTCGGGTTAGATAGATTGGGCTGGTCTAGCTGGACACCGTCCGAAATTTTCACAAGCTCTAAGTCCGTATTTGTGGAGAAAACAGCCTGAAAGTCAGGGATTACGGTATTCACAGCATGATAATGACCGATAATTACACAGCACTTTTGAAGAATGCGTGGACAACCGCTAAAATATGGACGATGGCCACACTTTTCTGACTTTTCTGGATCATCGGCTCACGGAAGTGGCTGGAATAACTTGGAGAAGACCGGTTTTAACGCAGTTTTCGCATGTTCCTTAGAACTACCTGTACCATGAGCACAGATTCAGCGGAAAGTCTCAGAATCGAAATTCTGCCCGGACCCTGCCTTACAACGAAGGGCTCCCTACATCAGATGGAGTTTCGGGATGCACATTTGATATGTTCTAGGGGGAGGACAAGGTTCCCATATCCCACTCAGAATCTGCTTAATGCCTCAGGCAGTCCCTGAAAAGGTCCAAATTTGAACAAGGCCAGAACGGCTCGGCCGAAGTGAGCTGACTTAACGATTGAATTATCTTTATGTATGTTCAGAATAGATCAGGGTTTGGGCAACATTGCATAATTCCTTATCTAAACAGAATCAATGCACCAAAATTTTTACATCTATTCTGAACATATCAAAAGGTAATTCAATCGTTAAATCGGCTCTACTCACTTCGGCCGAACCGTTCAGGCCTTGATCAGATTTTGACCTCATTTGGGGACTGTCTGAGGCATTTGGCAGATTCTGGGCATGGGATATTGGAAATGTCCTCCCCCTAGAACGAATAGCGGTATAGAGCTTTGGGGAACCAATCGGCTCCTAACGTTAAAGCATGCCTGTCGAAGTGATAAAAAATGTTTACCTGCAAATACCTGTCTGAACACGTTTGATCGATACGTATTATTAAGGAGCAGAGCGGTTCCCCGAAGCTCCATACTCGCACTCCCCCTAGAACATATTAAAATTGCATCCCGAAACTCCATCTGAAGTTGGCAACCCTCCCTTGTAAGCAAATGTTGGTGTATTATAGCACAAAATAGATTTTGCCGTTTTGCCGGTTATTTTTGGGGTTTGCCGTTGCCGTTTGCCAAAATTTTAAATTCTTTTGCCGCACACCCCTGTTCCCAACGCATTGTTTTGAGTGGAAAACTCGGGAACGAAAATCATCGTGAACACGTCTTTTAAGTAAACTAACGATACGTGCACTTGTAACATCTATTGAATGCTATTCTAATAAACATGTGTTAATAAACATTCTAATAAACAATAAACACGGTTAACGTGTGTGGTTCAATAATAATCCGAGAGGCAGCAATTGAGGCTGTGTAAAGGGGTCCGCAGAGTTGAAGTAGCGGCGTTGCTCGCATCGACGAACAGCACTGGGTGATGCAATATCGAATACATTCGGCGGCGATGGCGACCGACGCGGCGTGAAGGGCGCAGAGTGTGTTGACGCCGCGACGGCCCTATATCACTGCCAGCGAGCGGCAACCGACGCCGCGTCGATAATGATTCGAAACATTTTTGTCGCCGCGTCAAGGCTGACGCTCGGCGACCACTCGCCGGTCTCTGCAACTCTGCAGACCCCTTAACTCGCCGCGCGGAAATCGCCGCGCGATCTTGGCTGTCTGCTCCCTCTCTCGCGGTGGGTGGGGCCTTCTCGCGAGCGAGCCGAAGTGTGAACAGCGTTAACGAGTTTATAATTACACCAGTGATCTCTGATTTTATCCTAAAGTCCCTCTCCCTTACGTCCTTGTCGTAGACCGAGGCGGAGACTTTCCATCAACCTGGGTGCCCGAGAAGCGGCTGTTGCCAACTACACACCCTTGCAGAAACGTACAACCGTCAATTCCGACTCTTCAGCACAAAAAAAGTGATGAGAAAACAACACGTTCTAACCCGTCATAACTTGTTAACAACAGGTTCTAACTCGTCAAGATTCCTTTTAGGTGGGTTGTCTATTCCGAAAGAGTACCTCAAGATATTCTACCCTACTACTACTGTGTACATTTCCACAAGGATGTCCATTCGGAATCACCCCTGGAAAACTGTGCAACGCACCAAAGGCGAGCGGCCGGAGGTCGGAGACCACGGGCCACCCGGGTAAGGTTCGCGGGCCATCACCCTGAGTACCTGAGTGTGGTGACAGGGGATAAGATATTCATCCGAGAACGGTTGACACCAGCGTTTCTAACCACATTGCCGAAATTTTCGGCAAATATGCATATCGCCGCGAAGTTATCGCAACGTTGCCAAATTGAGAGTGGCGCCCATGTCGGCGCATATGTATATTTGCTCGAAATTTCCGAAATGTGCTTGAAAACGAAGGTTTCAACCGATCTCGGATGAATACCTGAATAGCGGTGTAGAGTTTCTGGGGCCCGATCGGCTCCTAACGCTAAAACATGACTGTCGAAGTGATCAAACATGTATACCTGCAATTATCTGTCTGAACACGTTTGATCGAAACGTATGATTTGTCTAGGAGCAGGACGGTTACCCGAAGCTCCATACTCGCATTCTGAATACTTCATCCAATTTCATTTAAAGGCAGCATACACGCTCGCAAGCATCGTCGAGATAACAGCATAGATAGGTCCGCACGGCCCGTACTATGTCGTCAACGACGTTTCAAGCGCTGAAAACTGTCCAGGATGACAATATTTGACAATGTTTGAGCAATCTTGCCTTCCACGCCCGTATTTTCACACCCCTTCGAGTAATAGAATGAGAATCGATACTTGTGAAAACGTGTGATAATTGAGAGTGATAGCACTATCAAATGGGAGTGCACGAGAGAAATAGCTTGGTTTACTTGAGTATAACATGTCTGCATACCTATTGACTCCCGTCCACTTTCGAGAATGCCGCTCTGATTTGGCTGACCTCTTGAAATGGAGGAATTTATCAGTGCACAAACATGTTATATTGAGGAAAATCGAGGTTGTTCTCTACTGCACTCCCTTTTTATAGTGCTATCATTCTAAGTTATCACATGTTTTCTCAAGTATCGATTCTCATTCTGTTACTCGAAGGGGTGTGAAAATACGGGCGTGGAAGGCAAGATTGCTCAAACATTGTCAAATATTGTCATCCTGGACAGTTTTCAGCGCTTCAAACTTCGTTGACGACATAGTACGGGCCGTGCGGACCTATCTATGCTGTTATCTCGACTATGCTTGCGAGCGTGTATGCTGCCTTTAAAGGACTGTCGTTTTGCTGATCAAAACATTCGATTCCCTCAGAAGCGCGATATTGCCGCGATTAGTCAATACCTTACTCATCGCCGCGATGGTAGTATGACCCCGGCCTAATGATGCCATCGGCTATGCTTTGCGCGGTCACCGCGATTCCGCATGCCAAGTCGTTCAACGTCTAAGTGATTCCACCTTCGCCACATACATAGGATTGAAAACTAGAGTTGTTTACCTCGTGAGTGCCGTGAGAGAAGTTCATGCGAGCGATGTCCATTCCAGATTCTATCATTTTCTTGAGCATTTCCACACTGCGACAAGCGGGACCTGACACAGGCTCATGCGTAGAATATCTGGCACTCCAGAAGGATTTTGAGAAGGGGCTCAAAGGCAAGGTCCGGTCAGATTTTGACACCACCGAAATTCGGATTAGATAGATTGGGCTGGTCTAGCTGGATACCGTCCTAAATTCTCACAAACTCTAAGCCCGTATTTCTGAAGAAAACATCCTGAAAGTCTGGGATTACGGTATTCACAGCATGATGATCATGGCTGGAATGACCGATAATTACACAGCACTTTTGAAGAATGCGTGGACAACCGCTAAAATATGGACGATGGCCACACTTTTCTGACTTTTCTGGATCATCGGCTAACGGAGTTGGCTATAATAACTTGAAGAAGACCGGTTTTAACGCAGTTTTCGCATGTTCCTTAGGACTACCTGTACCATGAGCACAAATTCAGCGGAAAATCTCAGAATCGAAATTCTGCCCGAACCCTGCCTTAAGATGGAATTTCGCTCAATACCTCATACTACATGCTAACGCTTGATTTACATATAGGCCTGAATACAGCAGTTGAAGAAACGGCGCTTTCGAACCCTTGTTTTGCGAAAAAGCGCCGCGTTGCCGCTAACGTCGAAACCAAGTAAATTTTTTTGGATACATTTTTAGATTTCTTTCGAAGAGAATTATGCATTTGCCATCAGCCGACTATAAAAATAAACATTCTTGGATGAAAGAAAGTCTTTTTTCTTCTTTCAAACTCCAAAATCAATTTTTTCGGTCTACTATGATTTGTGTTTCAATTTATTCATCTAAGTCTGTTCTGGCTATGGAATGGTTTACATATATTCGCGAGGCCAAACCGATGTTTATGAATATGCCCAGATTTTGTTACAAAAATGTTCACGACGACTATATGAAGTCAGAGCTCACCAATAGTGCAAATGATTCCCGTTTTTCGAGCAGTGTGCGGAGGATCACGGATATCGAGTCTGCATAGATGGTCGAGTCGATTTCTTGTCTTCTCCTCATATTTCACTTCTTGTCTAAAGGACTAATCTCGATAATCTCTGAAACGTTTTGAAGAGCAACAGAAGGACTTTTCATTTTAATCCTGCTCAGGCACTCGGGGAGGGGGGGGGACGGCCCGCCACACTTCTGAGGCCGAAAAGGCGATCCGCGGACCTCGAGAGAGTCATTCGGCCATCCGCGCCGGTTCTCGACCGCAACGTGTCTACGCAGAATAATGTTACACAGCCCGGATTGAAACCGTTCGGGGGGGGGGGGGGGGCACTCAAGAAAATGAAATGATCCATCCATGAAAATGAGAATTCTGGTCGATATCATATGCCTGATAGCGCTATCAGTCATTGTTTTCGTGGAGACTCCATGGAAATACTTCGACTTCTGAAAGCTGTAACATTCATTCTCCAACTGAATCCTGAGTGCTTCCCCCCCAAACGGTGTCATACCTACAGCCCACCCCCCCCCCATCCGGCTCTCGCAAACAAAATTGATGATACTCAATTGATAAAGTGTAGGGTATAAAAAAAGGGTACCCTTTCGGAATAGACGACCCACCTAAAAAATCTGGGATGTTTAAAAGCAAAAACATGAGAAAATAATCCTGTAGCAGCAGGCGAATACCTTTTTTACCAGAGTGGGTCGTCTATTCCGAAACAGGGATGAGCGGAATAAAAATCTAGAATTTCGGAAATCGGAACAAAATTAAAATTTCGGAAATCGAAAAACGAAACAAAATTAAAATTTCGGAAATCGAAAATCGGAAATCGGAACAAGTTTCCGAATTTCGGAAGTCGGAAAGCGGAATCCCGAGGCCCAAAACTTGCGGAAATCGGAATTCGGAATCGGAAAACGGAAAAAAGTTTACTCGCTGCAGGCATCGAAAAATGTGTCCTTGAACCTCGGGTCTAAAAGCACCAAATCGTCATCCCCCAGATACTTATCCATCCTTACCACTGAACCGTTATTAATCAGATTTCTGATCTCATGAGGCTCCAGGGATGTGCATAATTGCGACTTACGATTAACGACTTAAATGACCGACGGGCTTTCTTGGGGTTACGTCTAAAGGCTAACGACTAGCAATTTTGAAAATCTCGTGAATTATCCGAAAATTCGTAAGGAAATCATTATTCACTATCATCGCTTCCCTATGGGGGGAACGCACCAACTTTGACAGATATTTCGCCGTTGGTTGTTCCAGATACCTATATCTATATCCATGCCTAGGTGGCCCAGGATATTAATAACCTACTGTTACTACCATTTTTAATTAAGCGACTTCTAACGTCTTGGATATCAATATTATGGCCCCAAGATAACGTCGCGCGATGTTGGGCGAGGAATCGCTTCGGTGCTAAGCAAAAGCGTTATACCCCTCAAATTACGAGATTTAGCCGTTGCCGCAGGAAGCCCTTAATTGTTCTGATGGCGATTCCCTGAGAAACTGTACAGCTGGAAAAAAAACCCGGAACCCTTTTCGAAATCTAAACACGTTTTTCAAACTGGAAACCGCGGAGCCGTTCTGTGAACATTCTACGCAGTCGTAATAAAGAACTCAAAAAATACCTTTTCAGAAATATAACCTGGAAAGTCGTTCATAGCTATATGCTAACATGAGTTCTACAATATTCGAAAACAGATTTTTAATCAGTCATTTGATTGGAACAATTTTTCGCAGAGACGACAATTAATAGTTACAGATGTCTGAGACACGCACCAATTCTCGTGTGTGGCGCGTCATGTCAATACAAAGGCCGGGATCATACTTCTACCGACGAGCAACGCAAAGCAGTCTCTACCATCAATATCGACCGAAAGTCGATATGCCTATATGCACTGTCGCTGTCGATGGTCGCGGGGTGTATGAGTCCGACCAAAGGGGTGCGTTGCAGCAATCACGAACCGGTTGCTGACCTTATCCTCAGACAAAAAGGAGCTCGACGTTCACGCCGATCCGCCCATTTTTCTTTGAAACTAGCGATAAGCATGTCCTTGCCCTCCTGACACGAGAGCGTGCATATCGCGAGGAGAAGGGCGAGATAGTGCCCCCCGCGTACAAAAATCGCATTAAAAATGAGGCTCGACGCCAACCATGCCCTTTTCCAGGGATAAACACTCTTGAAACATGACTCAGATGTTGGCAATGCCGTTGGTCCATTTACCCAGTTTGTTGTATTTGGGCCGCTCAGCGGCTGAAGGCTCCAGATGGCGCTCGGCGCACTGGCTGCACGGCGCATCGCTGTGCGGAGAGTTTGTGTTTCACGCTAAATCAAGAAAATCCAGAGAAGCTCATTGCCCGAGTCTTCAAGATCCGGCAGCTTCTTAAAAGCGGCTTGTATCCCGGCTATAAAATAGCTGCTCGATCGCGACAGTAACTACTGCGAGCGACAGAACTTTGAATTTTCGGCCCCATTGGACACTATCTCGCGACGACGCAGGCGTTCTAGTTGGGCGTAGAGCGGCGTGTTGTTTGAGTCAGTCTTTAACGGATCAAAGTGTCTACAGGTTGCCTGCACTGCATCTAGATCCGGTGAAGCGAAGCATTCACTACATAGGACGTTTTTTAGTAAGCACTGCCGGCAGGTCACGATCAGTGTTCGGCTGATTGCACGTATTCTGAAGCGAAAAAAATCGTAAAATCCTCAATTTTCTCGATCTTTCTCGACAATGAATACTCTTGCCAGAAGGACAAATCCCGAAAAACGCACACCCCTGGATAGTGAGCTCTCATTGAGGCCGTGAATTATGTGTATATCTAAGGTTCAAACTTTGTTCTCTATCGGATACATATATCAAGTTTTGGTAATCCACGCAGCTATTGATGCCTTCTTTCTTTTTCACTCTGGATTGCTTTTCTCGGCTTTAGCAGTGCAAATTGGCAAAGTCTGGATTTCTAAGGAATAACGATAACGATTAACAAGGGTTTTGGCTCGTTGAACGACTAAAGAATTACAAAGTTGCAATTACGCATATCCCTGGCGCCCATGAAAACTGAGTTGCTCTAACACGTTTTGATAGAAGTTGGCCAGTCTCAACACGTCAGGTTCTGTCAGTGGATGCAGGTTTAGATTATTTCCGCATTTTGTTCCCATTTCCGCACCCATTTTTCGGAAATCGGAATTCCGAGGCCTAAAAACCTGCGGAAATCGGAATTCGGAATGCGGAAAAACGCTCATCCCTGTTCCGAAAGAGTACCAAAAGAAGAGGTGAGCGGTGTGTCCTCATTCACGCAAAGTTCTTCTCCAGGGGTCGGCAGCTGAGGCTCTGCACGGACGAAAAAGTCGGAAAACAGCACCACCGGTGCTCAAGATAAAACAAAATCGGAATCGGAACTTAGAAAATTTTAGAGCCAACTCGAGTGAGCCGATTGGGGGGGGCTGGATACGAGCACCCGTCTACGCACATCGGCAGTTGCAGCCATCCGCGCGCCCCTACGCACTTGCTCGGGATCAAAAACATGTTTAGACAAAGGTATCAACGATGTTGCTGGTATAAAAGGCTCCTCATCTCACCGTGGTCCTCAGTCGGCTCTTCGGAAGGTGGCCTCGAGTCACTTTCCAGAAGATCCACCTTGGGACTATCCTAGGCGGGAGGGGGGGGGGGCACCCACGATTTTCTCATAGAAATGGGTACTCTTTCGGAAAAGACGACCCACTAGAGAAATTTCATGACGGAATGTTCATCCCACTAAAGCCGTTGAATGATTTAGTCTTTTTCAAACACACTTAACTCTTTAATGTGACCAACCGAGCGGTCGGTCAATCCCAGACAATTGAAAATTTCATTGTATTCTTAAGTGAGTCGTCTATTTCGAAAGAACACCTAGAAATGAATGGAAAATCTGATAAAAGATGCTTGATGCTCTCTGCCAATTCGAGACTTGATGCCTTGGCAAAAAAGACTTGATGCTCATGTACAAGTCGGCATGAAGTCCTAATTTGCAGCGCCAAATTCTTTGTATGGGTGAATTTGCCGCTAGGTTAGGTGAGAATAAGGTGCCGCGAAAATAAGGTGAATGTTACGCGAAACGATGTGAGTTTACTGCGAAAATGGAGTGAAAGCGTTGCAAGATTTAGGGTGCCGGACCCGCCACGACCCACTGCGAGGTGGCTAGCCTCGCAGTGGAAACAAAATTCACCCCCGCACGGGGTAGATATTTCAGAAGCCCTCTCTGTGAGCTCTTGAACTTGATCGCGATAGCAAGCAGCCCACTTCATTTTTGCCTGCAGCGTATCCAGCGCGGGTTTGCTGAAATCGTTTATCACATGCAAAAACAGACCGCACTCCTCGGTCAAGATTGATAATGATAGTTCACTATAACTCGCGGCAAATTCACTCTTTGCGCTGATTGATATCCAGCCGCTCAGCAAATTCACCCTTTGCGCGAATAGGCTTTGAAGACCGCGCTAAAGGTGAATTTCACGCCTAATGATAATGACTTGACTTACTTGACTTAATCGGTTGGCTTTCGCCTGACGCGGTCATTCCGCATCTTCACCGAGGTGTGCCGTCCTAGTAGTCAGCCGTGTCCATTTTTCACGGTCTTCAGCCACAATTTGAGCACATTCCATCCAGCTGTCACTATTCCATTTCCTGCGAAACGAAACATCGCGCCTGAACTGTCTTTCGATGCCGAGTGACTTTAAATCCTCTTTAACCACATCCGTCCAGAACTTTCGCCTACGCCCAGGTGGCCGTTTCCAGACAGGATTTGGAAGCATTTTTAAAGCGTGTTGTACGAGACGATCCGGCGTTCTTCTTAGTATATGACCGAGCAGTCGAAGTCGACTTTCCATTGCTGCTTGAGATGGCGTTAGGAGATGCTGGCACCTCCCTCGTGTCAAGCGTTGATGTACTGCGTCGATTTCCTTGTAAAGGTCTTCGTTATGGCATACACGCGGCCAGAAATATCCAAGCAAACGCCTAAAAAGCTTCCTCTCCGTGCAATCCAACCTTTCCATCTGCGTTTTCGGTGCTGCCCACGTCTCCGATCCGTACATCATGATAGGGCGAATAGCGGATAGGTAGACGCGCAACTTGACTTCCTTCGCGATGGTGGTAGACCACAAACACTTGGTTAGAGAATTGAATGCAGACGTAGCTTTCGCACATCGTTGTCGAATATCCGCTGCATAACTACCATCGTTCTTCAGCAAACAGCCCAAATAACAGAAATCATCCACCAGTTCGATACGTTGTCTGTCCACACAAACTCCAGTTGAAGGCCTCTGAGAGACCCACATCTGCTTGCATTTGTCGGGACGAAGACGAAGTCCATAGGCTGCGGCATACTTCGAAACGAGGTTCACAATCCTTTGCAGTTTTGCGTTGTTTTCAGCGAATAACACAATGTCGTCGGCGTACTCCAGGTCGACAAGGGAGCGTCCTGGTGGTGTTAGGATCACATCCGCAGGAAACTGTTCTGCAACTCTACGCATGATGTCATCAACGGCGAAGTTGAAAAGAAAAGGTCCTGCAACGGCTCCTTGCCTTACTCCTGTTTTCACCTCGAAAGCTGACGTAAATCCGACAGGTGTACGAACTGCTGCTGTTGTTCGTTTGTTCATGTCCTCGATTAACCGAACATACTTTTCCGGGACTCCATCTGCTCGCAGAGCATTGAGCAATCGATCACGATGAGGAGAGTCGAACGCGGCTTCAAAGTCCAAAAAAGCAAGCTGTAATGGCTTCGAAAACCGCTGCCACGATTCAATTACTCTTCTCACGACGAACACTTGGTCGATGGTCGTTTTTCCAGGTCGAAAACCGGCTTGCTCATCTCTGGTCGTTCCTTCACGATGTTTGATAAGTCGCTCGAGAATGATACGTTCTAAAACCTTGTACATGACACGAAGTAGAGAGATTCCTCTGTAGTTCTTAGGATCCGTGACGGATAGCTTCTTGTGAAGAGGTACGATGATCGTATGTCTCCACGAATCGGGTATCCTTTCGCTCATCCATATGGCACGGATGGTGTTGGTCATTTCACGAATCCCAGACGGAGGAAGAGCTTTCAGCATTTCAGCAGTCATGTTGTCATCTCCACCAGCCTTTCTATTCTTCATTTTCCGGACACAATTCAAAACTTCAGACTCAGTCGGCGGTTCCTCACTGACATCGTAATGTGCTCTCTGAACATGCGGGAGCTCAGGTACTGATGGCGCTGGACGATTCAGTAGTGAACTGAAGTAATCCTTCCATATTGGCAGCGTCGCATCACCAACTGCAACTCCATTGGTAGTGTTCAAGACAGGAGAACATCTCTTCATCTTCCCGCTATACTGTCGCAGCAACGTGTAGGCTTTCTTCGGATTCTTCTCCTCCCAAGCCTTCTCGAACTCCTTAGCTCTACACGTCCACTCTCGTTCGCGGTCACTTTGAAGCTGCCGACGCAACTTCCTCCTCAGACGCTTCTCCTCCACGAAGTTTCCTGCAGTTCGGAGAGCACATACTCTGTTGTAGGTAGATGTTGTTTCTTCTGAGACGTAGGCGAACTTCTTCTTAGGCTGTACAACCGGGAGTGCCTCTTTCGAAGCGTCCTGGATGCACTTGACAAAAGAATCCGCGTCGCAAAGTTTCTTCTTAGTCCGTACTCCGATGTGAATAGAAACGCGTTGTCGGAAATTCCTTCTGCACTCTTCATCTCTGAGACTTGTCATGTCAATCCTCTGGAGAGGCTGAGCCCCTCGCTTCCTCTTATGAATCCTCGCAGTGAAGTTCAACAGAACAGGACGGTGATCCGAATCGAATGCGACATCCCACACAGCTCTAGATCTTCGAATGTCCGATACTGGAATATTCCTCGTTAGGACATAGTCAAGCTGTAGTTTCAAAGTTGTCATCTTCCGCTTCCGCTGCTCTTCTGGAGATAGCCGGGTTGGTCCCTGCCACGTAAGCTGATGGCGGCGACGATTCCTCTTGAATGTCGATGCAATAATCAGACCACTGCGTTCACAAAAGTCGACAAGGCGGTAGCCATTGTCCGATGTTTGCTCCACTGGGTAGAACCATTTACCGAGTACTTCGGATTCCTGATCAAGTCCCATCTTCGCATTTGCGTCAATCCCCACGACAACAGCATGTTGACAAGGTATCCTGGCCAGCAACGTATTGAGTTCCTCATAAAACGCATCCTTCAAATTGTCTTCGGCGGTTTCAGTGGGCGCATGAGCACTCACTATCCACAGATTGAATCCTCTGTGATCCCGCAGTCGTACGAATGCATTCCGACACGACGTTGAGCCGAACTCCTTGACCATACCATTGAAATCCTTCCTTACAGCTATTGCACAGCCTCCCACTCTCCTATCGTCAGCGTTACCGCAGTAGATGGTGTACTCTCCGACGCTGATGACGGGTCTATCCTTGAGGCGGGTTTCCTGCAAAGCAGCAAACGGTGCATGGAAATAGCTCAGAAGTCTGGATAGCGCAGTTTTTTGGATATCACTCGACAGCGATCGACAGTTCAGGGTGGCGAAATTGTGGCTTGTGGCCAAAGACTCCATGACTCCCTAGGTACGGATCCTAAGGTGTTATGGACCAGAGGCCTTAGTGTGCCGGACGGCGACACCTTTATGCAATGTGCGGGATACTTTCGCGATATAGTTGTGCACGCTATATCGCTCGAACGTTCCCTGTGTACAATCAAACGTCTGCTGGGTTCAGTAGAAGCAGGGGCACCAACGAGCAGGTACCAACAGACTTGTATAATGATAATAGAGGGTGATAAAGGCCGCTTTCCCCGAAGCATCAAGTCTCGAATTGGCAGAGCTCTTATCAATCATTTTGTTGATGAAATTCTATAGAAATACTTAGATTGATAGCCTTATAGATCGGTGGTTCATTTCATTTCTGACTTGAATCTTGAGTGCCCCCCTGTCTACCACCGGATATCGGGGGATAATTTTTGTCGCCGCGGGGGTCTCCCTACGGCTCGGGGGGGAGGTGGTACCCAACCGTGGGGCCATCTCCCCACGGCCCACGGTGGGTGCATCCCACTGTGGACAGTGGCGGTGGGGTCACCCCCCGTGGGGATTCCAACAGGGATGATCCTTGTTGGATGTCCCCGAGTCCCCTGTGCGAATCCGAAAACGCCAAAAATGAGCATGGACAGTGCCGCGGAACGACAGATTTCAAGGGCAGGACGCCGATCCTCGCACCTTTCGACATCGAGGCGCGGCTCGGCAGGTAATGGTGCGGCGCCCTCCCCCCCCCATTGCGTGGCCCTTCCCCCGATGCGAGAACGCGTTACCTCGTCCGTTCTAACCGAATCCTTACCGCGGTTGTGTACACTTATCAATGAGAAGCGGTCGGCCGAAGATCAATATGCATGGAACTCATTGCAGCATAACCGCTCTCGCTAAATCGATGGCGAACGTGCTGCCACGGGTTTCACGCATACTAATCTCCAAACGGCCGCTTCCCATTAATACATACGTAAGATCACTCAGGTACTCAGGGCGACGGCCGGCGAACCTCTATGCCGAAAACGATGGCCGGCGCCCCACATTTGGAGGGTGCCGGCCAGCGGCGAACCATGCTGCATGCGACGCACACGCAGCACGGATATTGGCCCGCCCGCGAGCCACAAAACACGCCGCGCCATCTTCATTTCGGCCGGTTGGAAAGAGAATTGATAATGGTCATGAATGATCACGTCCTAACCTGCTTATCACGTGCACAGCCGTTATAAAAGGCGCCTTATCCACTGGAGTCCTCACTCGGCATTCTAATGCCGGCCCTCGAAGGTGACTTCGAGTCACTCTCCGGAGGCCAGCATATTTTTGACCGCTGAGGGGATAGGGGTATCCCCACGGCTGGGGGGTGGCGGTTTTGGCCGCGATCCACGGGGAGGGTGGTTCCTCACCGCAGACTGCGGCGATCCGAGGCGGAGCGTTTCTCCACGGTGGACCCGGGGTGACATGCTTGAGGTAAATAATAATAGAAATAATGATCGCGGGCCATCTGGAAAAGGTCGGCGGGCCATCGACATGAAGCTGGCCGGCGAACCAAAAGCGGGCGGCCCGAGGACGGAGACCGCGGGCCAGCTGGGAAAGGTTCGCGGGCCGTCACCCTGAGTACCTGAGCAGGAACACTCCTAAAAGGTTCTCGATTTCGACTGTCACCAGCAGCGAGCGGTCATTTTCTGCCGAGGCATCGTTACCGGCACTTTAAGTACCGTCCAAAGTTTGTGGGCACCCACTTCTATGATATCCATTGCTTCGTTTACTGCTCCACTTGAACTAGGCCAAAATGCAAAAAATTGGACATACTGAGGAGCTGCCCAGTACGGGTCTACAAATTACTTGAGGCAAACTTCAGTACTGAAGTAATTTTAAAAAAGTTTTAGGTATGACACCGTTTGGGGGGGGGGCACTCATGATTCAGTTGGAGAATGAATGATACAGCTTTTAGAAGTCGACTCAGAATTTCGGAGGGCCGTGTGCCCGGGAATTTTCGACCGAGGGCGAGCGGCGGGGGCCATGTTTTGCGGGCGGAGAACCATCAGGCGCGAGGCGGAGGCGCCACCAAATTTCGTTAGCTTGATCCTGCAGGGAAAATTCGAAACAGAGGAAAACATGTTTGCTCGGGCATATCGCATGACACGGTGAACGCCAGAATCAAACCCGTACCACATACGGAGCACAATTTTATGGTGACTTCACTGCAGGCACCACTGAGTAAATAGACTCTGCTTCATTCCAAGTGAACTCATGTTTTCGGTTATCACAGCGCGGAGCGGTGGCTTTTTCGTCGGAACCTCCTTATCACTAGTTATATTTCACCGAGGCCCACCGCTCCGCTGCTGGTGATAATCGAAATCAACAGGTCACTGCGGCTGTACCAGAGTTTACTTACATCATCGCGCACTTCGCGGGGTGGCAGTAAGGTAAGTTCTATCGATTAGACTTGAATGGGACACCCATAATGGGGTTTGGAAATTTTTGGAGAAGGGAGTAGCACCCGTCCAGGGTGTGAGAGAGGTGGTTCCCGGAAATAGTTATACAGGGAATCAATCATTCAAGCGATGACACCGCGGAGATGTTCTGCTAGGGCCCCGCGCCCTTTTGCTTGGATGTCCGGGCGTCGCGCCCATTATGAGTCATGGGGCTGGGGCGGGGACCTGTAGGGCGCCAGGCGCGGAGGGGGGGGGGCGCCTCGCTGAGTGGTGGGTACGGGGGCGCGGCACTCCGACGTTCTGAGGAAGTATTTCCATGGAGTCTCCACGAAAACAATGACTGATAGCGCTATAAGGCATATGATATCAGCCCAAATTTTCATTTTCATGAATGAATCATTTAATTTTCTTGAGTGCCCCCCCCAAACGGTTTCAATCCAAGTTTTATACATAGAAAACAGTCCAAAACCGTCACGAAGTGACATGAGGTCGTCGTCCAGGACTGGCCCCGAAATCTCACCTGCAAATTCGATGCGATGGAATTTCATACCGGAGACCGTTCTCAGATTCACGCTTATTTCGACCTATTGGAAACCGTGGAAATCGTGATTGAAAAACTCGGAAGATTGAACAGTCACTTTTCATCGTTTTGCAGCAGATAACTTGAGGGTACGAAAGGAAATGCGGTTCCCAACTCGATTTCCTCTCGGTCACTCCACCTCATGTTCCGTCTGGAGCTGCAAGGTTGTTATTACACTCACTGACCTCAAGGGAGGTCTCGTCTTCTGAAAGAACTCCGGTCTCGACATTAGCTTCTAGAACTGGCAACCGCAGTGCAGCACTGAGAATGGAACTAACATACTCTACCTTACCTCTTTAAGTACCCACTCATATCTATTGCTATCACTTCTCAATCAGTGAGCTTTCACAGTTTTTGTTCTTCATCTGGGGTCGTATTCGCCAACAACCCGCCGAGGGTAGTCGAAGGGAAGCGGAAGGGATGATACCGCGTGCGGCAGAGGAGCAGATCAACCCATCTTACACAATGTAAGATGGAAATGCAAACTGTGTTACGTATCGATATCACTACAAAAAGATAAAGATTTCATCGCGAAGCGGCCATTCTTCAGCTATGCTATTCCAAAAATTCCGGCGGTCGCGAGGGAAGCCAAGAGAGGCGAGATGTGGCCGTGGAGCGCGCGTTTTGTACTGAAATTTCACCTCATTTACCCTTCGACTACCCGGCGGGTACCCGACGGGTTATTGGCGAATACGGTTACTGGTCAAGCGTTGTCGGCCGCGAATGGAGTCTCTCTAAAATGTTTTCATGATGACTTTTAACCAATCAAATGGTGTTTTTTGAAAAAGTGGGTATAAATAACTCGTTTTTTTGCATGCTGAAGCTTTGATGAAATCATGAACTGTGAACTCACTATCAGTGCAGCCGACCCAAACATACACAAGCCGTTAGCCATGCTTCAATAGAGCCACCTTTCTCTGTAATGACTTCTCGCGGTGAGAGTAAAAAGGTTGACTGTCATGAAAGAACTGCAATTGGTAAGAGTTCGGAACTGCTAGGGCCCTAAATGTAGAGTAAATTCAAAAGAAGTATCTTTTCACTGCTGCTGCGCAGCTAGGCCCGGAAAGTTGAGGAATATGATAGCAAGATGGCTCTACAGAACCTTCAACTTGAGCAGGGAAAAACTTCGAAATTCTCCCCAAAAATCTTTCGAATTCGCACAATTTGTAATAAGCGATCGCACATAAAGGTCGAGCAGATTTAGGCTCAATGAATGCAATGACCAATGAAACCAAATACTGATGCCGACATCTCCTTTACGGTCTTCACCTTATGAGCATGAGCATATCCCTGCTGGAGGCTGCGTGGTTTATCGCAGCATCTCCTAATAGACAACGGCTTCCGAACATCCTATCGAATCGATTCGAAATAGACAACCTTGTTGATTTTGACCCCACTTCAGACGAAAACCAGTTGGTTGGAGGGCTCTCCTCCCAAACCAGTATAGACCTACCGCCAATTTTAGTCGAGCGAATGGACGGAGCCGCTGCAATAGATCGCCGCTTGCGATCGAAACCCCCAGACCGGTGATGTCGCGATCGGAGCGGGCTCCCTGCAGTGGTAGCGCTTCGTCCAATTGCTCGCCTAATTTTGGCGAAAGGCCTATAACTGAACTTGCATGAACCGTTTTTCCTGCAAGTTTCTCAGTAGAAATGGCTCCCTATGTGCCCTCTGCAGGTTAGATGATTCTGGGGTCTCACAAGCAGTTTTAGAAAATATCTTCGCATTGCGGAAAAGTATGCGGAGGTGCGCGTCAGTAAAGCGCCTAATCGAGTAACTGTCTCTCCAAGCCATCATTGTTCACTTTCTACTAGACTTCCTGCTGCGTAGAGTATAACCCAAGCTTCTGCGGAACGACTCCGCCTATAAGACTCCACCTGGTCCCTACACCTTCGCACACCTTCCCGATGGAACGGAATGTTCGTTATCGCTGTCTGAACAATCCTGGAGTGACGACGGCAACTTTTCCTATAAGAGCAACTAAATCAGAATCATCTTCCTCCATGAAATGCCTCACTGCTTCTTGGATCGTTCATTGCGACAGAGATTAGTGTTTAGTTCTGCAGTTGTTATTATTATTTTAAGTGTTTTTATCTGTATTGCCGTTAGGTTTTTGAACGGTAAAATTGAAAAGTTTTGTGTTCTTGCTTGCGCAGCTTGGCATGGCGCGCTTCTTCGGAATAACCTTCACTCCTTCGTTATAACTACAACCAAGATCGTGTTTATTCGTCAGCCAATATTACAACATATCAAACCTACATGGAGAATTCTCGTACTTCCTATTAAAAGTTCTATTGTAAGCCATGGATGATGACTACATCCAAGACCCTACATTATTAATTCCTTATTATAAGGAAGTTAAGGTTATTACACCAGTATACGAATATAGACGTCGACGGAGCAATAGCCAGACGAGTTAAGTTTTGGTTAGCTAAAGGTCACTGAACCCGAACAGCACACACTCGGTTGAGAAATGCGGTAAAGAGCTGGGCGAATTTACGATGCAGTGATGATTCGAAGAGTGTTGGTGAAACCAGCTCCTGAAAAATTTCATTGGAAAAGAGGAAACGGCACTAGGACTCTATTGAGGCAAGTTGCTATTTACCCTGTCTCCATCCTGTGATCACCACAAGGAAGTCTCCTCTGTGAATGAATCCTCTGTCCTTGCCAATCTCAATTCCATGATTGATCCTGTTGTCAACGTCTGTCGGCCAATCGGCAACACGAGGCTTGTCGTAATGAACGGGGAAGATTCCTCTGAAAACATCACTTGGTATTCTTTAGACTATGTCAACGAATATTCGGAAAACGAATATTCGGCCGAATAAACGAATAATCGAATATTCGAATAATTCGATTATTCGGAGAAGTCTATTTTTGAATAATTCGTTCATTCGAATATTCGGAAAAGTCAATTTTTCGAATAATTCGTTTATTCGAATATTCGGTAAAGTCAATTTTTCGAATAATTCTTTTATTCGAATATTCGAGCGGCCCAATATTCGAATATTCGGCCGAATAAACGAATAATTTTAGAAAAATAAGAAGCAGAGTCTCCGGCACATGTCCATTTTCGCGGTCTTGAGGTGAAATGTCCCCAAACAAACTGGAAGAAAGTTCGAGTATAATCGGAATACTCCAATATTATATATGAGATAGTCAGAAACCTAATGGTGGAGTATCTCGCTCAGCACCGAATTTGTGGGCAGACGTAACAGATACTGTTTTTCATCTGATGGAGTATGTCCCAAACAGCCTCGAGCGATGTTCCAGAAACGGCTACCGTACGCTGCTAGAGTATTATGTAATACTTAATTTCCGTGAATTTAAGTCAATCGCTGCAGCTTTGAGCCAGTTCCTATTCAACATTCACCCTATATTTTTGCGGTCCAGAAGTGAAATGTCTCCAAGCAAACTGGGTGCTATCTTAGCGGTGGGGGCCACTATGTCTGGGTGCACTTGGCCCACCCATTTTATCGTGCCGCACTAAATTTGAACACCTACTCGGGGTTACCCTTCCTTCTCACAAATCAGGAGTGTTTGCGGCACGGAAAATGGGCGTGGTCATGTCCGATACAACAGTGCCCCCCCCGCTCAAATAGCACCCTGAACTGATGATAGGAAATTCGGATGTTGTTGGTAGATATTGTTTAGAAAATCCAGAGAATTTGATCGTATCGTTTAACAACTACTCATAGACAGTGGTAAATGTTAGTCTGAATATTCTCATGATATAATGTGGAATGTATTTTTCGTGGAAGTACATTGGCATAGCTTTGATCTATATATATACGAAAATAGGTCAAGAAAGTTGGTAGTGCCGCGAAAGGTGGTTTGATTATGCGTACTCGGTCCGTACTTCTTATTCGAATACTCGCGATTTTGACCGAATATTCGAATTATTCGTATTCGAATCATTCGAATAATTCGTTTATTCGGAAGAGTCAAATTTTCGAATAATTCGTTTATTCGAATATTCGGAGAAGTCTATTTTCCGAATAATTCGTTTATTCGAATATTCGGAGAAATCATTTTTCGAATAATTCGTTTATTCGACTATTCGGAGAAGTCAATTTTTCGAATAATTCGTTTATTCGAATATTCGGAGAAGTCAATTTTTCGAATAATTCGTTTATTCGAATATTCGAAAGAGTCAATTTTTCGAATTATTCGTTTATTCGAATATTCGAAAATTTTTATTCGTTTAATATACTCTAGTATCCTTGAAGACGAACTTAAGGATATGTAGATATAGCCATCCTGATCGTGAGCATTGATTACAGAATTACACAAAACATTCCACCAACCTATAGAGATGCAGCTGACGACAAACGGCAGCACTTCGAGAGATCGTTAGAACCGGTACGGGGCTCTTGTATCGTGAGCAGCAAAGAGCAGATCTTAAATGATATCACCATGCATGGCGAACACTTGCGGACACAGTACACGAAAAAAGGAGAAGTCGCGGACGATTCGACCTGCGTCCACGTCGTCGCTAGAGCGCGTACACCCGAAAGCGTGGACGCAGCCGGCTTCAGCAGCACGCGTCGCGTCTGGGCGGCCAAACTCGGCCGCGACTCCACCTTTTTTGTGTACTGGATTCACAAGCTCATGTTGAAATTCATAAGCAAAGAGAATTCGAGAATTCGCTTTACTCACCGTCCAGTAGTAGTAATGAGAAGGATAGCAGAAGCGTGACAACTGATGGCCGCACTGGTGGCAGCAATCGCAATAGTTTGAGTCATGTCGGTGGGTCGTGGTGTATTCACGAGCAATTCTTCGAAGAACTTCCGGTGGTACACCGCTGCTTCGGCTTCCTGCAAATCGCGCATAGGTGAAGTATAGAAATTCGAATGACACCGTGAAGAAACTTTACCTTGCAGATGAAATGCATGATCTTCAATGCTTCTACCGGATAGTCACCCTTCGCCGTTTCTCCTGACAACATGACACAGTCGGCTCCATCAAGAACCTCCAAATAAAATTTCCAAGAATGTCATTTGACAATCGCTTTACATCATCCTATTCATTTATTTATGCAGATGTGACTACCAGTCCATGTCGGCGGGCGGGCATCGACATGGATTGGCCGTCACGTCTGTATAAATAACAAGTATGAATGCGTACGTACTGCATTGGCGACATCACTGCCTTCAGCGCGAGTTGGGCGAGGCTTCTTCACCATAGATTCCAACATTTGAGTAGCACAAATCACTGGCTTTCCAGCTTTATTACATTTTGCGATCAGCATCTGGAAATCGATGATATCATACAATTCGGACGAGCCTATTCACTTTTTGGGGTTGTAGGCGCAGCACTCACAAATAGAGGAGTTAACACGTCTTTTGCGGTTCGAAATCCACTCGTGACCGCTTAATTCGCGAGGAATAGCCAAATTTCTCGAGCTGTAAAGGACGGCTATTCCATTTGAGCGAGGCGGTCAAAAGCGAAGTGCAGGAGACGGACCAACTCCTCAACTTTTGTATACTAAGTGTGCAGCCCATTTTTAAATTTTACCTTTTGAGCAAGGAATACTTTCTCGGCAGGGATTTCAATACCAAGATCTCCTCTCGCCACCATAATGCCATCTGATTCATCGATGATCTCATCGGCTTTGTCCACGCCCTCTTGATTCTCGATTTTTGAAATGATTTTGATGCTTTTACCCTTCTCGCCAAGCACCTAAAGTACGTACAGCATGAACCAGCATGAGATTCAGTACTGAAGGAACAGTCGACTACCTTACGAATTGTGCGAACGCCGTCCGCATTACGGATGAAGGATGCAAAGACAATATCGACTCCCTGCTCGACGCCGAATTTTAGATCCTGGAAAACCGTCATTACAAGAGAATAATAGCGCAAGAAGTCGCGAACAGAAGTTTAGCAGTCGCCTAGGAGTTAGGTTACTCAGTTGGCCACGGAATACTCATAGGGCAAATCACACTGACAAGGGAAGTATACAAAGCGTAGGTCGGATCTGCCAAAACGACTAGTATCGTTAGTATCTCTTGTGGCTCAATAGTAAAACTGCGCAGTATCCCGCCCCGAGCTGCAGGTTCCAAGAAGTTAAAAGCTTAAAAAGATCGTTTTTTGGACTTTTTGTGCCTCCCAAAATGCGCATTAGTCTTCGGGAAACCCGGGAACGGACCTCATAAACGTGTTCAGCGCCCAAAACTACCCCCCGAGCGAAGGTTGGGTGAAGGCACATTTTCCATACTTTGTCTAGACTGACAGCGTTTCGGACTTGTACGGATTTTCGGTTAGGCGCAATTAGGGGTTCTGAAAGCGCTTCAGAAAAATGTTCCAGATTTGACTTGAAATTCTCCCAGAAGGGTTCTTGGGGGCGCTGATCACGAATCTAAGGTTTGTTTGTCGATTATCCAAAGTTTTCGGCCTAATTCGCTGGAAGCTTCCCAACCGGGGAAAATTTCGAGGGAAAAACGCCACTTTCGAGATTTCCGGATTTCTATGTGTCTCAAAATCATTCTCTGAGGGTTATTTGGAGTGCTAAACAAGAATCTGGAGTCCGTTCATCGACTTTTCGCAGATTACGGTAGATTACGGTGGGTATACGGTATTTTGGTAAAAATCTCAGATTTACTCAGAATTTCTATACGGGGGTTATTCGGGGGGTGGAGAATACGAATTTGATGTCTATTTGCCGATTTTCGAACATTTAAGATAGGTTTTGCCCCCTAAATGGCATATTACCTACCGTAAATTACAGTAAACCTCGGAATTTCGACGAACAGACCCCAGATTCGCTTTCAGCACCCTGGGTTACCCCTACATACAAGTTTTCAACAAAATCCGAGAAAATTTTTTGAAACTCCCAAAAAAATGCTTGGCGGGTACCCTTACCTTTCCGAGAGACTTAGAAAATGCTCATAACTTTTTTGAACCTGCAGCTCGGGGCGGGATACTGCGCATTTTTACTATTGAGCCAGAAGAGATACTAATGATACTAGTCGTTTTGGCAGATCCGACCTACGCGTCGTATACTTCCCTTGTCAGCTCAAAATTACAATCTTGTTGATGATTATTATTCCTTTTCTCTTAAGCTACCAGCACAATTAGTTCACCGACAGTAACCTGCATGTCACCCCCAATACCTCGCGGTCACTCAGGCGAAAAAAGTTGTTGAGAATCCGGAGAGAAGTTGTCCAGAGTTCGTACGAATTCAGGACAACTTCTCGCCTAATTCTCGACAACTCCTCGACTGATTCTCGACTACTTTTCGCCGGATTCTCGACGACTCCCCGGCTGATTCTCGACAACTTTTCGCCTAATTCTCGACAACGCCTTGACTCTGACAAGTTGTCGTTTTATTCTCCATAACAGCTTTTCGCCGATTTCTCCTCTCGAGAGTTCGTCACATTTCGCAAGGAAATAATTTAAAATAAATTAAGTAAATAATGAAAAGAATATATATGAACACATGTATATCTGAAGAAACGGTATGATTCTGAAAGGAAATACCTCACTACATCTGTAGGACTCAAATGAATCAGTTTTTTTTTTCAAAATAAATTTCTAAGCACTAATTTCAGCAGCAGTAATTATTTTCTTATTTTTAGACCTTGAAATTTTGTCGAACGAATTTCGTTCGTTCGATGTTTCGTCGGATAATTTTTTTTCAAATTTCGGTCGTTCGAAATTTCGTCAAAAGAATTTCCTTCTCGATTTTCAATCGTTCGAGATCTGATTTTTCGATTTTTTTTTGAAAAATCGTTCGACTTTGAAAACGCTTCTCGAATTCTAGGTTACGCTGTTTCGTTATCCCTCTGGCCGAGTTGTCGTGAGTGTGAGCGAACGCGACTTGAGTAGAAATCGAATACTTGTGGAATATTCATTCTCTGACCGAGCGTTGTAAATAAAGCGTTGAGACCGGTTTCGAACAAAGATCCGATCAAAAAAATTCTAAATTTCGAACAAAATTCGAAAAGATCCAAAATTTCGAACGACTTTCGAAAAAAATCTAAATTTCTAGATTCGAAATTCGTTCGTTTGACCTATGGAATTTCGAAAAATTTTCGACATTTGTTCGTTTCGAATTTTTTCGAACTTCGAAAAAATCCGAAATTACGATTAGTTTCGAAATTTCTTTCAACTTGGAAATTTCGAAAGGCTTTTGAAATTCGTTCGTTCGAATTTTTTTCGAACCAATTTTTTCCTTTTTCGTTGTTTCGAACTTTTTTCGAACAATGTTTTTTTGTTTTTGTTTGTTCGACATTTTTTTTCAAAATTGTACAACTATAATGCTATTCAACATTCAAGGCGTGGCCATTTTCACACAGTATTCGACTTTCCTCGTTGAGACCTACTCTACTTATATAAGGAAGAATGCGTTATTGAAATTCCCGAATGGGTGAATTTTTCGAATGAAGCCATTCTCAAATTTCCGAATGAATGACTAAATCCGCGTAAAAATCAACAGTTTTTTTCTCGAATGAATAAGTAAATTTGTAAACCCGTTATGAATTCGAATGGAATGAAGATTCAGAAAATCTATGTAACACCATAAATATTTTTGAACTTTTTTTCAGGCTGAATAATGAAGTGTAGTGACCCAAAAATGGTTTAAAATTCAAAAATTCAAATCTTTCGGTTCTTCTGTTGAACACAGTACTCGGAAAAGAAAGCAAAAAAATTGAATACGATTGATTTAGTCTCTCGAATGAATGGAATATATTAGAAAACGCGAAATTAAACTGCCCGAAAACTCAGATTGAATTTCTTAAATGAATCTTATATTTGAAAAAAAAAACGAATAAGCGATAATTACAGAAGCCGGCATAGTTGGGCATACGAGGTTCGAGTAGACAATAGTGGGCGGAACCCAGGTAACGGACGCCTCGTCAACGGTAACGGGCCAGCAGATCTCGCAAGTGTGAGTGCGCAGGACGCCGCAAGAAGTGTGCGGGACCCATGCTAGAGTGCGTTGGACGCCGTAGAAATTGTGCGGGACCTCAGAGGCCGTACACCAGACGCCGTAGAAAGTTTGCGCGACCCAAGTGTGAGTGCGCAGGACGCCGCAAGAAATGTGCGGTACCCAAGCGAGAGCGCGTTGGACGCCGTAGAATTTGTGCGGGACCGAAGTGTGAGTGCGCCGGACGCCGTAGAAAGTGTGTGGGACCCAAATGGGACAACGCCGGACGCCGTAGAAAGTATGCGAGACCCATCTGGGAGTGCACGGGACGCCGTAGGAAGTGTGCGGGACCAAAGTGTGAGTGCGCCGGACGCCGTAGAAAGTGTGCGGGACCCAGGTGGGAAAACACCGGACGCCGTAGAAAGTGTGCGGGACCATAGCGGGTGAGCGCAGAACTCTAAAATCATTTCGTGCGTTTATAAGAGGGTGTATACGACCCCTTTCTTCACATCCCCTCCCCCTTCAAGGCAGTGTCCACGATGAACTTCGTCCTCGCTGCCGAGATGTCGTACGTTCGTGCCGTGGCAGTGTGGAGGAAAGAAGACCACCTCCGTGCAAACCGACGTCAATCCCTCCGCGGAGAGGGTTTTTGTCATGGGAGAGGTGCTGGCTAGCCGCAGCTCTCCTGAAGATCTTACTGCAAAGACCCTGCGTCGAGAGGAACCCAGGACCTTCGAAGAAGAAGAAGTACCCATGTGCCACATGCGACAGAGATGTCACTTGGAATGGAACCAGCGTCCAATGTGTTGGATGCCGCAGGTGGGTGCACTTCTCTTGTTCGGGTCTCAGCTCTGTGAGGCACCACGATTCTTCCTTTCGTTGTATTGTGTGCTCCGCCTCCAGTAACTCAAATTCCTCATCTGCCAACCGCCCCCTCTATTGTACATATCAATCTCAACGGCCTTCGCGCCAAGCTTTCTGAATTATCTCTCTTTGCCCGTACTCATCACCCGGATGTTATCATGGTTCAGGAAACCAAACTCTCTCCCTCTGCTACCTCTCGACATCCAAACATCCCGGGCTATACTGCTTATCATACTCCTAGGTCATCTCAGGGAGGCGGAGTCTCTACTTTTGTTCTGTCGTCTCTTCCCTCTCACATCATTCCAAACACTCCAGTGGATGGCACTCTCGAGTACATCCCCATCCATCTACCTCTAAAAACTCCACTTTCTCTTTTCAATATATACATTCCTCCTCCTACATCCTGTCCACCAACCTACAACCCTATCCCTCTACTCAAGCAGCTGTATGACTGCTCTCTATCTCCCTCAATTGTCTTTGCGGGTGACTTCAATGCTCACACGTACTGCTCGTCGCTTGACTCTGATGCTAGAGGAAATGACGTCGAAGAATGGGCGGAGGAGTGCGATCTGGTTATCCTTAACGATGACCAGCCCACTCGTCTCCCTGCCTACGGCCGATCTTCCAGCCCAGACATCTCCCTTGTCTCTTCTAATCTCTCTAATGCCTGCTCTTGGTCTACATCCACAACTCTTTCCAGTGATCACATTCCGGTCTTTGTCAATATCGATCTCTCTAACTCTCTTGCTCCCTATACAGGTGTTCGTCATCGTTCTTATCTCAATTTAGGCCTTGCAGACTGGAGCCTGTTCAGGGAGGTTGCACTCCGCCAAGCGGCCGAATATCCGTGGAATGGCAATGTACACCAGAAGGAGCGCCACCTCTCTGATGCCATCCGGAAGGCGATGAAAGCTGCGATCCCTGAAGGTCGTGTCAAGACCTTCTTTCCCAATGTCACCAGGGAGACACTGCAGAAGATAAGGGCAAGGGACGCAAAGAGAGCTGCTGATCATCTTGACCCAGACATTGCCGAGCTGGATAATGAGATCAGGATGGACCTTGATAGGCACAAGAAATAATCTTGGGAAAAGTTCACTGAGAAGATGAACTTCAGGAGTGATGCTGCAGCAACGTGGAAGGCTTTGAAAAGGATCTCCGGAAAGATCACCTCCGCCAACAATTCCACGATTGAATTCGACGGCGGAGTCTTCAAGTCAGGGAGAGAGGCTGCAAATGCTCTTGGGAAGCATTTTTTCATAGCTAAATCAAAAAGAGAGAAGCAGGATAGAATAACTGTTCGGGAACTCTGTAAATTGCCACTAATGGCTGAAGATGATGCAGTCACGCCCGCTCAGGTCGAGAAGGTTATCAAGGAAATGAGTAACTCGAAGGCAGTAGGGCCAGATGGTTTGAGCCCAGCAGTTCTAAAGAGACTGCCAAGTGAACTACTACCCCTGCTCGCTGACGTCATTAATACATAGTTTCGGACCTGTACATTACCTCAAGATTGGGAAGTAGCACGCGTCACCCCATTGCAGAAGCCGGGTAAATCACCATCCACGGCAAAAGGTTACAGGCCAATCAGTCTTCTCTCACCTATTACCAAAGTTGCGGAAAAATTGGCTGTGGAGGAGCTCTCCGAACACAATAGCAAACAAAAGCATCAACATGGTTTCCGTAAGCTACATTCCACCACTACGGCCCTGCTGGAAATTGTGAGCTATGTTTTGGACGGCTTCAATGCCATGAAACCTCAGCGAACGGTAGGTGTAGCCCTCGATCTAACGAAGGCTTTTGACACTGTAAACTTGGGCATTTTGTCGGAGAGCCTGTTAAGGTCTACCTTTCCGCCCTGGCAGAAGCGGTGGATAACCGCATTCACCAAAGGACGTCGGGCAAATGTGCTATTTCAAGGGCACGTCTCCAATAGCATCCCAATTGCCGCCGGCGTACCTCAAGGAGGAGTTCTATCGCCTGCTCTTTTTTAGTCTGTATATTGAAGATCTACCCGTTCCATCCCAAGACATCAAGGTCGTTGCATATGCGGATGATATTACTATACTATGCCGGGATCGCGACATAAATGTAGCTGCCAGTAAGATCAATGACTACTTGATCGAGTTGAAATGTTTTCTCGATAGCAAGATGCTTACGGACTCTGCCGCTAAATCATCAGTCACAGTCTTTTCCACTGTTCCTGCGGAGCACAGTGCTCATCCCATGGTGAAATGGGACGAAACTCGCCTGCCGGCCGCTCGATTCCCTAAGCTGCTCGGACTCGTGTTGGACCCTTCGCTGAGGTTTCATAAGAACACTGAGCAGAAGCAAGCTGCAGTGAAAACAAGACTTAACGTCCTACGTGCTCTCGGCGGAACGTCCTGGGGATGCAGTAAAGAAACGATCCTGACCACGTACAAGGCCATCGTACATCCCGCCCTGGAGTATGCTGCACCAGTCTGGAAGCATATCGTGTCCGACACATCCTGGTCCAAGCTGCAGCGCATCCAAAATGGAGCATTGCGAATCGCAACAGGCTGTTCTAAAAGCTCTCCAGTAGAGCACCTACATGCCGAAGCTCGCATCCTGCCAGTTAAGGACCATTGCCAACTCCACGCACAACAGCTGTACATAGACATTCTGAAGCAGCCAAATCATCCGTCGCGAAGAGTATTAGACCCCGTGAGAGAGAGAGAGGTATAAGGAAGCCGTTTGCTGATGCTCCCACGAAAATCAATATACAGAGATGGACTAACGCACAACAAGAACGCCTCCGTCTCTTACGTGCTGAGCATACCCAATTCGTCAAGGATCACTTATGCAAGACCGCCGTAAACTCCATTCTCGGAGTCGTGCCGCCTGAGGTCAGCGAAACCGAGATGGAACTCGGTAGGCGTGCCAGGTGCACCCTTGCCTCGTTGCGCTGCGGGCACTCCCCCATGCTTATGTCTTATTTACATAAGATCGATAGCAGCAGACCTGACGAGTGCCCGGATTGTGGTAATAAAGGGCATACTACTGCGCACCTTTTCAACTGCCCGATGAGACCGACAACGTTAACAACAGTAGATCTGTGGACGAATCCGACGCTTGTGGCTCAGTTCCTCAATCTATGACAGGACCCTCTCTGTGGCTGCAGAAGAAGAAGAACTTCGTCCTCGGTTTCTGGCCGAAAATCGAAAGTTCAGGGTCTCATTGGAGCACTAGGGTCGAAAGAACGAACGAAAACGAGTCCGAAAGAGCTCCATACGGCTCCGAAGTCCACTCGCGCTAGCCCTTCCGCTCGCGGTCGAGTTTTCCGAGGAACAGTTTGGTCCACTTCTACATTAGCATTGGAGCGCGAGCGCGGCTGAGTTTTAGCATTGGGGCGCATTTGCACGCTGTCTACTTCAGGCCCATGCCCGCGCAACACATCCACCGTTGAAATGTGGCTTTCAAAAAGAAGAGCTGATTTTGGATGTTTCGCAGCGTTTTTCATGATTCTTTCTTCACTGATGAAGCAGTCAGACTCTAAACCTTCGTTTTTTGTTGGAAACTCGAAAACGATTTTTAACGCGAACACTGCCTTTAACCACTGATTTCAACTCCTTAGATGTTTATATGCACTAACCTTTCTAAATCGGGTTTATATACGATGCAAATGAGAATTAATAAAAATCTGCGTCCAGGAAACACAAACATCATTATACTTCATTCGCAAATAAAGGTGTCGGTTGGTCATCGAGGAGTTTACTAAATCTCAAAGAGCGGTTGTCCTAATCATGACAGAAATGAAAGTATCTAAATGAAAGACCACTTTTGGACCTCATAAACTAAAGAACGGCCGGTGTGTCTCTTCACAGGAAAGGAGTTTAACAGGGCTTGCAAGGTTTAAAATGCTTTGCGATTCCTGTTTGAGTGTTGTCGTCGAGACCAATTCATGGGCCGGCGATAGCCGGCGAGCTGCCGCTATACTTTGTTAAGGGAGACGATTCTAGGAACGAGAAGCAGGCGTGAGAAGTTCTGTATGCCATATCACACGGAATTATCGGCTTTCGATTTATTTGCCTTATACTCGAGATGCCGGCGAAGCCGGCAAATGGGCCGGCGCAGCTGGACCCCAGCGGCAGAGGCCGGCGTCAGCCGGCCGACGCCGCTGGTAAACTATAAACGATAAGCAGCTTGCTCAAGTTCGATGTGTCCTGAATTCTCGACAACTTTTCGACACATTCTCGTTTCGGGGATAAGTTGTCCAGAATTCTCACGGAGTTCTCAACAATTATGTCTTTCTCCTGAATTCTCGACAACTTTTCCAGAAATCTGGACAACTCCGAAATTCTCGACTTCTCTCCACTTTCTGAACAACTTCTCGATTCTCGACCGATTCTCGACAACTTCTCGATATATTCTGGACTAGTTTTACCTGAGCACTACTAGTCGTAAGACTCGTGGATCCCAAACGTGGCCCAGCGCAAGCCAACCCAGGCGATGATGCGCTGCTGGCTTTCCAACCGACCCAGCTGGAACACAGACCTCTTCATGAATCCTCGCCCAAGATGTAAAGGAAGAAGTCTAATGTTGGCATCATTATATCGTCGTTTTTCAAGGCCATTCTTTCCCACCTCAACTTTGGAGCGTTTATCTGGCCGTACCGAGGCTGCAGAGGTAGGAAAACGACCATTGAAAACGGCCACGTAGTCCTATTTAGCACAGCGGAAAAAAACCCAAGAAGATATAAAAATGCTTAGGTTTGAAGAAAGGCGAGCGCTGACGATAGCCCTAATATTTCTCAGAAATATAACTGAATAAAGGAATGAAAAGTATCTGTCGAACCTTCGTTTTGTCGACAGCATCGTTATCTTTTCGAATGTTGCTAATGAAGCGGGGACGAAGCTGACAGGGTTGAACGAATCAGACAAGAGGATTGGACTGCGGAACAATTGGAGGAAGACCCGGTTCATGAATGATGAACGCATGGCGCGAAGGAACTCAGATTGAGGTTGATGGCTCACCGATAACGGAAACCAAACCCTACATGTGCCCTGGACGCTCAATGAATATGGATAACAATTTAGAGGAAGAACTCAGAAGGAGAAAAAGGGCAGCATGGGCAGCTTTCGGGCCTCTCAAATAAACCGCCGACCAACTGGCTGGCACAGAACTTAGCGCTCAAGTGTTCGACTCAACAGCTCTCCCTGTACGACGCAGCCGGAACGTGGGCTGACACATCGTCCACGTCAAGGTCTTTGCAAGTTAGCCACAGAGAGCTCGAGCGTTGTCTTCTGAAGTGTAACTGGCATACTCAACATCAAGCCGGACTACGCAGTTCATATATTCGAAGTCTTCGAGATCCCGCTTTCGTAATCCAATGGAGTAAGCATCCAAAGCCAAATTTCGATGGGGCGGGCACGTTATGAGGAGAGCCGACGATAGATGGGCAAGAAGAACGGCCGAATGGACTCCGATTAGGCGCTTACGCCGTCGAGGGAGGCCGCGTGTTAGATGAGCAGATGATTTTCTCGAGACTGTTAGTAAGCTGCCTCGACAGCGAACATTTGCTTCCAGGCTCGGTGATCGTAATGGCAGGACGAAACAGACCACCACCATGGCCAACGATTGCGAGAGAACGAGACGAATGGAACTTGTGCTGGGGATGGTACGATCCGTGAAAAGAGCCCTCAAAGTATCAGAGTAAAATATGTATACCTGAATATCCTTGTCAGAAACAGCTGGGAGATCCACAACGGTTCCGGGGAGGTTGACTCCTTTGCGACTACCTTAAATCGTCCTGATATGCTAACATAAAAATCACGGTCAGTTCACAACGACACAAGACATTCACGTACCCAACAATCCACCGTTTTCAACGGTGCACACGATAGCGCAGTCTTGGATTTCATCAACAATGAGTGAGATCAGGCCATCGTCAATGTATACACGGGCGTCCGGGGTAACAACCTGCAAAATGCAATCACACATGAAGAATTATTCATGAACGACCGAACCCCATCCAGACACGGATATGCTTCTAGGGAGGTATTGGCAGCTAATTATTATGCTTTTCGTATATCTTGAATCAAACTCTTTAATCGCGTGGTTCTTGCCAGATGCAGTCAGACGGTATCTTGAAGGGCCCATTTGACAAGCTGTGGACTCGAGAAGTCATTTTTCAGATAAGAACGGTTACTTGAATCGAATCAGACATTTTATACACGGTTCGATATTGAAGTATATACTTCAGGAAAAGCATTTCCATGCAAAATAACCTCTATGCTTACTTAAAGAGACAGTCAAACCTCAGAATCAATTTTTTCTGTTTTTCTGTATATACTGAAAACGGCCTCATCCTGATACCAATTATGTCTCTGGGGTCGTACAAAACTCCATGGAAATGGAGTTATGGTCCCTCGGTTATTGAGCTGTGGAAGCATGGTGGACGAGTTGTCCGAGGCCTGCAACTTCCGTCATTTGCACCCGATCTATGAGAGCCGACCTGAATAAAGAGGGAGGTTGGGAATGAAGAGAAGAACGGAGCTATCGATCGGAAACCATCGCTCATCTCGCCAATGTTGAGCTCGAAAGATCGTAAAAGGGGCGTGCCAAAGTGGCTTCCTGGTGTGGGCGCCCCCGGGTGGCTTCCTCTTGTATCTCGCTTATTCGAAGGTGTCGAGAGCTCGCACTTGGCAGGTGTTACATCGGATGGGTCTACTTCACAATTATGTGGAAACCTCAGATTTCGCCACTGAGCTTGGACTGTGCCTATAAGTCGACAAAGTTGTCAATGTTCGACGTTTGCTCCACTAGATACATCGAACTATTTATCAAGAAGTTTAGATCCCTGATCAAATTCCACCTTTGTAACTGCGTCGACTCGAGCAAGAAACAGCACACGAACAAGGTAACCTCCGTTCCGGAGCAAAATTTACTTTGTTCCTTCGCGTGCGTATGCGAAGCGAGGGGAGATAGCTTAAGGAACGAGAAGAAGCATACGCACACACACGCACGCAATGGGGTCGAGTGAATTTGGCTTCGAAATAGAGAGTAAGCTGGCCAGCAACAAGTTGAGATCCCCAGAGAACGTCTCCTTCCAATTGTCTTCGACACTTCCTGTGGGTGTATAGGCGCTCATTAACTACGAATCGAATGCGCCATATTCCGCAATCGTGCGAACGACTCCCATGCAAAGAAAAAGAAACACTCTCGGCTATACCATTGCAGTCCCTTTTTCATAACAATCGCACAGCCTCCCTCTCTGCTATCATCAGCGTAGTCACGGTACCATCCACCGATTGTTGTGAAAAAAAGCCTACGCCCGAATCGAATAATGTTCGAATAACCGATAATTCGAACATACGAATGCAGCAACTTTACATCATTCAATTTTTCGAATATTTGAGTCATTCCGGAGCGAATTATTCCGTTTTCGAATATTGGGCCAATTCAAGGTGAACATATTTGAATATTCAATTACAAAAATATCTTTCATCAATTTCGGGCATTTATTTGGAAAATCGAATAATATGTAATTGAATTGAAACCCGTATGAACACTGGAATGAAACAAAGAATAGTTTTTTTCCAGAGTTTTTTTTTTCAAAATCCAATCGTTCAAAAAAATTAAAAATCGCGAAAATCCCTCTCGGAACTCTTAAAACGATTAAAAAATCGATTTGTTTCGGAAATTTCAAAAAGGTCCAGTTCAAAAAGTTCGTACATTCACAATTTTCGAAGAAGGGTGATTCGAAAAAAAAATCGCTCATGACGAAATCTAGGAGCTCGTAATTTAAATTATTCAAATATTCGAAAAGTAGCGCTAATAGAGAATACACTCTCCGACAGTGATGATGGCTCTATGTCAGAGCCAAGTATGGCGTTGTGGACTGTAAGTCGCCACTGCGGTCCCTTCACTCCAGCTTGGACACTGGTATGGCCTCTAGGTTCAAAGTAGCACCCCAGACGATTGGAAAATATTTAACTGATGAGCAATAACATGGACTAATATTGGCCTTTCTTTCGCCTTCTCTTACTTAATGATTACTTAAATTTATTTGTGTAAAATTTGCGATTTTGTGCGTTGAATAGTGGAAAATGGTTTGTGGGTAGCAGAAAGCGGCAGATCCCCATCCACCTTGGCGCCCAAGGCCGCGCCCCCTTCCCCATCAGGGGTGTGCGGAAATTTCTGTTTTCTGATTTCTGGCCGTTTTGGCCTTTCTGTTTTCTGAAAAACCTGCAAAAAACAGAAAAAAATCAACGAAATCCGGATCTGTGGAACAGCGCAGCCTATCTAGTCCTTTACGAGGTACTATTTGTGTTCAATGGTGCGATTGCTGTTAAGGGCAGGGTTCGCAATAAAAAAGTTTATTGTGATATCTTTTTGAGAAGGTAAGCCTGATCATCACAAAAGTGAAAATAAGAGGAAAGTCGGAGAAAAAACGCTCAAAAACAAGCTATTGCTGGGTCTCAGCCCTCCCCCCAATGAACTAGATTTCTACAGTTGCTTGTTTTGTCGTCTTTTATTATGCATTTAAAGTAGTTGCTGGACACCGAGAGACTGCTAACTTTTTAGCTGCAAAATAGAAGGCGAAAATACACATATATGAAAATTCTGCTTGTGGGGAGCGTGCGTACACCCACCAATTAGCCGTTCTGACTTGTTTTTGTGCGCTTTTATGCAACTTCTCCCCCATCTTCACTTTTGTGATGACCAGACCTGCATTCTTATGAAAAAAATTCAACAATCGTTTTTATCGCGAACTCTGCTAACGCACTCGTAGGGTAGTACTTTGGCACAATAGGGGTAGCATCCCAGGGCAGAGCACGAATTCAACCTCCCCGTGTCAGCAGCTGCTGCAGTTAGTTGTTCGCAGCAGCTGCTGCTGTCAGCGAGGGGTTGAACCCGTTGTCTGTCCTAGGTTTCAACCCTTATTGTGCTGACGTTCTACCATACGGGTGAGTGCTCTGAGAGTTTTGGCCGAGCAATAGCCGATAAATAGCCACAAAATGCCTGATTTTCGCGTAATAGCCGAGAACAAGGTCGTGTTCGGAAAATAGCTGGTTGCCGCGAAATAGGCGTCAAATAATGGTCGTCGAGAAACAGCCGCGAAAGAATGCTCTCAAGGGGGCGTGTAAGACGCATTGTTGAGACAGATTTGGATGTCAACACCTCCGTCGGTTCAACTACCCATGTTTTCTCGGTTATTCCTCGGTTCTTTGGCGAACAACATGGTCGCAGCCACCTAGCAGCCAAGAACTAATCAAGAAATACTCGGGAAATAGCTCGACAGGATCAGTTGTTGAGCCTGGTGGGCTATTTCTCGGCCAAGACTCTCAGCGTGCCTTTAATAATCTTGCATCCGTCATTGCTACTATCAATGCCTTATAGGTCATCTGTACAGTTCCGTAGATATTATATTACAGGTATGACAAAGGTATTTAGAATTACATCCTCGCTTCACTTGAAAAAAAAAGTCAAAATGCAATGAGTACTCTTTCTGAAAACTTTCTGTTTTCTGATTGCTGTTTTCTGGCCGTTTTGGCCTTTCTGTTTCTGTTTTCTGACAAACTCGATTTCTGTTTTCTAAAATTGTTCAAAAAATTTCCGCACATCCCTGTTCCCCATCCTCTCGCACGCTGTGACAGCCGCAGCGCGAGTCTATGCTTGCTGCGAGTTTCCTACAGAACAGCTAACAGGAAAATATTTCTGGGCAGCACAGATTTCACCCGACAGTGAAGTACAGCTCAGGGTACTCAACTTGTAGCATGAGGCAAGAGACTTCTATCTCTGCTTTAGTAAAAAATTTATTTCCGTTTATCGTGTGCTCCTGCACGTGTATGCTGCGTCTCCTTCTCTCCTACACTTTTTCGCAGTCTCCGCTCTCGCTCCGCACAAGTCCGCAAAGGAACGGAGTAAAATTGGCAGGAATAGGAGATACACAACCCCCCTAAAGTGTCACATAACCTATGGTGTATAGCAGGGGCGTGCGTTTATTGAAATTTGTTTTTTCGTTAAGCGTTAATTTTCGGAAAGAGACCGCGTTAACACGTTAATTTTGGATTTCGTTAAAAAATTAAAAAACTTTACCTGACCACAACGAAAATCGGAAAATCATCAGAGGCCCCAAAAAAATTAAATAGACCTTTAAGTGACGTCAGCAGGACGTCGTGAAAAATGGGTGGGCTTCAGATGACGTGGCCAGGACTTCGTGGAAAAGGAGTAGGCCTTAAAGGCAGTGTTCACGATAATCTTCAATTTCTAGATTTTTCGCTATATTGATTGAGTGGCCCCCCGGTAGAACTAAAATGACGTGGAAATTGAGAAACTTGCACCAGAAGTACAAGAAATCCTCTACTCTCACCCCGCCTCTTTACTCTCACAGGAACTGTTTGTTGTGGCAATAAAATCTTTTGTGGACCCGTCCTTTGCAATTCTCTACTCTCTATTGCTCCGTTCCTACCTTGGGGCCCTAACTAATCCTGCTTTGCAAAAAATATTCTTCTATTTTCGATTGACCCAATTTTCTACCGGTGACAACCGCCATGAACATGTTCATGCCACCGGACAACTAGTCTAGGCCAGAGAATAATGTCACAGAAATACGACGTTTTAATGCGCTTCTCGCCGTTTCTTCGAAATTTCGGTCACACTTGGAGGCCAACGCATTGTTTTATGCAAAAAAAAAATCGGGGACGAAAATCATCGTGAACACTGCCTTTAAAGGCAGCATACACGCTCGTAAACGTGTTTAAGATAACTACGGGAATAGAATCGTATGGCTCAGAACACAACGCCTATGCGACCCAAAATACGAGCAAGAAGTTGGCTCCGCCCATGTATCTGCCCGCCCTCTGTATTTGCTGTTCTCTTCCAAACAGGGGTGTTGGGCCATTCCCACCGTCGGCGACGTTTGTGGGTGGTACAATAAGCACAATGAGTAAACCACATACATCGACAACGATGAGAATGGCCCAGCACCCGTTTTGGAGGAGAACAGGGCACTATCCTAGACAGGGGGGGCACTCAGGATTCAAGTCAGAAATCAAGTAATCCACCGATCGGTAACGCTAGCAGCGAAGTATTTCTATAGAATTCTATTAGCAACGATGCTTGACAGCAAAATCAAGCTTTTTTCATCAGGTTTTAGGTTCATTTCTATGAGAGAATCTTGGGTGGACCACCACCCCCCCCCGTATAGGATAGAGCCGAGAACAGCAAATACAGGGGGCAGACAGATACATACAAGGGCGGGGCCAACTTCTTACTCTTGTAGCGTCATTGTGGGTCGTTTCTGACGCTTCAAAATGCGTAGGCGTTGTGTTTTGAGCCATACGATTCTATTTCCGTAGTTATCTCAAACACGTTTACGAGCGAGTATGCTGCCTTTAAGACGATGTCATGGAAAATAGGTAGGGATTCAGATGACGTCATGAGAACGTTATGGTAAGTAGGTAGCGCTTTAGATAAAGACGTCGTGGAAAGAGGGTGGGCGTTCAGATGACGTCAACAGGATGTCGTGAAAAAATGGTTAGCGCTTCATAAGGGCGTGCGCAGCGACGTAGAAGGCCAGTAGCGCTTCATGTGCAGCGTGCGCCGTGTAAAGAGTGATAAACACTTTCTGTAAAGCATGCACTGCATCCTGGAAAATGGTGAAACAGGGTACCGTGGAAAGTGAATAGGGCTACAGAAGGGGTGTTTGGATCGTCTTGGCAAGTGGTGTGCTGTCTGACATACATAGAACGATATCCTTAAAACGGGCTAAAAAACTCTATAATCTATGGCATTCGCCGCACTTCGGACTGGTTTTGTATGTGTGCAACCTTGACACATTTTAACCTTGACACAGATTTTATTCCCTTTCTCGGTTGTCTATAGTGCGGTCCACCAAATTTTGTGCATTTCCTCATCAATGAGAAGCGGCCGGCAGAAGATCAACTGGCACAAATTCTTAGGCAACACGCTCGCCACTGGTTGAGCGGGAGCGGTTGTGCTGCAATGACTTTCACGCAAATTGATTGCCGACCAACCGCTTCTCATTGTTGAGTAGACGTGCAACGTTTGTGTCCACAAATGTGGCAGGCAATCATTATGTCTATAGCAGAATATAGTAAGATGAGAAGAAAATCTGCGTCGGCCATTTATATGCAAAAACGAATTGATAATTTCCGCAGTAGGACGGGTGTTTAATGTATAATCACATGCCAGTCGATACAGTGAAGATATGCTCATGAGTATCACAAACCCGGCCTTCAATCCCCGCTCCCAACCCTCGTTTGGTACCGATACTCGACCACAGAGATGTAGATCAGACCTCACATTTCCTTTTTGGAGCACGAATTCGAAGTCCTTCGATATTGAGAAGCAACAATAGATAAACAATGGAATGAGAAACATTGAGGTCAGCGATATATTCCACAACAAATGAAAATTAACCGCGCCGCAAGCCGGAGCGACGTGCGGGGCCTCAGTTAGAAATTTGCCATTGAAGCAGATCAGTCAGTGCCGTGATTCTAGCACAATTAACGAAACGAAGTTAACGTGATTTTAGGACTTTTTCGTTAAGCGTTAATTTTCCAAAAAAAAAAACATCCTTAACCCGTTAATGCGTTAATACGTTCACGTTATAACGCACAGCCCTGGTGTATAGCACACAAATGTATATACGGAGCTGGCGTGAAAATGAATACCTTGGCTATATTTTTGTAGTCCACATAGAGATTGACAGCAGTGCTGGAGTCCTTGAAGCGTTCGTCGGTAGTGAGGCGGATTGAACCTCCTTTAACTAGCTCTATCTGCAATACCGATAGCGATCAAATGCTAATATCCCACCAGACACAAAAAGGAAATTAAGACCTCAGCGGACGCTCCTCCAACGAGAATGCCAGTACGAATCTCAGGTCCTTTTGTGTCCAATGCGATTCCAATCTGGCGCACGTCGCTGAAAGACTCGCAAGCCTCACGAACATTTGCAATCGTCTCTGCATGGTACTGAAACAGAACATATGCGAACATTTTATACGACAAAGGCAAGCTTAGCTAGCATGGCAGCCCTGTTTTTATTCGCATAATGCGATAAATCGGCCAGGCGCGCAACCCCTTTTTCGAAATCTCAGTTCAGAGTGAAAGTAGAAATTAGAGCTGAATTGCATTAAAAAGAGCGCAAAAAGCTGGTATATCCACCAAAAATGGTTTGGAAGGGTTCACTGGTTTTGAAGTAAAAAATGAGAGACCGCGCGTTTTTGTTGTTAATCTTCTTTTTTTTAGACGGCGTACACGATCTTAATAGTACACTTGAAATTGAGCTAGGGAGCTCATTTTTGGACAGGAGGCTGAAAATGGATGCAGGTCGCTCTTATTCCAATTTGAACTTGATACCCTAACTTTGAAGGGTACCTCAAAATCGCGGGTTTACATACTAAATTAGCCGTGGAGCACGAAAACTGCTTTTTTTTCTGCTACGGCTGCGGAGACCGGGGTGTGTGGGTGAATCTGCAGCCAATCAACACAGGTCGTCGGAGGTAAGTACTGAACTTGTCAGAATTCGTACTCATGACACGTCAGAGACCATGACACGACACGTGAGATCGATAATCAATATTATCGATTTTCGCGCTTTTTGCACAAAATGCGGCGAGGACTTTGATGAGATTGGTTTTCCTGGTTGGGGAATTTTGCTCACCAGTCATTATCGATAAATACCAATCAATAATATTGATTTTTTTGGCCTGTTGCACAAAATGCTGCAATGATTTTTGATGGCTCTAAGTCACTTGTTTGGGAAATTCTTCTCATCATGCAAGATCAAATATTAATGATCAATAATATTGAGTTCTCGCATGTTGCACAAAATGCGGCCATGAGTGGTATTTTTTATGGTTTTGGGTCATAAGTTTCAAAAATTGTACTCATACGACAATATCGTCTGTTAGATGTTTCATCATTCCAAAATTGAAATCGTTGAGCAAAGTTAAAGTCAGAAAGGGAACCTTCGGGAAAAATATGTGAATTTCTGAAAATTTAGCTTCCTGGCAAAAGTAACGATTTGGTAATGGTGAAAAAAAAACTTCAAAAATATCTTGAAATATCTTAAATAATGATTTGGCGTAAAACAGCCTGGAAAAACAAAAAAGCTAGAAAATGAACTGAAATAACCAAAAATACGATTTGGTGGTCGATCATTTCACAAGCTTCTCCGTTAAACTTATCAAAACGAAATCAAGCGCGCAACGGAAACATTGAGCCATTTTCGAAAAGTGTAATAAGGGAATCAGCACAGGTCAAGCTAGGTGAGCACGACGCTCGATTCTATATCGTGCTTGATTTCGTTTTGTTAAGTTTAATGGAGAAGCTTGTGAAATGATCGACCACCAAATCGCACTTTTGGTTATTTCACTTCATTTCCTAGCTTTTTTCATTTTTCCAGGCTATTTTACGCCAAATCATTTTTCAAGATATTTCAAGATATTTTTGAAGTTTTTTTTTCACCATTATTTTCTCATGTTTTTGTATAGCTTGGCCTCTTTAGTGAACGAAAATGTCGAAAGCGCCCCACACTGTCAAACTGAATATGAATCGTTAACCCCCTCAAACCTTATAACCCTACATTTTTGATGCGCCAAAGTTTACCGGTGTGGTCTATTGGGCCCAGGGTTCGGCACGAGGTGTGGACAAGGCTAAATTTTCTCAGACCCCCCCCCCTCTAGAAGATAACTTTTGGCGATTTTCTCAGACCCCCTCCCAGAAGCATTAATAGGTCAAATTTCTGGCGATTTTCCCGGACCTCCTCCCAGGAGTGTTAATTGTCTGTTTTTGTAGTAAAATTAAAACAAAAGCAGCAACTTATTCTAAAAGATGTATAATTTGAAGAAGAACAACCATTTAAAAAAAACAAGACAACATTGAAAAAGATCACGGACGAGGTTTTTCTTGACGGATTACATGAAGTTGCCTGCGTTTTTGAAAATCTTAGCTAAAGTAAGGGTTTTGATTATAGTGAAGGCTCTCCTTATGTTGAATATAAGACACATAGGTTCGAACGTGCATCCAGAAATTGTGAATGATTCCGGGTAGGAAGCTAAGGTATATAACGTCGGCACGGATCGTGAAAAGACTTCTCGTTCACTGTTGAAGGTTGGCGCAAACTCGGTGCCATATGCTATAACAGAGGTGCACCGAGTTTGCGCCAACCTTCAACAGTGAACGCGAATTCTCTTCACGATCCATGTCGATGTTATGTGGTGGGAAAGAAGCGTGGAGAAGATGAAGTGATTGGCTAAGGTCAAGAATACTTCTTGATGTCTTCTGGTTCGGAAGAGCGTCATCCAATCTGGTTACGTTTCGAATTTCATTCTCCGAAACCCACTCATACACCAAACACACGACACGGGTTCGATCCCGCAAAGTGCTTAATTTTCGCAAGACGTTGGACCTCACATTTTTTTGCAAAGTAAGGGTCACGAAAATAAGATATTCGAGTCGAGAGTGGTATATTTACCCTCTATACAAATTTTCAGTCTCTAAGATGGACGCTGAAAGTCACTTCCCTGTGGCCCACACCTGTCGCAGGAGCGATCGCGCTGGAAGTCTACATTTTTGCAAGGTATGAGTCAGTAGAAAACGATGATCGAGTCCAGCGTGGTCGATTTATCCCCTATACTCACTTTCACCGTCCAACATAGATGCTGAAAACCGCTTCAGTATAAGGCCTCACACTTTTCTCAGGTGTGGTCCCGCTTAAAAGGGGCATTTTTGAAATTTAGGTGTCATGGGAGTAAGATATTTGAGTCCAGCGTGGTCGATTTATTCCATATACTCACTTTCACCGTCCAACATAGATGCTGAACACCGCTACAGTATGTGGCCTCACACTTTTCTCAGGTGTGGTCCCGCTGGAAGTCATCAAATTCGAAATTTAGGTGTGACGAGAGTAGGATATTTGAGTTCAGCGTGGTCGATTTACCCTGTGTGCAATCTTTTATCGCCTCAGCGTAACGCCGAAGAGCCCTGCATAGGAAGCCGAAAAAGGTAAAAAAACGTCAAGTCCACAAACCTGGAGTAGGGTTTTAAAACACCTGTAACTTAACTTCCAAAAGAGTTACCCCGGGTTTGAGCAAAACTAAGAAAATAGGTTTGTAACCCTACCGAATGAAACTTTACTCGCTCCCAGAGGACGCCTTACAAAAAAAATTTACTAGGTGTGCACATTTGATGTTTTGAGCATAAATGTCCACACCTAAATGCACTGGCTAGGTGTGGACATTTATGCTGAACACATCAAATGTCCACACCTAGTAAAATTTTTTGTAAAGCGCCCTCTGGGATCGGTTAAGGTTTCGTTTGGTAGGGTTACAAGCCTAGTTCCTTAGTTTTGCTCAAACCCGAGATAGCTCATTTGCAACTTGAGTTACAGCTGTTTTAAAAACCCTATTTTAGGTTTGCTGACTTGAAATTTTTTTCACCTTCTCCTGCAGTATATGCAGCGGTCTTCAGCGCTATACTGAGACGGCAGAAGACTGTATATAGGGTTAATCAACTACGCTGGACTCAAATATCCTACTCTCGTCACACCAAAATTTCGAAATTGACGACTTCCGGCGGGACCACACCTGAGAAAAGTGTGAGGCCTTATACAGTAGCGGTGTTCAGCATCTATGTTGGACGGTGAAAGTGAGTATAAAGAGTAAATCGACCACGCTGGACTCGATCATCGTATTCTCCTGACTAATACCTTGCAAAAATGTAGACTTCCAGCGCGATCGCACCTGCGACAGGTGTGGGCCACACAGGGAAGTGGCTTTCAGCGTCCATCTTAGAGACTGAAAATTTGTATGGAGGGTAAATCTACCACTCTCGACTCGAATATCTTATTTTCGTGACCCTTACTTTGCAAAAAAATGTGAGAAAAAAATTAAGCACCTTGCGAGATCGAATCCGCGTAGTGTGTTTGGTGTATGAGTGGGTTTCGGAGAATGAAATTCGAAACGTAACCAGATTAGATGACGCTCTTTTCAACTAGCGAGTGTTTTTGCCATGTCTGGACTGGATAATGTTGAAGCACCTATTTTCGTATCCAACCACTTATTAAAGCGTGTTTTCCATACATTTAAAGTGACCTGTTCTTCTCTGAAAACATATTTATTTCTTTAGTACATCTCGTCGTCTTCGCCTTTGCCAATCCACTCTTTTCTTCCGCCCCATTCCGTAGCTTCCAATCTGTTCTTATTTGCAATTCAGTACACAACTATCCAAGATACACGCCCAGAACCTATGCGCCTTTTATTCAATCGTAGGAGAACCTTTACTATAATTTCAACATTTACGTTAATTTAATTACTACAAGGTTTCATGTTTATTGGACGGTATTACCGAATCATTCGCAAAAAATTTTTCTAGACAGTGTACCTACTACCCACGGTCAGAATGGTTCATGTGGTCTCCCGGTGGAGCTCAAACCCCCCTCCCTCCACCATTGCGCAGCTCAGACCCCCCGGTGTGGATATCCACACCCCGCGCCGAACCCTGATTGGGCTCGTTCATATGAAATTGAGCCTGAAAAATGGAAAGTGGTTGCCAGCGCGAACGATGTCTCCTAGTCTAGAACTGCTCTGACAGGAAATCTTCAGAGGATTGCAGAAGAACAATATTCCGCCTATGACGGCAACAGCGCTAAGAGAGCACATTGAACGATGCTCTCATTTTTATAGTTTTCACACCGAAAAATGCAAAAATGCTCGTTTAAATTGACAGGAACTAGTCTTTTTCAAGAGTAGTGGTGCTACACACTCCTTTGAAAAAAAGCTGTGTTTTATATTGATAGACCCCGAAACGATACCTACGGTGGTGTTCTCTGAAGCCATAAAACTGATATGGATCCCTATTGGTAACCTATTTTGTAGATAGGGAGTTAGACTTAGTCCGCCATCTAAAAACAGTTCACTCAACAGAAACTTGAAAAATCTCCTCATTGTGTATACTTCTATTGATTTAATACCCTCCAAGTGTAGGCCAAAGTGAAAACTTTGCAAATTTTGAAAAATATGCGTGATTTTCGAGCAAGGGGAATGCTGGCGTTTCCTCTGAATGCCCACCCAGAAAACCATCTCACTAAAAATAGTAGTTAGTGTATACAAGAATCGAATTAATTATATTGTTTAAAAACTTGGCATGAATCGAATCATCACAGAAGAAGGGGTCAGACTTGTGAAGATTGTATTTCTGTGTTTCAAAAATAGGACAAATGTGAATTGTTCGTAAGTAAGGGTTTTGGCTTCAAAGTTCATCATTAGCAGTACCAAGTTTTTCGCAAAGAGCGTGACTGAAAGGGGCATTTTCGGATTTTCTTCATCATATCACAATTTTTTTAACAAACAATGTATCAATTGAATTACTGCTTCCAATACTGTTCTGTACCTGACGCCCACAGTGATGTTTATTTGCTTTTCTCGTGAAGCAAAAGGTTCTCAAAATGGAACAACAAATGAGCGCATGAAACGTCACCCGCAGTTATCAGCCTCCATAGACATGTGGGTGGCACGTGCGGAAGAGATGCATGCCATGCCAATGACGAGAGAAAGGAAGGGATAGAAAGAATCGGAGAACGAAAGAATGGAAAAAAAAATCAAATGGAATAGAGATGGATCGCGCAAGAGCATCGAATTGAGTAGTGAGCGTAGACGGCATACATCGCACCGACTCAAATATTCGTGTACGACTTCTGAATAAGTTCGAACTGGATTCAGTCGCAAATGTTCAAAAAAGTCAAATTTCGAATATATTCAGAAATCTAATGTTGGGAAAACCGACTAGATCGGGAACGAATCAAAAGAGCAATGCATAGTAGACGGTCAACGATATACAGGCTGCGAAAAAACGAAATTCCTGATGCTCCTTCGTGTGCGTTTGCGGAGCGGAAGTTATATACAACGAGAGAGCAGAAGGCGCACGGAGGGAGCAGCATCGCGCGCACGCATGCGCAATTAACGATGGGAAATACGTTTTTTACAGGGATGCGTAGCAGATGGGGGCAGACAGTGGCGAGAAAGAAAGGAACCACAGAGAAGAGAGAAGAGCGAGATCCTAGGCAGGACTTGAAATTAGAGATTCCAAAATGCTTCGAGAGCGAGAGGGAGGGCGGGAGAGAAAGAGAGAGAAAGAAAGAGAGAGAGAGAGAGAGAGAGAGAAAAAAACAGCAAGAGAAAGAGGGTAAAGAGGCAGAGGAAGTCGACACACCTGATGTTCTTGATAAAACTGGGTCGAGAAATGAAACACGTTCATTCTCTCCAGAGCCCGTAGGGGGTGGATTCCATATAACTTTTGCTTTCGTTTCAGATAGAAACTTTCAGAATTGCGATAGACCCAGAATACTCTGTCGAGGGACAGTGAAATCTTTAATATATTAAGGACATTAAGGGCGGGAAATCCACTCGTATTCAATGGTTCTCAGCTGATGAATCTTGCCCCTAGTATTTTTTCACAGAGTATTGAACAAAACCAGCGACACCAAGCACACAGTCTTTGAATGGAAACCAAATGGAAGAGCAGGAGACCACAACATGTTTTCCAAAAACTATTCGAGTATGGCATAACATGAATGGCTTTGGTGAATGAAAACACATTGGTCAGCAAGAAAATGATCAAAGCGATCAAAGCACGTGAGTGAAGACCATCTTTTTCAAAAGCACTTTCCGACTTTTGGGTAAATAAAATGACACACAAAAATACTTCCTGTATCTTCGATTTTGTGAAATTATGTCGTGCTTACACTCCTACTACAGAATAATTGCGATAGCAGTGCAATAACGGTTCGGAAGTGACCATGAAAATTCACCTCATGAGTTCCGTGGGAGAAGTTAAGTCGAGCAATGTTCATACCATTCTGGATCATTTCCTGCAGCATATCCACACTGCGACATGCTGGTCCTTGAAAACAGACTATTTCGCCTTCATGAAGAGGCTGCTCACGCACAACATTCAAACAAAAATCCTCCCCGACACGAAGTGCACCTGACCTTAACATTCTAAACGACCTCGTTGTGTCGTGAATCGGTCGCGACTGGCACTCAGGTTCGTTGAAGAAAGGCAATGTGTGAGAGGAAAAAATTCACATACCTATGGTACATATAATTCCAGTTTTACGGACGAGATGAGGAGGGTCCCGGATGTTCAGTCGACAGAGGTGATCCAAATGTGTGGTGGCGACGTCTTCAATCTTCTGCTCTTGTCTGAATTGACTCATATACACAGCGGATCAGATGGAACTGTTACCAATGAAAGACTGAACTTGTCTCATTTAATCTACGCCCGCCTTCGCTTTCTATAACTCTGCATTTCGAGAAACGATTAAATTCTCCGTTTCCAAGGAGACGTTTTTTTCCTCGGGCAGCGACATCTAGACAACTCCCATTACTTGTTAATTTTACAATGCGCTTCGATTCTCAATCCTTATCATTTGAGATTAGGTGAATCTATTAATATCTAAATAAATCATTTTAGACGTCGATTAATCACTTTTTGGAACGTTAGCAGGTGTAGTATGGCTGACTGCATGTCTGGTGTCAAGGCTCTACGAGGGCGTTGCAACATCAAACGGACGTTTAGCAGATGAAGCTACTTTATCCAAGCATAAACATTAATGGATAGGGTAGGAACAGCGAATGGCGACGGAAAGGTTTGTAGTGTAGGCGTGAGAAACATCTCTTCCGCACTCTCGACAGATGCAAATTTTGGTGGATTTCTTGGGAACCCGTAATACCGCAGAAGAAATATCAGTCGAATAAACGCATACATAGTTGGAACTGCCAACCAGAAACGAGTCAAAACAACCGTATTTCAGCAATAAACAAGAATTAGGAGGCGGAGTTTTGCAGGTAATAGGGCGGAGTTCCACGCTGTGGTACTCAAGATTACTCATATGATGTAACTTTGGGAAGTTTTGCGTTTTTAAGTGCATGGTACGTTTATTAATACGCTACGCATTTACATAAAAGGATTGTTCAAACTTTAGATTCCGTTGAGAAGCTGGTAAGAGAGACCGTCGGATTTATAAACAAGGGCAAGGTTTGAAGAATCTGTGTTTCATCATTATAAAAAGTTTTTCATATTCAAAGACATACTGCAAATATTGTCTGCATTCTTTTTCACTTCTATTCCATCACTAAAAGATAGTGATGTTTAAACTTACATTTCTGCAGATCCCCAATTGATCTTTCTTTTAACTTGACCCGTTGCCATACTCGAACAATGTAGAAATGTTCGTTAGACGAACAGAATTGACGCGATGATGCAATAAGTGCTAAAGGTTGGAGAACTATTAGAGAATGTGGACGTCATAAACAGTACAAACATTGCACGAATGCGGTCATGTCGTGATGTAAATACAGCAGGGAATCGCCGAAAATGAATTCAACAACCAGTGAAGAACATGAAGAAAATAGGCCAGGTACGAGGGAAGGTCGGAGAAGAAGAACAATGAATTGATTCGGTAACAGAAAAGAGAGATCATGGTGGTTTCTTATTTAACTCTCGATTTGCAGTGCCATAGATACAGTACAGCTTCTGGTCCTTGATAAACAAAATTTCCTGCGCATTTTTTCGCGTGGACAACATAATTCACTTCAAATCGACAAACTGAACTTTCCAGAAAAATTTCGAGTTCCTCCCAATGAAACCAATGAGATATTATGAAATAGTATTTTTTGACTCCCGAATAGGGTGGTCCACACGAGGTGTGAGGGGTTATGTAAAATACATTTTTAGACGCGGTTTTTTTTTGTGTTTTGCCATGATGGTATTGGTTTTAATTTTAGTTCTATTATTAAATGATTGAATTAATCGATTATTTGATGCTGGTATAGGCGGAATTCGCTAAAAGAGCTTTGATGAGCCCACTGGGCAAAACCTTTCAAAAATCACCCCCTGTCATTCCCTAAAATTTCCGGGAGAACTTATAGTTAGATGAAACTATTGAAGTTGAAGCTGGTCATCCCGGATTTGGTGTGTTGGATCTTACGCAAGATGTCCGCGTCCATCAAATAAGATGCAATACTTACAATTCCAACTGATTAGTGCTTAGTAGTAGGTAGTTTTTTGCGTCACATTTCATGTGAACCGCTCTGTAATTCGCCAAAGATCGTCTATTTCCGAGTAGAATTCTCGTCGGTCCCAGGTTTTCAGCCAGAACAGACGGTGATGCATTTCGTATCATTTCATTCGAAAAAGCAGGCACGACAAAATGAAGGGATTAATGAAAGGAATGAAGGGCACATAGAAAAGACGCGAAGCAAAAGTACCCAATCAGATCCGAAAATCAAAGATCCAAATTTTGTGCTTCGGCAAAAGGCTAGCATATGTGGTACCATTGCATAGCCCTTCTCGTGAGGACTCTGAGAATGAACTCGCTTTACCAAAACCTCAAGCTAGAAAGGAAGTATTCAAAATGGGCCAACGAGCCGAGAAAGCGTTGCGAAATGCGTTCTGCCCGAAAACGACGAGCGGTAATGCAGCCTCAAAATGAGGGAGTGCATCAATAGGAGAGGTTGCAGATGGCTAGACGAGGCGCGAACAAAAAATCATCCAAAATTTGAGGAATTAGAAGGTGTCAAAAACATTTGAACTTACAGTGCTAAACATGAACAATATCAAGCCAAAGGAGCCCCGGAATACTGGAACAGCAACGCTTTCGAAATTAGACTGGATATTACTACTGGTTGGAGATTGAATTGCACCACCTCAGAAGCTGATCATGATAATTTTGGCTAAGAACTTGCTTCCATACGCTTTCTGCCTTCTGAGCAGAAACTAACAGCAGCAGTCTTTTAATAGGTTATTTCGCAGCGACCAAGACGGTATACACTACAGCAGTCGCACGATGTCATTGTGCAATCGCAACGAAAGAAGTCGCCACAAATGAATCCGATGGGACAGAAACATGTAGAACAGAAAATAGGTCAATAGCAGAGGAGGAGCGAAAGAACGACGGAGAACGAGCTCGGGTGTGCAGGCAAGAAACACTTTTTGAACACGTTCACAGACGTGTTCATAACTTGGGAGACGAGAATTCCGAGGGTGACAGAATGAGATGAGCGACTTTCGAAAATGAGGCGGCAGAGGCGGAGTGCAGAAATTTCGACTGAAGTGGTTTGCAGATGTGAGGGAAAAACAGTATCGGAAGGGAATACGATGGCGAGTCTTCTTCGATTCCATCCAATTCGCTTCAACCAGTGGCCGACCAGCCGGACCGATTGCACTAATGATGCAATTGCAGACGGAGCGAGTCGCTCACCGCAGACATCAACCTGACACTCCTCGATTCAGAAGACTGGGGACGGGGACAGCCCATCGCCACGATGACGAGCCAGCCGGCTGCCCCAACGGACACCCGGCTAGCCATGACTGCCAAGATCGATACATAGCCCCTGAGGCGGCATAACGAGAAGAGGCTGCTGATGCAAATCCACAGCTGATGAAGAGCGAAAAAGCCACGAAGATCATCGCTGCAATCAATGCTGAGGAAGGAGAAGTTGAAGCAATCTGTGACAAACAAGAGCACCATGCGTCCTAGTGAAAACCAATCCATAATTCACACACTATTCGGAACTCTTATATGTCATGTTGTGTTTCAACCAAGAGTAGGGCTCTACTTTTACGCCGGCGAAATGAAAACGCCCCGCGATGGCACTGCCACAGCTTCGCGCGCATTTTTCTTCTCAATCCCATTTTTGAGCCACGTCAAAGTAATCCGCAAAGTTTGGAATGTAAATATTCAGCAATAATCAAATTATAGCGGAGTGACAAGCCACTTCGTGCTCTCAGAAATGAAAAAAATTGAAATATGAAAAAAAACCTTTAAAAGTTTTTGGGAAAATTCTACGACCCCCCCCCCGATAGTATGTGAAAATGTTACTTTTTGGACATTCGAATATTTTCGAATAAACTTTGTATTTTACTTGGGAAATCTTGCAACTATTATAAATTTTTCAGAACTTTCAAAAAGTTCTCTACACCCAAAGTAAGTCCCGGAAAAAAACTCTGCTGGACACAGATTGTGCACTAGGACGGGCTGTCTTGTTTTCGAAAAAATGTGGCTAGAAACTCGTCACAGAACAAAATGAAGTTTTCTAAGATAGTTTTCACCTCAAAAAATCAAAACCACCTAGAATTTTTATTCCGAGCTGAGAATTTCTACGACCCCTAGTTGGCAAGCCATCCAGTCATGCTCGTCCCCGCAAAATAGGCGCGGGCGGGAAATATCTCCAAAATTGACGGTTTTGTGGTGCTTGTTGACAATAGGTTAGTTACATACATATATGGTGGTCAATCACTGGCGCAGCAAACTAACGTGTCATCACTCGATTGATGTTCATGATCATCACTACCTCCTCGCTCCACGCGTGTTCGTCGCGGCTACCTCTCAACCAGTGATCGACAATTCAACTATTTGGTGTTTTTTTATATATTGTTTGAGAAATTTCCGTGTAATTTTTAATTTCAGACTTCTTCGCTCTACATGCCTGTTGGAGGCTCCAGAACTTGTTTACACTAGTTTAGTTACATATACACTCACTTTGTTTTTTAATTATTGCTTAAAATTTCGTAGATTTATCTTTTTATAAATTTTCTTATTCCTTGGAAAAAATAAAAAATGTTCTTAATTACCATAAAATCGAATTTTTTTTTCAAATTTGTCACTCAAAAAAGCTAACGCAATTTCGCTGCTCGGGAGGAGGAATCGTAATTTTTTTTTCGAAATTTCTGTCAACGCACCTAGAGGAGGTTGCGGGTATTTCGGCTAGAACTACTCGTTAGGATTATAATAAATGATTTTTGTTACTGTTCAAACGAACACCTGATCCGCAGGCACAACTACACTCGGCACGGATCGCGCTGATGCTTTGCGTTCCTTCTTCTGGGTTAGCGCAAGCTCGGTGCGCATATGTTATCACATACGTGCACCGTGTTTGCGCCAATGCACAACAAGGACCGCAAAGTATCATTGCGATCCGGGCCGACTATACGATCCTCAGCCTTGAAACGTGCTTTTTTATAAATATTCCTTGCCCAATAGCCATTCAGCCTGCTCCAGTGGCTTTCCTTTCCTCAAGCTACCTACCCGAAACCAAAAAAGCGCTCGAAAAGAAAAGTTTGCATCTCATACAGCATTAGTCGCATTTATACAGTATACTTGGGCCGAATCGAATGATCGAATCATCATCCGATTGAAAAAAGTCGACTTCGATTAAATCGACTTAGTCGACTATTCGAAAAGTGGAAATTCCGGCTGAATCGAAAAGTCGATCATTCGAAAAAGTCTAATTTTCGACTTATCCGAAAAGTCGATTATTCGAAAAAGGGCGATTTTCGGATAAGTCGAGAAGTCGATCATTCGAAAAAAGTAATATCCGACTAATTCGAAAATTTGGCCGATCCCAAGAGCATTTACTTAGTGAGAAAGATGATGGAAGCTGCAGTTACTTAGTCTGAACTCATTTTTGGCCTTGAGCGTGATCTCTGCTGTATCTTGTGTAGCCACGGAAGACACGGAATCTCACGATTGCGGGCAATTCAAACTCCGACACTGGCAGCGGACTCCTACAGGAGAAAACGACGATCGCGGTCTCCCACAGGAGCTGTTTTGTCCTGTGGGAGACCGAACTAGAGCGAAGCGGTCTCCTACAGGACGCGCTGCCGCATCGCTTCCATTGGGTCTCCTACAGGACAAAACAACTCCGGTAGTTCACCTGGAACGCGCACGTTGAACGCATGATCGAACCCGCGCGGTGTACGATACGCGTGTGCATGGGGTGGAGAGCCGATTCGCCCATGCACAGAGGCGCCCCCTTCATTGATTGATTGGGGTGCTTTGGAGCCGGATTTCCTCTTTCATGACAAGTGAGGGAGGAATGCTATTGGGGCTTCATCCCCTATAGTAAATTTTGCCGTTGATAAAGTTGTCAACGGGGAAGTGTGATAATCATGCTTCGATTTTAAGGAATTCGAAAACGAGGCGCTGCCAGTGTCGGAGAATTTCAACGTGTCAAGCCCCCTGCTTTTGACGCGTATCCATCGATCGTTCATTTCGCGCGTGATTTCAACATCTCGCATTCTACGACGGTTCATTTTTGGTGATGTTCATTGCATTGATTGGAAGGCTCTTGCGGCCGATCTCTGCGGACTACCGTTACGAAGCACCGGGTGCGAAAAATATTTGGGCGCTGGAGCGCGTTTCCATTCCTTCTCCTCAGTATCGGAGTAGGTTTTGCTGGGCCAGTCGCGATAAACACGCGCCATGTAAATGTTTTTTTTTCCAGAATTAAGGCAGGTCCTAGAATTTTCACAGAATACTTTTCCATTTCGGACAAAGGAATGAAACTCTGAGTAGGTAAAATTCTTGCTGCGTTTGGAACTTCACCTACTCAGTTTTGCACCCATATTAGGCTTTATAGAAATCCCAGTAATTTCGAAATTTTGACGTGTGTGCGGATTTCTTCTACGACACCCCCCCCGCCCCACCCACCTAATATTAATTCTATGTTAACTTACAGAGTTTTTGCTGAAACGAAAGACTTTGTTGGATTGTCACGTCTTCGTGTGCCGTTTGGAATGCTGAGCGAGAGAGTCGACGACTTTTTTTAAGTCGATTGAAAAAGTCGACTTATTATTCGAAAAGTCGATCATTCGAAAAAGTCTAATTTTCGACTTATCCGAAAAGTCGATCATTCGAAAAAAGTCAATTTTCGGATAAGTCGAGAAGTCGATCATTCGAAAAAGGGCGATTTTCGACTTATCCGAAAAGTCGATCATTCGAAAAAGTCTAATTTTCGACTTATCCGAAAAGTCGATCATTCGAAAAAGTCTAATTTTCGACTTATCCGAAAAGTCGATCATTCGAAAAAGGGCGATTTTCGACTTATCCGAAAAGTCGATCATTCGAAAAAGTCTAATTTTCGACTTATCCGAAAAGTCGATCATTCGAAAAAGTCTAATTTTCGACTTATCCGAAAAGTCGATCATTCGAAAAAAAAATTCATTTTGCCCAAGTATATTATGCAGTACCCTTTATATCCTTGAAGAACCTCTACCTGAATAAAGGTGCGAAAAACGGACATTCGAGAGAGAAAAAATATTGTATGACGAAGAGGACCTGCTATGCGTCTTACCAAAACCAATATTGGTATTAGAAGAACCGTTTGCTGACTCATTACGCAATGACTTTGTTAAGGTATGACGCAACCTATGTATGACACACAATTGGATTGCGTGGGAGTACGAAGCTTCGTGGGAGGGAGGGAGGCCGTTCCGTCCGAGAGGATTCCCCCGAATCCCCGAAAACCCGTTCCGGCCGTCTCGTGCCGGTTAATGATGTCATGCGGGAGAATTATTAATGATCGGATACAAATCTAATCACGAGAAGGAACCACATTTGATCAAGGACAAACAACCGATCTTTGAAAATTCGCTGCTTTTGCATCATGGTCTCAGTCAATACTGGCGATTTCGAAACACCGCCGCCAGATGCACACACATCTGGACATTCTGTGAGAGAAAAACTCCGCGCAGCATCGCCTCTTTTTCATCGTTAGCCTCCTCTAACGCTAAGAAATCGAACAAACACGAAATAGCAATTTACACTCCAGTAGGGTGCTAACGCTCGCTAAAGACGCAATTACCTCGCAAAGCAACAAGGACGACGAACAGGAGACGAAGGGGCGATTAGCGTCTTACAATTGCAAGAAAGAGAGAAAGAGGTTGTCATGAATGAAACTTCAGCGATAAAGCGAAGATTTTCTCGGAGTTATATCAAGGACACAGTTCTACAAGGACCTCGGCCAACAAAAAAAGGTGGGCATGTACGAAGGGATAAAATTAATCGTCCAAATCCAGAGATGCATAAATAGTGCCGAGGTTCGGAATCAAAGCAATGTGGAGGGTGAAGAAGAAAGTTGGGTCGGAAACTGGGCTTAATTCAAAGAAATGATCGAAACTGCTACAGAACCGTGCTTCGAGGGGCTAGAAAAATGACACTAAAAGATTCAAAGGACCCATAGGATTCCAATTCATAGAGGATTTCCAAGGAACATCGAAGTCCAAAGAGCGCACACACCTTTGATTTGCCCTCCGTGTCAGTAAAACCTAATAATATTGATCGTATAACTTCTACAGCCGGCATGGATCGCACTGATACTTTTGGTTCCCTCTGAGTGGTTGGCGCAAACTCGGTGCACGTACCATCGGCATGGATCGTGAAGAGACCTCGCGTTCACTGTTGAAGGTTGGCGCAAACGCGGTGCACCTATGCTATAGCATATCTCACCAAGTTTGCGCCAACCTTCAACAGTGAACGCGAAGTCTCTTCACGATCCACGTCAATGTTACGGTCGCAGTCAAAAGTAGATAATAATTTGAATTTTTGCGAACACTGTTTTCCAGAGTATCTCAGCCTAATCTTAGCGAAACATGAAGAAACAACTTATAGGGCATCATAAAACATAACTAAAGCACACTTAATCTTGAATTTCAAATGTACAGCTTCTCAAATACATGATTTAATGAAGATTTTTCGTTAATAACTCAAATCAAGCTTATTTCCTCAAAACATGACTATAGAATTTCCAAACCCAAGCCATTTTATACCATCAGAAGGCCTTCCAAACCTTTGTACGTCATTGAGAGATTGTTACTAGCTGTCACATATTTTTGAAAAACAATGTGAAATGAATTTATGAGTTTTCGCCCCCTGATGCGTATGTCGCTTCGGCGTGAATGGAAAAGGACAAAATTCATTCACTCGGACATTTCAAATGTATGTATAGCATACTAGCACCGAGTTTGCGCAAACCTTGCGTGGGAAAATAAAAGTATCAAGGCGATCCGTGACGACTGTATGCGATGAACCCAGATTCTGGGTCCCAGAAACGTTCCTCAACCAAAAAAATGCATGTTGAATATTCGGAATATAATAAAGATACGGGGCCTCACGCAACGGATTTTCGGAAAACTCAGATCTTCCTACTTCATTTCATCAGGGCGAAAAACTTCTCGGCCATGCGGCAGCCACATTTTGCCCTTAAGGTCCTTTTTCCATAGTAATAGATATTTATAATTCACTCGAAAAAAAAAACTCCGAGAAATTTTACTTGACAGCAACCCACATAAAATATGCTCCCATATGCTCCTCCTCAATAGTCATTCTACGAGCTAGCGTCGGGCGACGATGGAAAGCTGGCTTCACCTCCGGCACTTCATCAACAGCCTCGTCAGCCTGCAAAACTCAGAATCAGTAAAGCTCATCCGATGTAGTGATGAAGTTGAACAGGAAAGTGTTTCAACTTGACCTCAGACTTTCAGAAGAAACTTATAGCCGCGACAGTCATCACTGCCGGCAGCATGAAATGAAAAAGTGAAGAACATGAATATTTTCTTATGCATATCGCATCTCATACGCTTTTTGATTACTTTAAATAATATAGTTATGAGCATTATTTTTCAATTTTTTTTCAGAATATTCAATAAATGCATGTTTCTGTAAACAACAAAGAACTATTTTTCTGTATAAATCACTTCGCCTCTATCTTAGGTAATTCATATGCATAACTAGCTACTCTGAGACTTCAGTGAAAAAGTAAGCTGGAGTGCTAATTATTCAAATATTTCAGATGGAAATGTTCACGTTTTACGTTCAAAGAGCGCCAAAACGTACAAACAGATGACAGATAAGTACGCAGCAATTTCCATATCGTTTCGAAGTTCTTTTAGAATCATCTCACATTGTTAAAGTGATTTGTTGCAGCCTTCTTTAACAATAACTATTTTTTGAAGCTTTGAGTAGTATTTTATAGCATTGTCATTTATCGTTTTCAATGAAATTTAGCGAAAAACCACCAACAGTAAGAGCTGTTTCCCATGATTGATAATACAGATTATTCAACAGAAGTGTTCCCATTTCAACTTTCTTGAGATACTACACATGTAAGAAGATGCATAAGAAACTGACTGCCCGCCATAACTCCTGACAACAGAAAACAGTCTGAGAAAAGGACCCTTCCCAGATTCTGAAGTACAGAAAAAGTCGGAACCTAAACCGGCTAAACTATTTGACTAGTTCAACTCTGGCGACCGTCTCGAAAAGGTTTTCGTCCGTATTCAGAGCCCGTACTCAAGAACGATTTAGCTTCGGGTTGAGGTTGGATTTTACTAGAAATTTCCGCACTTCTTGTGCTCTCTACCTCCAACTCGCCCTTCCGGTTGCTCATAGATGGCTGGTTTATCGTTCATGAAATAGGCCCCAGAATGTGGTTAAATGTTGTTTTCCTGCTGGTACATTTATCAAAGCTAAACAATTTCAAACTTCATAATCATTGTGTCTACAATAAAACAACAATTACACCTTATAATCCAATTATTTTCCTTTTTACTTTGCTTCAAGCCTAGTGAAATGACTGTGTTCATTCTCCATCAACTACCTGATTTTCAATTCGATTAGTCCCCAAGAGCTAGCCAAGCTAAGAATCAATTTGGGAAGAGTTCCACTTTATAGTCGAATAAAAGTCAAATAAGAACCAAGTTCGAGAGAACTTTCTCAAGATTGGTACTTATTAGGCTTTTATTCGACTACAAAGGGCTTTATTTAATCGACAATACCTTCAAAATTGGTTCTTAACTTGACTAGCTCCTATCGTAGTCGAATAATGATTAAAAATACACAAATGTTTAATTAACATTGATATTATAATTTCTTTATCTAATTGGGTGAGCTGCAGCTCACTCCTGTAAGGAGAGAGCGAATGAATACCACTCTCTACGCTTCAAGTAATGGTACCGAAAACCAGGAAGTTTCTCATTTCAAAGTCTGAGAATGACGTGAAACACTTTCTAGATGAGAAAGGGGATTTACCTGACGCACGATTGCTGTGGCCATTGTGCTATAACAGAATAGAGATGAATGAGTTGATCAACAGACAGACAGTAAAGCAGTCAGAAGAATAGAACGAGAGCGAGGATCGGGAGGGGTGGCCTGGCCGTCGCGATAAACCGGATGGCGTGCGAATGCGACGTACTAATTGTTGCGTCGGGGCAGCAGCAATGCGGGAATGAGCCGTAGCACCTAATGTGGTAAGAGATAGCAGCAGCTGGGTGGAAGTGGTCTTCAGATGATGAATGGATGGGTTACTTCGAACACACACCGCCACCGTCGCAGCGATAGCGAACAAGGCGCGAGTGACGCAAACGCAGAGCCGAAAAGGCGTTTTGAGCACGAGGCGAGAGAACGAGGAGCACAAATCGAGGACCAAGGGCACATCGGCAGGCTGGCGCTAAGCAAATACCACTTCACACGGAGAATTTCGAGCATACTGAGGTACATATGCAAACCAACAACTTTCCTCGCTATTATTAAAAGAAGGAACTTTCCAAGGTTCAGAAAAGTTTTTTTTGCGAGGAATATTTAGCGTTATCTTACTTTTATTAATTTACGTAGCAGGGACTTCCCTCAATGATTCTCTTTCTCTTTTTCTGAATCGGCTTTTTTTATTCTCCCTTTCAATGCCGTGATTCGCATCAGAAATGGATAGTTCGAATGAATTCATGGAGATGTCATTAATTTTCTCGAGAGAAGCTACAGCCAAACTTCACCTGAAAACAGTTTTCAAGATGAAGCCATTCTCTTTAATTTTTGAAGAATTCTGAAGACATTGGCTTTTAATACTAGCAGGAGGGCATAAGTTTTGCAAATACAAGAGAAAAAAGAGAAACTGCTAAAATATAAGCTGCTATAATCTTCATTAAAATCTTGATTTCGACTGGGCCTCACTGGCAATTATGGTGGTTTAGGCTTCGTCGTTTCGAAGGCGCTAAAAAACTGAAAGCTTCTCAAAGCAATGAAAAATGGAATGGTTCAAAGTCGAACTTCAAGGCAATGTTTACAATCATTTTCTTTCTTAAGATTATTCATTTAAACGAATGTTCGGTAACCGAGAAGAGTTCTGATGACGAAGAAATGGTAAAAACGCGCCACAAGTACGCGAGGTCAAGTGCTCTCACTCCATCTCCTTGCTCTCAAAGGAACTGTTTGTTGAGCCGATGAAACCGTTTGTGTACCAAACATAGGAAGTTGCAACTTTCTGCTGGTGGGCGGAAGGATTGTCACTGAAAGGGATGAAAGTAACAAATAATGAACAGGTCAAATTGTTAAACTTTTTTTCAGCTTTCATGAGGAGCATATCCAGGTACACATATAACACGCCTGTTTCCCGAAAGTAGTGAGTAAAAGAGGCCTTTTCTAACCCCCAATCCACAAAATGAACTCCGACGTTTCTTTTTGGGGAGGTCGTTGTCGAAAAACTGGTCCGCGACTTATTTTTTCCCATAGAGAATTCGCACCAAACCGGAGTTTCCTACCCCTTTCGGAACCGGTAGAGTTAAAGGGCCTAAAAATTTAATCTTCAACACAAATATAGATTGTAAAACACAGCTTATTACTAGGTACAAAAGCCCGGAAAACCGCGACGCGGACCAGTTCTCACGACCTTTCGCATACTCCGTGATTCCATCGAATTGAGAACAAGCTTGATGAGTGCTCAATTTTTATGTTTCCTTTTGGAAAAGGGCAAGGAGTTCCTCTGAAAAAGTGGACCGCGTTTTTGTTAAAGACCCACCATGCTTAAAATATTTGCCCATCTAGCATCCTTCCGCATATTTTTGGGTTGTTCCTTCAGAGGCAATTAATAAAAAAACTGTGGATGGAGTGAATGAGGTGGTTCGGAGCCGACCATATTTAGAAACCCACTTTCGAGTCAAGAAATCTTGAAAAAAAAAGAGCGGAGCATTTGATGGTACCAAAATCATTTGGCACGAGTGCAAACGAGAAATATCCAATATTGCTTAATAATTCATTGTCCGATTCAATCGATCGGGTGGGTAAACAACGTGCTTTGCAATATGGAAAACGATCAAAGGGCAGAACAGTGAGGGTGCTGCTTGTTGGACAAAGCCACCCAGGGATGCGAGGCAATTTTCCAGTTTTTTGGCCCATTTTCGTCAACCAATGTCCTTCTCTGAAAAAAAAGCGCGAAAACTATGGAAGGGAAAAGTGGTATGTACAGTCGACACGAATCACCCTGATTCTTTGCGTTCTTTATAGTGCATTGGCGCAAACTCGGGGCACGTATGTTATAACGTATGTGCACCAGGGATGAGCGGAAACTTTGTTCTGAACTTCGGAAATCGGAAATCAGAAGGACCTTCTCGATTCCGGAAATCGGAATTCGGAAATCGGAACGCCAAAAACCATCGGAAATCGGAAATACATTCACCGAAATTCTTAACCCTCCCCTGGTGACTGTGCCAACCAAAAAACTTGGGCTTATCCTTTTTAATTGTAAAATTTTCGTGTGAACACAATCAACCCTGGGTTGGTAGTGAAAGGTTCTGAGAGGGTGAGTCAAATCGCGGCAACTTCTCAGTAAAGTGCAGCTTAGCGCAAGCTATTCATTCGACGATTTCTAGGCAGGAAGTCAAAAATCGTTGAAATTACGAGCTCGCATGCCACGTTATGAGCCACTAGATAAGCATAGTGTAAAAACCATCTCTAGAAAATGGTTTATTCCGTTTCTTTTAGAAAAAAAAATGATTTAGAAAAAAATTCTGTTGGTTTTCCGAACTACTTTCAGCTCGCATTAAGTTTGCGCAAAACTCCAACTTAACGCGAGCTCACAGCAAAAATGGTAGTAGTGCGTAAATGAGGGAGAAGAAGACTAGCTTTGGAAAAAGTGCTCCGTAATGCTTTTACGAAAGCTATCTATCATTTTCTACCTTCATACACGATTTCCATTTTCTCCGTAAACTCGTGTTAAGTTGCAGTTTTGAGCGAACTCAACTCGAGATCTCATACGATGACACTTGATTCCGCTTGATTCTGCTGAAGAGTACGCAAGCCGTAGTGGAAAAGGTGTTTTGGAAAAGGTGACGTTGAAGAATTGGCGCAGGACCCCAGAGAGAGTGTGCAGGAGGGGTAGGGCTTATATGGAATAAAGCAGATTGTGTGCGTAAACCCACTGGGGGTGTGCAGGATGTTAACGGGACCCCAATGGAAGTGCGCAGACGTCATAGAACGTGCGCAGAAGCACAATACTGGGAGTGTGCAGGGAATCGGGGATTGTGCACAGGACTTCACTGAAAGTGTGCCGGAAGTCGTGAGATATGTATGTGCAGGATTTCATTGGAAGTGTGCAGGAAGTCTGAGAAAAGATCGAGACTTCGATGAGAGGTCCTGCACACATTCTGCACACTCTCAGTGGGGTCCTTCACACATCCTGCATACTCCCACTGGGTCTTGAAAACATCCTGCACACGTCCTGCACACTCCCACTGGGGTCCAGCACACAATCTGCACTCTTCCATAGAGGCCCCTACCTCTCCTACACACTCCCACTGGGATTCTGCACACATCCTGTGAACTCTCATTGGGCCCTGCAAACATCCTGCACACTCTCACTGAGGTCCTGAACACATTCTGCGCTCATCCTACACACTCCCACTTAGGTCCTGCACACTCTCACTTGGTATTTTCCCCCTGACGAAAAAACGTCCTGCACACATCCTACACGTCCTGCACACATCCTGCACACCTCCAGTGGGTTCCTGCACACGTCTTGCACACTCCCACTGGGGTCCTGCACACATTCTGCGCTCGTCCTACACACTCCCACTTAGGTCTTGCACACATCCTGTGCACTCCCACTGGGTCCTGCGCACATCCTGCACACGTCTGCACACTCTCAGAAGTGGTGGTTAAGTCGCGTTGAAAAACCACTTACTACCACCCCTGACGTTGTGAAAAATGACGACGGACCTCGAATTCGAATTTAGCGTCCGAAATATCCCTCTAGGGATTTGGCAAAAAAAATTTTAAAATCTTTTGGTTGTTTCCGATTTTTTCCGCATTTCAATGCTTTTTTCGGAAATCGGAATTCGGAAATCGGAAGGAATTCCGCTCATCCCTGATGTGCACCGAGTTTGCGCCAACTTACAATAAGGAACGCAAAGTATCAGAGCGATTCGTGCCGACTGTAAAGAGTCAATATATATTTATTGACTCCCAAGCTTTCACTCGCAGGATACGTCCAATTCGCGAAATTTGTATCGGTATCTTTCGGAAGCTCGGGTTTTGTCAGCTCTCAATACCAGGACGCCTTCTCTGTTCGTGCCGTCGTTTTGCAACACCGCTGCTAACAAGGGGAGAAAAAGGGACGAAATGGGAAAAGCTGGCTAAAAAAGCGTCTTTTGCCTGTAACCTGCTTCGAAGAGCCCCAATCTGAATTTTGAAAAAAAATACATCTCCTTCAGAGCGACCTATTGGTTCCAATCATATCAAGAAAGGCCGGAAAATTTCATGAGGGAACCCGTTTTTAGGTAAAACTGTTTCATCGTGCGATGACGGGTAAATTCGCGCCCGGTGAATAGCGGAAAGAAACCACCGGTGGCGAATTTACACTTCATCGCATGATGAAACAACTTTGCCCAAATCCAGACCTTTTCAACACTAACAAGGGAACCACAATAAGTCATAGTGACCATTCCAAATGAAATGTACTTTTCTAGAACCATTTTCGGACGAAAAGTCCGAATATACCCATCGCAGCTGCCTAGACCCACTCTGAAAAAAGTTATGAGCGTTTTTTTAAAGCTTCGCGGCAAGGTAAGGGTACCCCATGGAATTTTTAGGGTGTTTTTAAATTTTTCTTCGGATTCTGCTAAAAACATGTATGTAGGGGTAATCTGGAGTGCTGAACAAGAATCTGGGGTTCACTTGTAGAAATTTTAAGGTTTACTGTAAGCTACGGTCAGTAACATGCCATTTAGGAGGCAAAACCTACCTCAATATTCCGATAATCGACAAATGGACATCGAATTCGTAATCAGCACCCCAAATAACCCCCACATAGAAACTTTGAGAGAAATCTGAGATTTTGACCAAACTACCGTATACCTACCGTAATCTACCGTAAGCTGCCAAAAATCGATAAACCGACATCAGATTCGTGTTCAGCACTCCAAATAACCCTTAGAGAAATAACTTGAGCATATTCTATAGAAGCACTCCGGAAATTTTCAAAAGTTGTGATTTGCCATCAGATTCTCTCCCGATGGGAATCTGTGAACGAATACAGTTGAAAACTTCGGAAAATCGATAAATGAACCTCAGATTCGTGATGAGCACCCCAAACAACCCCCCCCCCAAAGCGAATTTTTAGTCAAATCTGGAATATTCCTCCAACCTAACTTTGCTTAGTGGGGTAGTTTTGGGCGCTGAACACGATTATGAGGTCCGTTTCCAGATTTTCGTAAAAATCATGCGCTTTTTGGAGGGTACAATAAGTACGAAAATCAGAGAAAAAATGCCTATAACTTTTTTCAGAGTGGGTCTAGGCAGCTGCGATGGGCATTTTTGGACTTTTCGTCCGAAAGTGGTTCTAGAAAAGTACATTTCATTTGGAATGGTCACTATGACTTATTGTGGTTCCCTTGTTAGTGTTGAAAAGGTCTTGTGAGAAAATGTGAGAAAGAAATTAATCGTGAGAAATTAATATGGTGAGCACTGAGCAAACGTGATCGACTTTCAATTTTTGCTGCTTATTTAAGTTTCGAGGGAGTTTTTGTGACTTTTTTCTGTTTTCTGTAGAACTGTAGGTTCGCTGCTTTGTGTCAACCCGAATTTTATGCATTCTAAAATCACTGAAAAAAAACTCTCCTGCCTTATAACGGGTTCCAAAAGCGCGTTACTACAAAATCAAAATGAAACACCGCAGATATAATTTTACTCTTCGCTCCAGGTCCCACGTGAAGCTGAGCCTCACAGGCTGCAAGTGTACTCAGCTTACTGTCAGAAGACATTGAAAAAAAAGGTCCACAGCAAGCAATCCCCCATAATCCACAATAAATTTCCCACTACAGAGGTTGCGTTTAAAAACGGATAATCGAGTTACATAAACGACAAATTCAAAGAGGTATGCCGGTACCTATTCCAAATGCAAGAGGACATCTGCAAAATCAATCGGAAAAATAAGCGCCGTCCTGCGCAGGAGAGGAATGAGGTTACTCCGGGCAAGCCAGTCGATTTCCCTTTGGCCCTCTTCCTCAAATTGTGTTCAGCACATCACATCAGACAAAACAGCAAAAACATCGATTACGCTACGATGCGGATGGAAATCCTCGAGGACGATAGTCAGCAATGCTTTAGGTAAACAATCAGAAGATTGATTGATATGGTGTGAACGGAAGCAGAGAAAAACATCATAGTCGATCAAACATCACGTCCTAAAGGAGTCTACTATGGACTAGTTAAGGCATACGTAGTCAGTCAGAGAATGTGACGTGGCTAACTGTGGGTAAGAGGAGCTTTCTAGGGATTACCACAAAACATTGGACGAAACACTAGTAGAGAACGGCGAATGCTCACTTGACAGGTAACAAAAGATGTGACATTAGCCGATAAACTGCTCTGAAATGTTGGGAAGGGTTCATAATCGGTTATATGTAATACAGAAATTGTCGTTAGTAGACCTCTCACAAACGTTGGATAGCTAAGGCGCTATTCATACAACTCAACGCTAGTGCGGCACGCACGTGACGCACGGGTGTGGCGTTGGAGTATGAATGGCCTGACTCGCCCCTCCATGGCGGCGAAGGCCGTAAATGACTTTTTCGTCATTTTCATTATAGATCCATCATCAATATCACTCCGTTTCATAATTATTAATTCCAGTACAGTGCTCTCCCTCCGTGATGGTGAACGCGTATAGAGAAGGTGATTGTTCGAAAAAATTAAGGTCAACTTTTGACTGCTCCTCCATGGCGTCGCCGCTAGAGTTTTCATAGTATCCGCAAACGCGTGAAGCGAGTAGAACGTATTCATACACTTACGCCACGCGTGTTGAGCTGGCGTTGAGAAGTATGAATAGCGCCTAAGCAGGGACACGAATATTCTACCGCAATCATGTTCAGCGTTTTGGGATGAACCGCATTGTGAGTTCAGGAAGAAGTGAGAGTATGGAAGTTCAATTTGACAATGAGATGCAGATTCAAACGAATGATAGCATGGAACATGAGAAGTAGCAAAGACCTGGTGAGCGGTGGCCTTCCCTGCTTCATAAGTGGGAGGCTCCACGGGATTTTGATCAGGGATGTGCGGCAATTGCCGTTTGTCGTTTGCCGGCTATTTTTGGGACTTGTGTGCCGTTTGTCTTTTGCCGGAATTTTTGTTATTTTTCCGGCAAATCTCGGCAAAACATTGAAAGGAAACGCCGCCTATGCTAGCGGCCATGTAGGCACTAACAACTCCGACAATAGGTGCGGTCTGACCGCTGGCAATCAAGGCCTCTGCGGGCGGTACGCCAGCAAGTTGCGGGCGGATCGCTGCCAATCGTGGCCTCGCCGGGCGGATCGCTGCGTTTTCGCGGACGGATAGCGGCACCTGGGGAAGCTGATCACGCTAGCGGGCGGATCGCCGGCAAGCTCTAAAGCGGCTATCCGCCCGCCACCTGCCAGCGATCCCCCGCAAGTGCTTTGATAGCTAGCGACCCGCCCGCCACTGCTTTGATAGCAAGCGATCCGCCCGCCACTGCTTTGATAGCCAGCGAACCGCCCGCTCAAATTTTACACGGTGAAACTTGTCAATCATTGATGAGTTCTTTTCTGGTATCAGTATCGTTCAGAGTAAACAAAACGAAGGGTATAAAAGGCGCTCCATCGCACTGAATGCTCACTCGGCATTTCGAGGCCGATCCTGGAAGGTGACTTAAAGTCACCTTTGAGGGATCACTCAGAAGCCGAAGAATAATTTTGGCAGCTGAGGAGGTGGTCCTCACGGCTAGAGGGGGGAGGGGTCCCGCACACGGAGACCGTGGTGGGAACCATCGGAATAGGCCTTATGTGGCGTCGAGGGCGGATCGGTGGCTAATGGCGGGCGGATCGGTGGCTAGTGGCGGGCGGATAGCTGGCTAGTGGCGGGTGGATAGCTGGCTACCGGCGGGCCGATAGCTGGCTAGTGGCGGGCGGATGGCGGGGGGGATGTCGATCCGCCCGCCAAAAGCCAGCGATCCGCCCGCCAAAAGCCAGCGATCCGCCCGCACCTACTGTCTGAGAAGGGAGGGTTGTCACCTTCCGGTGCCGGTGGCGATTTGGAAAATCATGCTGTCGTTGCTGTAGGTCTGTGAGAGTATATAAATGATCCGTGCTTGAAATTGGCTAAATGGCTAAGAGGATTCCAAAAAGGCATTTTTATTGCTTCAAAAAAGGGAAGGGTACTTACCTACCCCATCAGGGAATTTTTGGGGCGTTCAGAAAAATTTTCTCGGATTCGGCTCCAAACTTTCAACTAGGGGTTATTTAGGGCGCTGAACCCGAATCTGGGGTCTATTCCTCGCCAGACTCAGGGTTACTGTAGGTTACGGTAGGCATAATGCCTTTTAACAGGCGATATCTACCTTGAAATTTCGAAAATGGAAAAATGGACCTCAAATTCGTGTTCAGCGTCCCAAATAACACCCACAGTGAAATTTTGAGTAAAATCTTAGACTTTGACTGAGCTACCGTATACCCACCGAAACCTACCGTAATTTATCGAAATCGCGTTTAGGCAGCAAATTTTCCCCCATTTCGAAGCTTCGGACCAAATCAGATGGAATTTTTCAAATCTTGACAAATGGGCCTCAGATTCGTAATCAGCGTCCAAAACAACCCCCAAAAACAAATTTTAAGCTCAATCCGGGACAATTTTTTTAACGACCTAAAAATTTTCATTCGTGTACCCCTATTGGTGAAGCTATGGAAATGCCCACTTTCGGAAATCTTCTGTGAACCCATGAGGCATTTAGCCGATTCTGAGAATAGAATATTGGAGCACTGTGATCCCCCTAGAACATATTAAATACAGTGAGGACAGAATATTTTCGAATAATCCGTTCAATCAATTTTTCGCTTCTAACTCGAAACGGTTTGAGCTCTCTTTGGTTTTCAGACACCAACTAAGGGGGAAACTTTCCAGAATCCATAGCAGAAAAAAAGTTTTCGCTTTCACAGAATCAAAATTATCAGTTATTCGGGAATACTCGAAAAATCGATTTTTTTTTTCGATTAAGTGGCAATTGGGATTTTGTGAATGCGAAGAATACTACTTTGCCATCAATTATGGAAAGCTTGGGTACTGCTTGATGTCTGGAAATGGAAAACAGCGCAAGCCATTCTGGCATTGAAGCAAAAAAAATGATTGATTGAATTATTCGAAATTATTCGGTTCTCACTATAATATTAAAGTGGCATCTCGAAACTCCATCTTATGAGCACAATTTCGAAAAAAATATCGAACGAACGAAAACTGAAATATTTTCGTTCGAAAACTTTTCGAACGAACGAAATTTGAAAAAAAGTCGTTCGAAAAGATTTCGAACGAAAAAAATTTGAAAAAAAAATTCGTTCCACAAAGTTTCGAACGAACGAAATTTGAAAAAAATTCGTTCGACGACTTTTCGAACGAACGAAAAAAATTTCGAAAATTTCGTTCGTGTACAACTATAGTGTGCAACCCTCCCTTGTAAGGGTAATCCGAATATCCGTTGTTCGCTCAACCGTCGGCTTTGATTCATTGTTACGTGTGGTAGAACGAGATTTTTGGTGGTTCAATAGCCCAAATTTGACGTACATCCCGTATATCCTAGGTCGCAATAACGGCACTCTGTCCCTATCAGGCAGAGTACGCGAGCACCGCAGGTGTTTATTTTTGTTTTAGGCCCACCCAGTTGTATTATGACTCATTTCATATGAGTTACTCGCAGTCGGTCCTATTTTTGTCAGAGCGCAGTCAACGATCGCGGAGCCGCAGTAGCACTATCGCGGGGCCACCACGACATTGCCGCAGCGGTGATTTCCATGAGGTCCCACATGTCTTGTTCTTGTTCATCCGATGCCTTGAAATAGAAATACTCCCTTGAATTGAAATAATTAGAATGTTGACATGAATTGAAATAATTAGAATGTTGACACAAGTGTTGGAAAAAAAGGAAAAAAAGTAGAGCGGCACATGTGAATAACTTTCGGGTCAATCTAAGGGATGAGTTTTTTTGCCGTTTGCCGGTCGTTTTTGGGATTTTCTTGCCGATTGCCGTTTGCAGAAATCTCAAAATCGTTTGCCGCACATCCCTGATGTTGATCGAATTCACAGCGCGAGAGGGGCGAAGGAGCAGTTTAGCTTGCACACGTGACGCGCGCGACGAAAAACCGCTGCGTTCATTTCGTCGTTAGGGCGCGTGTTAAAGCCACAGTCCAAGCTCAGAATCAGTTTTTCGTTTTTCTGCCTATATTGGAGAAAATTTCACGCTGATCACCATGGTGTCTCCAGAGTCGCTTAGAACTCACTACGAACTGAGTTACGGCCCCTCAAAGATTTTGAATTTGAACTGGTAGAAGTTCGCGGACGAGTTGTTTCGAGTCTGTATTTCCTCGTTGTTCGCAGCCAACATTCTGAAGCAGGTCACAATATAAAGCCAGACCGAAAACAAAAGGAAGAACATAGGTCTTGAATAAAATCATTCGCGCGCCTCCTCCCTATTCAGGTCGGAAGCCTGCCAGTGGGCGTTGCCCATTTTTTCTCTCAAGGGGGCGTGTTCGATTTTTTCCTAGCCTTTTCTCGCTTATTAGAGCAAATTGAGATTCCGCGCTTGGCAGGGTTCATAGAGACTGTGCCTTTAGCGGACTCATTTGCCCCACCCGCGCTGTGAATTCGATCAACATCCCAGGCTCCACGACATTGCTCACTAGAGTGGGTATGAGGAGTCAACCATTTCAATTTCGGAAATCGGAACGCCAAAAAGCATAGGAAATCGGAAATAAGTTTACCTGGATAGATTCTAAAAACCTTTGGTGGTTGCATCTATCCTATTAGCCATCTGTTTAATCTTCACTACATATTTAGATCTCATGCTGGCGGAAGATTCTCCGAACGCTTTCTTGGCGTTGTCAGTCATCACATCAGCTTGGCATACACCTGCCGCACCGGTGTTGGGCCAACGGCGAGGAAGTTGGCGGGGAATCTACTTCCAGCAAAAGGTCTAAATGAAAGCCTGATCTTCTTCTTTATTTTGTGCGTAGTTTGGATACAACACAAAAACCGAGAAATCAGACTATTGCTGCTCATGATTCGCTTCACTTGAGCATTTTTGACACAGAATTCATGATCATTATCTCAGAAAGCATAGCACGTAAAATGCACCCTTAAAAAGGTTTAATCTTAGCTACAGCTAATGTTTAAGAAGGCAAAAAGCAGTTGAAGGGGTTTTCCAGACAACGCCTTTTTCCAGAGCCCAACGTCATCCATGACGATTTGATAACACATGTATGAGTCAACGACACTTCTTTGAGAGAAATGCCGTTTCCGAGAAGGATTGAGTGAGTCAGCTCAACTGTCTTTTTATTTAAATAGATCATTCCTACGTTCACATGTGACTCGTTCTCTGGCCGTCAAAAATGATAAGTTTGTCTCGCACGACAAGTGATTTAGATCGATTAACCGCTTTTCCGCTAACAACGACGTCTGATAAAATGGTAACCCCCAATAGCAAAACAAGACCATCAAAGCTCAAAAAAGTATAGATAGGTTTCAGCTTTTACAGCCATCCATTAGACATAAGAATAACTTGTTTATGAGAGATCAATATGAGCAGCCGTAGCTCAGGAATTTGTGAATTCAGAACAATATAATCAACAAATTAAGAAACAATAGGAAGCAATGAGGCTTACCCCATCACTGGGAAATAAGGTTAGTTTTGGGTTGACGAATTGCATCTACCTTCTTAACTGAAAATTACGCAATGATGCTATAAAATTTCAGCGTCCTAGAGCTGCTTATTGTTAGTAGAGAAATGTTCTGATCTAGTCATTTCTCTTCGATATTCAGATCGACAAAATAGAATCAAATCGACAGATAGGATAATTTTCAACGCCTTCTAGTCGGAAAGCTCCGAGTGGTTTGATTCAACGTTAAGAAAGCACGTCTTACCAGCTTTCAGCACCCCTTTCGGGATTGATCCAATTGTTCTTGATAGGGACTGTCCTTATCAAAAAGAAATTCCTCTGAGAAAATTTGCATTGACCGTGGCGGGACGGCACCGCAACCCGAGACCGTGCCGGGCCGATGTAGCAACGGCTCCGGAATCTTGCAAGATTCCTTCTTGTCCACAACATTACAGCAACGGCACCGCAATCATGAACGGTACCGCGATAGCGAAGCGTGGACCTCGCAACAGCTTCGCACCGGCTTCGCGATATCACCGCGACGCCACCCCTACAGTGGCAGACATGAAAAAAATGGTAAAGCGAATGATCACGTCCTGATGTGTTTATCACATGCACAGCCGGTATAAAAGGTGCCTCATCTTACTCGAGTCCTCATTCAGCATTCTGATGCCGGCCCTAGAAGGTGACTTCGAGTCCCTCTCCGGAGGCCAGCATATTTTTGACCGCTGGGGATAGGGGATCCCACGGCTGGGGGGTGGGGCGGTTTTCGCCGCTGTCCGCAGTGAGGGTGGTTCCTCACCGCAGACCTCGGTGAAGGTTAAGCCCTTGTCCGGATCTAGGGGGGCTTTCTCTGGGGGCAACCAGATTCAGGCACCGTCGCGGCCCGAATCAGGCACCGTCGAGATAGGGTTGAGGTAATTCCAGAAGGGTTTGGGAGCCGCCGCGTCCTGGTTGAGACACCGACGCGGGGCTGATGCAATGGCATAGCTGGTGGAGGGACTCTGGATAGACACTACCCTGCAGGCACCGATTAGGAGCCTTCAAGGCAGGGTTGGTCTGCCGCCGGTGCAAATTTTCTCAGAGTCCGGTCCGCGGTTGCGGTCAACCGCAACGCGATGCAATCAAAAACGTGTTGGGACTACGGTGATTTGAGATCATGGAGGCAGAAATAAGTGAGAAGCAACGCAACCTTCCGAAAAAAAACGAACCAAATGGGAGATTCCGTGCCAAGACAGTTGGTGCACGTTAAAATACTAGTAACACGTCAAGGCAAGTTAGATTCTGTTGGCGTCTATCACACACGAGTCACGTCTTCATCGTCAATATTGTTTGTCAACACTTTCCGTGATAAGTGTATAGCCCGTGTCTACGTACCTGGAAGCCGCGACGCACAATCATTTTGCTCCTTAAAGGCACAGTCCAACCTCAGAGATAATTTTTGATATTATGGTCCGGTCGCCGCCTATAGCAACCCTGCCAAGCGCGAAATCTCAATTCGCTCAAATAAGCGAGAAAAAGCTAGGAAAAAGTCGACCACGCCCCCTTGAAGACAAAATGGGTAACGCCCACTGCCAGGTTTCCGACCTCAATAGGAAAGAGGCGCGCGAATGATTTTATTCAAATCCTATGTTCTTCGATTTGCTTTTGGTCTGGCTTTGTATTGTGGCCTGCTTCAGAACGATGGATGCGAAGAACGAGAAAATACAGGCTCGGGACAACTCGTCCGCGAACTTCTAGCCGTCCAAAACTAAAAGTTTTGAGGAGCCGTAACTCGGTTCGTAGTGAGTTCTGAGCGATTCTGGAGACACAATTATGATCAGCGCGACATTTTCTCCAAGATAATCAGAAATACGAAAAATCGATTCTGAGTTTGGACTGTGCCTTTAAAGGCAGTGTTCACGATGATTTTCGTTCCCGAGTTTTCCACTCAAAGCAAAGCGTTGGCCACCGAGTGTTACAGAAATTACGAAGAAACGGCGAGAAACGCACTAAAACGTCATATTTCAGTGACATTAATCTCTGGCCTGGACTAGTTGTCCAGTTGTATGAACATGTTCACGGTGGTTGTCACCGGTGAAAAATGGGATCAGTCGAAAATGGAAGAATATTCCAGGCAAAATAGTACTAGATAGGGTCCGAAGAAGACAACGGAGCAACAGAGAGCAAGTAATTGTAAAGGACGGGCTCACAAATGATTTCATTGTGACAACGAACAGTTCCTGTGGGAGTAAAGAGGTGGGGTGAGAGGAAAGGATTTCGTGACCTTCTGGTGCGTTTTTCTCGATTCCTTCGTCATTTATGTTCTACCCGGGGGTCAAACAATCGATTTAGCTATTAATCTCAAAATCGAAGATTATCGTGAACACCTCCTTTAAAGGCAGTGTTCACGATAATCTTCAAATTTGAGATTATTCGCTGTATTGAATAGGTGGCCCCCGGGTAGAACTATAACACCGCATAAATTGGGAAAAACGCTCCAGAAGTACACGAATTCCTCAACTATCACCCCGCCTCTTAAGTATCACAGGAAGTGTTTGCTGTGACAATGAAATGTTTTGTAGACCCGTCCTTTGCAATTCTCTACTCTTAATTGCTCCGTTTGTTCCTCAGGGCCCTAACTAATCCTGCTTGGCATAAAATATTCTTCCACTTTCGATTGACCCAATTTTCCACCGGTGACAACCACCATGAACATGTTCATCCAACAGGACAACAAGTCCAGGCCAGAGATTAATGTCACTGAAATATGACGATTTAATGCGCTTCTCGCCGTTTCTTCGTAATTTTGGTATCCTTGGAGGCCAACGCATCGTTTTATGTGAAAAACTCGGGGACGAAAATCATCGTGAACACTGCCTTTGAGTCAGCGTCGAGGCTCCCAGGTTCTACGTGTGGGGATGACTCGAGACCATGAAATAAACCACACAATTTTCCGGAGGTAAGACGACACAGCAATCTTGTTTTGAAAGTGTAGCGAAATTACATGGGAAGTCTCTTCTCTTTCAGTACTTGTTCTACCTTCATAAATTGTGTATTTACTTATTTATTTATATACGCCCTTTCGGGCATGCCAACAACAAAGAAATTAAAAAGCAAAAATCAAGTGATGACAAAAAAAAAACAAAAAATCAACTAAACACATGACATCGTTGAAGTAACACACGAACAAGGGATCAACTTGCAGGGAGATCAATTGGCAAGGTCTCAGCTAGCTGAATGAAGCAGATCAGGAGAAAGTAGGTGAAAGGATTTCCTAAAACGCTCGAAGCTAGTAATAATAGGTCAGGTCCTGGAAGGAGTACTCAGAGTCAAGTATCACAGGCTACATATCAAGATAGGAGCATACTCTGAAAGAAATTACCGCGGAGCCGCGGCGGCACTACCGCGGAGCAGTAGCGGCAATGCTTCACTGCCGCTGCGGCTCCGGGAGAGTATTTGATACGAAGTTAATTAAGAATTATAATACAAATTGGGGGGTCTAAGAACAAATTTACGCATCTGCGGTTGTTAAGTCCTCTGTCTGATATGGACAGAGGTCACCGCGGTTTTCGCGCCCAAGGAAATACGGAACGTAGTTCAAACTTGGGTAATTAAACCGTCGACAAATTCGTTTTACCACACAGGACAGTATATCGTACTCCACGCGGGTTCGCTACTGCATCCTCGCGAAGCAGGTGCGATTCTAGCGCGGAGCCGCTGCGGTACTATTGCGGCGATGTCGAGGCCCAAGACACGGCAACAGAATCGTCCAATCACTGAGCCGCTGCGGTACTATCGCGGCATATTCGAGGGTCGCGGTATTTCCCCGGCACTGACGCGGCGAATTTTCTCAGAGTAACAATACGGCTTCCCTAGGAACTAGTGTGATTCATAGTACACCGCCTCAACACAGCAAATGCCGGAGGCTATTCCCGGGTAAGTGCAAGCACGCAACTGGATTGCTTGTTGGCGTATTGCTTCGCGGATAGTTTTTTTCCTGTCCATTGCCTGACTTTTTACGAACAATGTATGATGCGATAGCAACGCTCGAAAAGAAGAGAAAGAACGACGAGAAAATATTCAACGAAAAGAAATGAATGAAAAGCGGTACCGACTATCTATAACACGATTTACCCCCTGCGCTCTCACTGCGCGTCCCTAGCTTACAAAAATATATGGACAGTCGTTCGCCGAAAAAAAATCGAATATTTATTTGATTTCGAATATCCGGTAACCATTATAGTAGCGCTGTCATTTCGGATTTAATTTCTCACTACAGGCTGCATAGGCTGTGTAAAAACGAAATTCCATGGTTCCCTCGCGTGCGTGTGCGAAGCGAAGGCCAGAGTCAGTGAGAAATGGGAGACTGAAGAAGTATCATCGCAAACGCGATAAGTAATGGGAATTCCGGTTTTTTTTCGTTGAAGATCTGCGACAATAATGTGTGCGAGCCGAGGTGAGGTATTGCCGTTTCGAGCAAACCAGAGGATATTTCCTCTGATTGCCCGAAAAGAAATAAAAAATATAGCGGAGAAAATATCCTCTGGTTTCGGGCAACCAGAGGATATTTCCTCCGCTGGCCCTCTAAGTAGAGCATAGCTGAGGGCGAACCGAGGTGAGATTAGAGGGTCAACAGAGGATATTTCCTCTATCCGCCCTCACCTATCGTTGGAGATAGGTGACCAGCTATCAAAATAGGGAATGACAAAAAACACGGCTAAGTGGAAGTGGAGACGGTATATCACAATTTTCTGCAGCCGTAAATGAGTTTCACTCAGAAATGGACTATGGTGTAGTCCACCAAAAATTGCACACCTTGAAACTGTCGGTTGATGATCAATATACATACGCATACATCCCAATTTAACATGTTCGCCTCCTGATGAGCGAAAGCCAGTTATTGTCCCGTGGGACACACGGTGGAGATGTGAAAACCCTCGAAAAAATTGGAAATCTGGGGGAGGGGGCGTTAAAATGTTGGACAAAAACCCCAAAATTTGGGAGATGCTTTCAAGAGAAGTTATATCAAAATCCCTGAAGCTTTGTGTCAAGTGGTAATTACACACAAAAAAAAGAAAAGCTTCAGAATTTCGAGTTTTTTGTCGAAACTTCCACCTAGCCCAGAAGGAGCAAGCACTGGAGCGGTGGGTCACGGCACGATATAAGAGTGGCGTAGGGATTTCGACATGATTAGTCCGATAAGCCGTACATCGTCCGGCTTGCAATGAGGGAGAAAGCCTATAGCTTCTTCGATGTACGAGACGGCGGTCTGCTTGACCTTAGTGAGAGCGATTTTGCGATATGTGTTTGATGGACTACACCGTATGTCACCAATTTTGCGCACATTGTTTTGTACGAAAGGGTTCTTCTGTCTTGAAGCGTGGTACGTTTTCATAGAAATGTTTTCTGAAAACAACAAGACATGAACATAAAACTTTGGACAAACAGAAAACGTGCAAAAGGATTAGAAGTGCACAACAAAGTATCAACAATATCAGCTCACTGGGTCATCCAATCCCGTCGATAAGAAACTTCCATGCCACATTTTATAACTCGCATTCCGAATGCGATGTGGGCGATGAATGACGAAATCCCCCTAAATTCTACGATAGCCAGTGAACATTTCTCACGATATTTCCCTCACGAACCCTTCAAAAAAGCTTTTTTTTTCTGTCGTCCAATTCGAAGCTCCGTGTCGTGATGCGATTCGAGGCGGAGGGATTGGGGTTGGAGAAAATTTCTGAAATCCTTACGACAACTTCTGCCGCATAAGAACGGTAATTTTAATTCCAGCATTGGATGAGAAAAAAATCCTTCTGCGCAACTGCACATCTCTAGGGCTGGAACAAAAAAATATAGCATTTTCAGTCTAATAATGTGATTAGAACTGTACAATCAAAATCCACTGTACGACAGGTATGCATGGTTCCAAAGGACCAAAAAGTGGTTTTTTCAACAAAAATTTTTCGTAAAAATCCTTCCCGACAATGTGGCACTGCACTGTAACATGGCCGACGAGTGAGCAATGAAAGTTTTCCAAGGAAATTGTGAGCTGATCCCACGTCTAACCCAACCATGCCTCAAATGTACCTCGATTAAGGTTTGATTCAGGTCATTTTCCCCATCTTTGAGGTCTGCCATCCTCCAGAGGGTGGCAGTACATAGATTACACACCTTCCATCCACATGATTATCGCATTTACAACAACCGCACCGCAGAGACAGATTTTCAGGGGATTCTACGGAGAAGCTGCTTATACCACAATCGGTAACACATCCATTTTGTCCATACCTCCCTTCAAAGTTCCGTTTCGAATTTCGATGAATTGAAATGCTAAATAAATTGCAAAAAAAGAAGCTAATAGACTCGTACAGTTTGCATTAGAACGCTTGCGCCGTTGGAAACGGCAAAAACGGGCCAGAATGACCGTATTTGAGCAACCAATTTGATGGTGTTTGAACTGCTCAGGCAATAACACCGGCTGAGCGGGCGAGCTTATTTTGGGGGCGGAGCGTCTTACCGGGTGAGCGGGCGGGCATGCATTTTACCGGCTGAGGGGCATGGCTTTACGGGGTGAGCGGGCAGGCATATGCATATCATTGGCCCAATACTGAAGAGCTAAAGCAAACCAGGGTCATGTACGACGCGGGCAAAATGGACTTCGAGCTGATTCGGGTGATGGAATTCAAACGGGTGGTCATCCACACGATTCGGATCATTGACCCCTCACCCCTTACGGTTCGTTGTGACCGTGGGGATGTGACAGCGGGTCAGTTCATCAATTTTGAAGCAAAGTAAGGCTTGCCGCTTCAGGGATGAAGCGCAAGCCTCGAACTTGCTGGGGAATAGGGAGGGCCTACTAGGGGCTTTATCTGCTCCTGCAGATCGATATCATTCACGTGGTAAGCAACTAATACCGGGTGAGCGGACCTCCTTTTACCGGCTGAGGGGGCAGTGAATACGGGAACTCGTCCGGGTACAATGTTTAGTCAGCCGTTATTGCCTGCCCCCTCAGCCGGCGTTACTGCCCGAGAGGGGGGGGGGGGGCGAGGTCGCGAAAATGGGCGGGGCCTCTTGGTGGCTTAAGATGGCTCAATCTGATCATTTTGGGCAGTTTTTTACGCTTTCGATGGCGCAAACGTATCAGTACGGTAGTACAGGCAAATTAGCCTCAACCACTTTTGTGGGCGCGTACGCTACCTTTAAGGACACCCCGAACTACTCACAGACGAAGTACAACTGGACGATCTAGCCAACTATGTACAACGAAATTTATACCCACACACCTGTAATGAGGTTTCTGAAGCCAAGTTTGCAGCTGTAGAACAATTCTCCCAACCGATCCACGGGAAGTTTTTCTCGCAAAGGAAGAGTTCAGAGGGTTAAACATAAACAAATCTGCGGAAACTAACTGTATTGCTAGTAACTCTTGGGTATCTATAGTGGGACTGTGCGAAACCCCATACCGCACAGTCCCACTGTTTCTAAAAAGTTATAAGCCCAAGACGGTCGCTTTCTGTACCTATTGTACCTTGCAAAACGCGGAATAATCTTTCAAAAATATGTACGGAGAAGGACCTCATAATCATGTTCAGCACCCGAAATAACCCCACTGGAAGGGAAGTGAAAGCACACTTTTCGAGCTTTTAAATCAAAAGAGTTAGAGCGTTGTGCACTTGTACCAATTGTTGGTTAAGCGTTCACTTTTATCAATCAGGGTTCTGAAGGCGTTTGAGAAACATGTTCCAGATTTGACTTAAAATTTTCCCATGGGGTCCTTTGGGTTGCTGATCACGAATCTGGGGTTTATTTGAAGAGTTTTTAAAGCTTTCGGCTCATTTCCTTCAAGGCTTCCCATCGGAAGAAAATTTTGATGGCAAAACGCGACTTTTGGCGAGTTCCGGAATGCTACCACAGATGTGGCTTAAAAGCAGTGTTCACGATAAAAGTCGTTTTTCTGTTTTTCCGCCTATCTTGAAAACGGTCCTATGCTGACTTCAATGATGTCCCTGGAATCGTACAAGACCCCCTAGAAACGGAGTTATTACCCCTCGAAATTCAGCAAGGGAAGCATTGTGGACGAGTTGTCCGAGGCTTGTAACTCATGTTTTTTGCAGCCGATGTGTGCGAGCCGACCTGAGTGAAGAGAGAAGTTGAGAATGAAGGGAAGAACGGGGCTTTTGATCGGAAACCATCGCTCATCTCACCACGAATTCAGTGAAACCGTTATAGGACGTGGGCGGAGTGGCCCAATGGGTTGACTGGCCCACGAGATTTTCACCCACTTAACGGCCGTTTTTCGTCGCACTTCGTTCTTAATCTTCTTAGAGGGACCCAAAGTTTACGTTTAAGCAAAAGAAAACGTGCAACTTTCTCTTCGTGGACACTGCCTTTAAAATTTTTCTCTGGGGGTCACTTAGAGCGCTTAACACGAATCTGAGGTCCGTTTATTAATTTTTTGAGAGCTTACAGTAGATCACGGTGTGTATGCGGTGGGAAAAATTAGCATAACATTGGGTTGGCAACTAAGTAATTGCGGGGTTTTTTTAGAAAATGGAAGAGAATTTTTTCACGGAACGAAATACATTTATTCTGTAATGTATTGCCATTTTGAGCAATGACGTTTTGCCATCTTTCAGGCAGCATCATAATTCCACGTTCATAAAACTTCAGGTTTTTATCAGCGAAAAACTGAACCAGGTACGATTTGACATCATTATCATTACTGAAATTTTTACCAATCAAGGAGTTTTGCAGAAATCGAATTAAAAAGTAATCAGATGGTGCAAGGTCATCCCTATATGGTGGATGTGGCAAAACATCCCAACCAAGCTCCAGTAATTCTTGCCGAGTGACTTAATAGTTATGTGTGTGGCCTTGCATTGTCATGATGAAATACAACACCTTTTCGATTTGCCAGTTCATCGCTTGCTTGGGATCAGGGATGAGCGGAGTTCCGCGTTTCGCGTTCCGAAACCCGCGGAAAACGGCGCGGAATGCGAAAATATCGGGTCGTCTGGGATGTAAGGAAACATTAGATGATTTCTGAACTTTTCCGCGTTTCGCGTTCCGAAAGCCGCATTTCCGCGCATTTTCAGGCGTTTCGCGCCCGATTTCCGAAATTTCATATTTTTATTCCGCTCATCCCTGCTTGGGATGTTTGCCACATTCACCATATAGTCCTGACCTTGCACCATCTGATTTCTTTTAAATTCGATCTTTGCAAAACTCCTTGAGTGATAAAAATTTGAATAATGGTAACGATGTCAAATCGTACCTAGTTCAGTTTTTTACTGATGAAAACCAGAAGTTGTATGAACGTGGAATTATGATGCTGCCCGAAAGATGGCAAAAGGTCATTGCTCAAAATGGGCAATACACTACAGAATAAAGTTATTTCGTTGCATGAAAAAATTCTCTTCTATTTTCTAAAAAAAAAACCCGCAATTACTTAGTTGCCAACCCAATATATTTTGGAGACAGGAAAGGGCTCATATGGCGTGATTTGCATCGGAAGCTCGGTAAATACAGACGACATCTGTGAAAATAATACATCTACCTAGAAACGTGGGGCTTACATCGACAACTAAGGTCTGCATCTGTTTCTCCGCTACTTTTTAGGAAAGTAGTTCCCAGACACAATTGGGAGCATTAAATTTTCCGCACACATGGATAAACATAAAGGACAACCATGACACACTACATAACGGCGTCGGGTCCGAATGGGGCCTGGCGAGGCGCGGCAGCATGCAATGAAAAGTGCCGATTTCGTGGCGGTGCAGTTCGAAATTCCTTCACTGCAAACAGTTCATCTACGCAATCGCGTTCAGTACGCAAAGTGCACGCGTACATGTCGCGGCGCAGTTCAATTGATTCCTACAGCGGATAGATAAGGAAGTTGCAGAAAAACTGCTCCCTAAAATTTTCTGAATTTCCCCTAAATTCCTTTTTCGTGAGAAAAAAATTAAATCGGAGAGATTACAGAGTAGAATCACATGTAGCCTTTTTCGGAGCGAAGTTTACATTTTGCAATGCAGACTTAGGAGACGTTTTACGCTGTTTTATCCATAAGCCTATAACATACTGCGTCACAGAACCTTTCATTGAGGACAGCCCGCGATTGTACAAACTCAAACTTGGAAAATAGCAAACCAATCGCTGAGGACAGCGACAGGCTTTGCAACACAGTATACACTAGGCCTAATGCAATCAGACAGTCAACCGCGCTTTCTCCAAGCTCCTCTCTCTGTCTTCACCTTGGGTTCCACAATAGTCTGCAGCGCGTTAGGTATACTTCGATCCAAAAAAAGGTATCATCTAAACTCTTCCATCAGCAAGCCACGACGCTGCTGTGTAGTCCTAAAGTATCCGACCCAGTCAGCGCTTCGCCATCTATTACAATTCGTGCCGGGACCGGCAGCGGCCAGTCCCGGCACGAATAGTAATAGATGGCGAAATTGCGAATACGAAGTATAACAACGGCGTAACGTAAAACCACATAAATTCCACAATGGAGAAGGATATGTGTTTAGTCCTTTTTAGCGACATGACACTGTGGACCGAGAGAAGCAGAGGATAAAAGTCAAAGAAATAGACACTCGAGGGTGGGCGAGAGAAGACGGAGAGAGCAGCGTGCGTAGGCGCTTCAATTCTACATTGCACAATGTACAGGCCCCCCCTCCCAGTGTGTTGACCGCAACCGCACCACCCAAAAAGCGGTGGTGCGGTTGCGGTCAACACACTAAGCATACGGTCGATTCTGACGCGTTGCCAAACTTCGTCGCTGATCGGTCGAATACTTAGTGACGAGTTTTGGTTTTCCCTCCATTCTCTCTGGTTTATATTTGACTTTTTTATCATTGTGTGTTGCGGGTAGGGGCTTTTCACTGTGCGTGAGGGGAACTCACAGCTTTTTCGTGCCTTAGCAAAAATTTCTTCTAGAATTAGACAAAAAATGCCAGGACGATGACCGTTTTCTGTGGGATTCTCTTTGGGGGCGATAGCTAGGCATATTCCATGCGATTTTTGAATAATTTAGCAATTTGACCGAGTTTTGCCTTAATTCAGTATTTATAATAGGGTTTTCGACGGGTTTCGGGGTGGAAAAAAAATTCAAACTCGTTTTGTTCCTTGAATATATTCTCCATTCTGTTCGTTTTACAAAATTAAACTGTGTGGGACCTTATAACAATGGTGTCGTTTGCTTTCTTCCTTTCCTTGTTGCTCTTTTTGGGTGGCGACAGCTAGCTGTAGCTGCAAATCCCTTTTGCGCACAAAAGAGAGCCTCTACTCGCAACATCCCACGAGAAAGAAAACAAGGATAACCCGGAAATAAGCATGAAAAAAGAAGGAAAAACAGAAAATCACCTTTAATGTCAGCTGTTCGGTCGATCAATAACGGAATTTGGCAAAGCGCCAGAATCGAGCGTACAGTTAGTGTGTCGCACCACCGCCTTTTTCCGTTGCCGTGGACTGTAAAACTCGCTCCGAAAAAATGTGTGTGCGTCTCATTGTTGGGCTTTTAGATTGTGCTTACGGGCCAGTTATACACCGGCGGAATGCTGTGGAAATAATGAGACAACTGGGATGAAAAGAATTTTACGAAGGATACTGCAAAGCAAATGAGACGAGAAAGCAAAATGTTGGCAAAACGCGATTCGATTGCTCTCGAATTTATGGTCTGCAGTATTGCGGGCCGTAAGCGTTTTCGTATGTGCCTAAATCACACGGTAAGCTGTGGCAATGTTCACGCAACAAGTTTTCATTCAGCTGGTGTAATATTAGGTTCTCAGAAAGATTAACATGTAGGTAGAAAATGTTTCCTAACGACCAACTCAGCTCAGAGATTAATAAAAAGAAAGTAGCTGATTGTGTTGAAAGTGTGGCCGACAAAGATAAGAGATAGAGCTTGGAGCAGAAAAGAGGAAAATATTTGAATCAAGAGTCGGCATCAAAAATAGAAGACATTTGGGAGAAGCAAAGTTTTCGTGTTGAGGGAGTCAAATAACAGAACCCTCCCGCATATGTATAACACTGGACCTAAGGAAATAGCACAGGCAACTTTAGCAAGATGCGAAGATACATGATCAATTTTCTGAAAATGGATCTTACCTCTGGAGCGGCGTTTGGTTGTCCGCCTAGGTGTAGAACTTCAGCAAGTTTTTGCTCCATTTCGCTCATTTTCTCTCCAACTTTTGCGAAAAGCTGAAATCAATGAATAGATGGATTTGGCAGGAAAACGACTGGCAGTCCTCGAGAATAGCGCGAAGTGCAAACAAATCGAAGCAAAAAGAATGGAAGAGTACTATTAGTCAGCAAAGAAAACACCCACATCACTCATGACGACTTCGGCGGCGGCGAATTCACGGCAAACAACTGCTGGTGTTATCAGGTTGAGTGGGCAGTCAAGGGTGGTCGTCAATGGTTAGCTGGTTGACTGCAGTGGTTAATAGCGAGAGGAGGATCGGGGCGGTACAGCTGAACATTGGTGGAATCAATACCACCCAAACAGCAATCGAACGAATCGCCAGGCAAACGAGAAACAGACAGCTCAACCTCGTCGCTGGACAACGTCGTCCCGCAATCACGACGTGTGGGAAACGATGAGAAGTTACAACGTCAAAAATCAGTGGAATCTCGAACTGGACTCTCTTGACAGTGTCCCGTGAAGGATCTAGTTAGTATTCAGTCCGAAAAGAATTCTCTACCAAAGTCTCATCTTTTCTCATTTTCTGGAAGGTCAACAAGTAGGAAGATGGCAAGATATACGCTATTTCAAATTTTTTTGGGTCCTTTGTCATATGGCTCTAACTGGGACACGAATTCAGAGAGTTTCTTTGCAAAATGTCCTTGTTTGGTTCAGAGGTGTGCGAAAGACATTGTGAGGTTATAGAGACTTCTTCACTTATAGATAATTTAATTACAATTTTTTTTTGTAGAATTGGGTAGAATGGTCAGCCAAATGCCAGAAGAGGTACAGATCCGGCATTGCATGCTTTTTGAGTTTCGCAAGGGAAGTAATACATTACTCAGAAAAATGAAAACATGTTACTTGTATCTGAAAAGGTCGAAAAAAATTTACTTGTAACATATCTAACCCCATGCAAGTAACTTGCAACTTATCTCAGGTCAGTTAAGTGAATGCAACATATCGACGGGATACCGCGTGCAGCGCTCAGGAATTTCTGAACGAGTTACCTGAGACTTTGACACAATCTGCATGATGGTCTCACGCAACTTACTCTGAATTCACATGAAACTTGAAGCGATGTTACGTGTAACTTGCCATAATTTTCGAACACAACTTTGCGAGTAACTTGCAATCTTGTTACATGTAACCTAACACCGACACGCGACGCCGGCTGGCACACTCGTGCGCGATGCGGCCGGCTCGCCATGCGCCACCTGGGGCAGCCAGGGGTCGGACGGCGCCTCCAGCTGCTGGGCGGGTCCAAGTGCCTCAAACTTGGGTAATTGGGCCGACGACGGTGCACACATCTGACAAGGGAAGTATAAAAAGCGTAGGTCGGATCTGCCAAAACGTTTAGTATCGTTAGTGTTATGGCTGGCAGATCAAAAGATGATCTGAGAGAAAGAGTCCGCTATCGGCGAGGTTGGAATGCTGATGACCACCCAAGAAGGCGAGGTGGTATCCCGTTAAGCAGGTCAGAAGAGTGATCCAGCGGGAAGCGGACCGCATAAAAGGCCGCAGGAAGGGGCCCCAGACAAGTCAGCCTCGCCTGCACCTCTCCGCGCTCCTCTGGTGGTCTTCACGTCTACTGTGTGGTTATTCTCTACTAATAAATTTGTTATTCTCTAGTCTTCTCTTCAGCTGCAGAAACGGTAGCTCTCGCCTGTTAGAGAGAGCATAGAAGTTTGTATTCTTAGGAATACAACATTGGCGATCAGGAATTTCACTTGCTTGCTATTGGAGCAGCAGTGAAAGAGCTCAGGCACAGTTCCGGAAACGAAAGAAGGAAAGTTTCCAAGAACTGAAGGAAGTCCACTTGCTTGCTATTGGAGCAGCACTGGAAGAACATTGACAGAGTTTGCGAAAACGGAGGTTCCAGGAATTGTGTTTTGCAAAGTCGCTTGAAGAACTGTAAGAAAGAAGACAGAGTTCACTAGAAAGTTGGAATCATGGACCCTACTTTGGTCATGACGATGTTTAAAGAAATGATGGAAGAGCAAAGAAAAATGGCTCAAACCCAGCAAGAGGAACAGAGGAAAGCGGCTGCAAAACAGCAAAAAGACATGCTAGAGTTGGTTCTGAGTAGATTGTCAGGAAATGATGGAGTGCGTACTGCAACTGAGGAAATTTCCATTCCAAATATGATGTCAGCCTTGAGCAATCGAGTAGATAGAGAGTACAAGGCTGAACGAAAGATTTCACTGCAGGAGTTACACACTGAGTGTGAGAACTTCTTGAGTCTTAAAAGAGACAGTGAAACAATTGCAGGCAAAGTCGTGGCTGTAGAAGAAACAAGCAAAGTGGAAAAAAAGCAATTCAGTGTTGGAATTGTGATGGTAACCACCTGGCGCGGTTGTGCAAATCAAAACCATGGTTTTGCAAGAAGAGTAAGAAAACTGGGCACAAAGAGAAATTCTGTGAAGTAGCTAGCCAACGAAAGGCTCAGGAGAAGAGCTCAGCACAGAGGGGGTTCCAAGGTACCAATCACAGAAAGAGCACGAGACAAGGTTCAAAGCGCAATGTGCATGTCGTCAAGATTGCGAATGCAGCGGCTGAGGTCAACTCCGCAAGAGTTTATGTGGAAGCGGTTGTGAATAGTCACCCTGTAGAGTTTTTTCTTGACACAGGGTCCGACATTACGTTGATCAACGAGAATGTTTGGAGGAAGATGGGGTCTCCAACCTTGCAGAGTACTAGTCTTGTTGTGAAAAATGCCAGTGGTACACCTATGAAGATTCGTGGAAAACTGAAGTGCCAGTTTGAAATAAAGGGTTCCAAATCGGAAGGTGGCGCGTATATTACGCCGTGTAACTCGTTGATGGGTCTAGAATGGATTCAGAAGAATGAAGAAATGTCGCACCATATGAGGTCGATGGTGGCGGAAGTGAAAAATGAGAGGAGCTCCGACGTTGGTGAAGAACTGAAAAGGGTATATCCAACAGTGTTTGAGGAGGGTCTTGGTTGTTGCACAAAGGAGAAAGCTGATTTAGTGCTTATACCAGGTGAACGGCCAGTGTTTCGGGGTTGTCGACCTGTGGCACACGCTGCGATTGAGGCAGTCGAGATAGAGCTCGACAGACTTCTAGAGATGGGTGTTATAACAGCAGTTAGCCATAGTGAATGGGCTGCACCCATAGTTTGTGTCACGAAATCGAACGGGAAGTTGAGAGTGTGTGCAGACTTCTCAACTGGGCTGAACAGGGCATTGCAGTCGTTCGATTATCCTCTGCCGGTGCCAGAAGACATATTTGCGTCCGTGAATGGTGGCACTGTGTTCTCACAGATCGACTTGTCAGATGCGTATTTGCAGATTGAACTATCTGACGAAGCGAAAAAAATGTAGTGGTGAACACGCATCGGGGATTATTCCAATACAATCGGTTGCCATTCGGAATAAAGACAGCTCCTGGGATATTTCAACAGATCATGAACAAGATGGTGTCAGGTCTCAGAGGTGTCACAACATATCTGGACGACATATTGGTCTGTGGAAAGACGCAAGAAGAGCACAAGGAGAATTTGCTGGCATTGTTCGAAAGAATCGCTGATTACGGATTCAAGGTACGCTTAGAGAAGTGTGCGTTCTCCAAGCCGGAGATTCGTTAACTCGGGTTTATCGTTCATAAAAATGGCGGAAGGCCTAACCCGGAAAAGATTGAGGCAATCAAGAATATGGCTGTACCGAAGAATGTGGGCCAACTAAGAGCATTTTTGGGAATGGTGACGTACTATTCATCATTCATGCCAACGATGAAAGACCTTCGCGGTCCGCTAGACGCAATGTTGAAGAAGGACGTCAAATGGGAATGGAAATTGCAGCATCAGACTGCATTCGAGAAGTTGAAGTCAACGTTGTCTAGTATTATGAACTTGGCTCACTACGAGCCCAAGCAGAAGATTGTGGTCGCAGCAGACGCGTGCGACTGCGGAATCGGATGTGTGGTCTCGCATAGATATCCTGACGATTCGGAGAAGCCGAGAGCTCATGCTTCGCGTTCTTTGACGAGCGCAGAAAATAACTATTCCCAGATTGAGAAAGAAGCTCTGGGACTCGTATTTGCGGTGAAGAAGTTTCACAAGTACGTGCACGGAAGGAAATTTCTGTTGCTGACGGATCACAAACCATTGTTAGCCATCTTCGGTGACAAGAAAGGGGTACCTGTGCACTCTGCGAACAGACTCATGAGATGAGCTACCATACTGCTGGGGTACGATTTCGATATAGAGTATGTCAAGACTACGAAATTCGGACAAGCAGATGGCTTGTCAAGGCTGATGCAAACACATGCAGTTGCGGAAGAGGACACAGTAATTGCATCAATCGAAAAAGATGTGTCTATGGTCTTGAGAGAGTGTATCAGGCAACTACCAGTGACTCGTAAAGACGTTGAATCGCAGACGGAAAAGGATCCGTTACTGAGAAAAGTCATGATGTCCGTGAAAAGTGGGAAATGGCTAAAAGTTGAGGCTGATTTGGTTCCATTTCACAACAGAAGAGAAACACTGTCCATGGTAGGGAAGTGTATCATGTCCGGAGAGAGAGTTGTAATTAAATCAAAATTGCAAGCGCAGGTCCTGAAAGAGCTACACGTTGGTCACCCTGGAATCGTGAGGATGAAAAAGTTAGCCAGAAGTTATCGTCGATCACTGCTCGAGAGATCGCCGCGTCGAACACATGGGGCACGCACGCAAGCGAGGAGGTAGTGATAGGATCATTACCTTCTCGCATGCGTGCGTGCCACATGTGTTCGACGCGGCGCTCTCTCGACCAGTGATCGACCATATGTGTACTGGCCTAGTGTAAACAAGGATTGAGAGAATCTGGTGCGGCAATGCGAGAATTGCCAAAAGTGTGCCAAGAATACAAGAAAAGTGCCATTGGAAACATGGTCACCAGCAACTCGTGCTTGGCAGCGAGTTCATGTGGATTTCGCTGGTCCTCTGCATGGTTCCTACTATACATTCCATCCGATGGCCAAAATGGCGTCGGATCGGATTTTCGGATATTGCCGATTTTGCAAAACCGACTCATCGGATAAATCGGATACTGTCCCGAACGAGAATTTCGGATAACGGATCCTATCCGAAACCAGAATTTTTGATCGGATCGGATATCGGATATCCGATCGGATAAAATCGGATTCACCGGATAATCCGGATGAAAAAACGGATAAGATTTTTTTTAGTAGTACCTTGGATTCAACCCCGTGTATTCAAGCAAATACATTCTGTAGCCACGAGCATACGCGTCGCGGTCCGGTGTGTGTCGCGCTCGCGGCGAACACTAAAAAAACCCCCACCGTTTAGAGTAGTCTTCAGCGCTTTAAAGGAGTAAATGGCTATCATCTATGACGAGAAATGAACGCAGGAAAGCAAATTATGCCTCTGGACATGTCAGTTTACTTGGTTTCACTCTGAAGCAGGGATGTCGCGTCGCCGCGCAACTGGTCGCGCGCGACGCTCGCCAACAACGACGCGGCACGCACGGGTGAGAAACTTCGCCCTCCCCTGCAACCGGTGAGAGCACATAACTGACCAAAAAGAAGACCTGCCACAGAATCATGGTTTAGCGGGGCGTTGCGACCAATCCCGGTAGGGCTACGACCCCTTACCTTGTTAAACGAAACCTTGGGAAAAATCTGAATTCGTTACGAACTTCCCCTTCTGGGTAAACATTGAGCTTGAAAATTATATGATCCCTGCAGAATTAACGCTGTCGCAGGAAGGGGGGCCACCGTGCGTGCAATCGTACATAGCCACGCGCATTTTCCCGTGCCTCCGCATCATGAGTACACCAACCGAGGGTTTCCCTACCCTCCTGAATTCAAGTCGTTTGATTACGACACGGAAAAAAAGGGTAGGGACAAGTGCGAAACCGAAGCAAGGCTAGTTCTTTTTTGCACACTTCCTCTGTTGTCTTCAACATAACTGAAGGACACAACATCAATTAATTTTAACACAAAACTACGGGTTGCGGATCGTGCCACATATTTCACGGTAGAGCGCGTCCCCGCCGTTGCACCGTCAACCCGTTTTCCACCGCCAAATAACCGTCTCCGTGTATTGAATCTCTCTTTATCTGCGGTACAACCAACAATTCGACTCCTCCCCGTTTTTGCTCCCGCCGTCGCACCGACAAGCCTTTTTACCCCGCTGAACAACCGTCAGCGTGTCTGAGTCCAACTTCAGAACGTCACCCGAGTTATGAACACAGATTCGCGTTGTAATAAAGCGTCCGAACAAAAGACATTCCTTCGATACCTGTCCGTGAAATTTGCGAATAAAACACTTGTTTGTCTTCCTGAGAGCTCAAAATCATTTGTGTGCCATCATCAGGAGCACACTTATTTCGCAGAATCATATAAAATGTCGAAACGCTTACACTTCCCTTTTACACTTAGTGTGGATGTCTTTTGATGGCAATAATGTATCATGAGATTGAACAAATTGAATTAATACCGCAAATTGCAAGTTTTTCCCGCATCTAAGGCCCCCGTCAGACTTGGTCGAAAAACCGATCGAGTCCGACTAAGTCCGGGGCAGGAAAACCGACCTTCTCAAGCAATCGCGGGGGTCGGTGGCAGGTTAAAACGCCCCTTTTGCAATGAAATTGATCGGATCTGGCTGATCGGCGGAGGTTTCGGCATGACTCATAACTGCCGAAGTTTTCGTGGTGATGTCTCATAAGTGGCGGAGTTTTCGGGTCAATGTGTTGCAGTGTCTGCACTGTTTTTCCCTGATATTCTCTCGTGTAGAGCGCGGAAATAGCAGCCCACAATGTATACGCTGCGCTTGGATGTGAGGTGTTTGTGCTTGTCATGGTTGACATTGTTCGGAATATCGACGCTCTGGCGGGATGTAGGTGGCAGGTTGAATCGCCAGTGCTGCCTCTCGACCTGCACGCGGAGTTTTCGGCATGAATGGGGGAGTTTTCAGGCTTAGCCTGCCCCTTTTTCGTTTCGAGCGGCAGCACGCTACCTGTTCAACTCCCTCAACCGGCCACCGACCCCAGCGAGTGTGTGAGTTGGTGCAATGGATCTGCGAACGTGAAACACCCGTACCGACTGGGTGGATTGCGGTTGCAATGAGTCGGTCGCATTCGGACTCAGTGGGTTGATTTTTCTGAACCCGACTGTCACTATTTCGGTGCGTATCGACTGGGTGGGACTCAGTTCATCGACCATCTCTGACGGCGGCCTAGGGACTTGCAAAACGAAATAAGGCCTCTCCGCTTCACGAAATACCCCCTATCACATGTTATGCAGTTATTTTGTGATATTATGTCCCCTTCATCATAAAATATTTGTATTTGTTCAATATGCATGTAGTGAAGTGTCAAAATCCATTCCTTACACATGCTTAATCAGCGATTCTGCAACCGTCAATAGCGCGCTCTACTGCGAATTCGCGCGATCTCTACGCGACCGCGTTCGGAGCTGGCTGTTACGGCGGGCGCAATTCTATCCGTTTTTCATCCGAAATTATCCGATATTTATCCGATAATTATCCGAAAAATCCGATTTTTATCCGATCGATTATCCGTTTTTTATCCGATTATCCGGTTTTCTGATCGGATCCTTCGAATATCGTGTTTTTTCGTCTGATCGGATTTCGGATCAATCCGAAATCGCCACTTTGACGTCGGATCGGATTTCGGATAATTATCCGATCGGATTATCCGACCCGGATATCCGAAACCGACTCCGTCGGATGGAATGTATAGTTCCTACTACATGGTTGTAGTAGACGCGCCTTGGAAGTGTCAACTATGAGGTTGTGGTAGACGGAAAGGTGATTAGAAAGCATGCTAACCAGCTGCGCCGAAGGCAATCTGAGAACGCCTCAGAAGGAGAGGGCGAGGCGTTTCGGACATTGCTCAATGTTCTTGAGCTGGACGATGTGCTGACGTATGCAGTTGAGCCGAACCGGTCAAGCGACAATGGCAATCCTTCGACGCTCAATCCACAACGACAATCCGATGATGCACCAGCCACTCACCGACCACGACGCTCCACCCGAATACGACGGCAGCCACAGCGATATGGATATAGTGCTTAGTTTATATTGTTAACTGATTGATGTTGTTGATTTTGTTGTGTCTAACTTCATTCCGTAGTAGATTAGTTCTCTTTTTTTTTGTAATTAACTCATCTACTAGGGAAGGTGTTATGGCTGGCAGATCAAAAGATGATCTGAGAGAAAGAGTCCGCTATCGGCGAGGTCAGAATGCTGATGACCACCCAAGAAGGCGAGGTGGTATCCCGTTGAGCAGGTCAGAAGAGTGATCCAGCGGGAAGCGGACCGCCTAAAAGGCCGCAGGAAGGGGCCCCAGACAAGTCAGCCTCGCCTGCACCTCTCCGCGCTCCTCTGGCGGTCTTCACGTCTACTGTGTGGTTATTCTCGACTAATAAACATGTTATTCTCTAGTCTTCTCTTCAGCTGCAGAAACGGTAGCTCTCGCCTGTTAGAGAGAGCGTAGAAGTTTGTATTCTTAGGAATACAACAGTTAGTATCTCTTCTGGCTCAATAGCGAAAAAGCGCAGTATCCCGCCCCGAGCTGCAGGTTCAAAAAAAATTATGAGCATTTTTTAAGCTTCGCGAAAAGGCAAGGGTACCCATCAGGCATTTTTTTGGGCGTTTAAAAAATTATCTCGAATTAGCAAAAAAGTTGTATGTAGGGGTAATCTAGGGTGGTGAACACGAATCTGGAGTCCATTTTTCGAAATTTTGAGGTTTACTGTGGGTTACGGTAGGTAAAACGTCATTTAGGGGTCAAACACACCTTAGTACTTTGAAAATCGACAAACGGACGTTAAATTCGTATTGTCTACCCCGAATAACCCCCATATACAAATTTTGAGTAAAATCTGAGATTTTGACCAAACTACCGTATACCCACCAAAATCTACCGTAATCTGCAAAAAATCGATAAACGGACTCCAGAGGCCGGCTTCGTCAAAGCATTTTCCATGGCAAGTTAGCGTTATCGGCTAACCGCAACAGTTATCAGTTCTTCAAAGGCTTGCTGACTCACTGATAACCATCGCGGTTAGCCGATAAGGTTAACTTACCATTGAAAATGCTTTGATGAATCCGACCTTAGATTCGTGTTAAAGGCACAGGACACCCAAAAAAATATTTTCCTGATTTTATGCTCATCTTGGAGAGAGCCACTCTCCGATCAAAACGGCATCTCTGAAATCGTCCAAGACCCCCTACGGACCGAGATATGGCTCCTTGAAAATACCTGCATTTTGAGGGCGAAAATTTGACGGACGAGTTGTCTCAGGCCTGTATTTCTCTTCATTCGCAATCGCTGCACGAGAGCGAAACAGGATGAGGAGATAGACCAGCAATAGACTGAAGAACGATGACTTGTTGGAATTCTCCCATCCATCAAGCCGCTATCGAGTTCGGAAATCTGGTTGGGGGTCGGGCCTGTGGTGGTGAGCGAAGGGGGTCGGGCCTGTGGTGGTCGATAAAATCTCGCTTATTTCGAGGAATTGAGGTCCCGCATTTGGCACGTGTTACATAGGTGGGGTCTTCTACACAATCAAACGAAAATCTCAAAATTCATATCTGAGGGTGTACTGTGCCTTTAAGCACTCCAATTAACCCTCAAAAAATGGTTGTGAGACATATCTATCGGTAGAAAACCGGAAATCTCGAAAGTGGCGTTTTTCCCTCGAAATCTTCCCCGGTTGGGATGCTTCGAATTAAATTAGCCAAAAGCTTTGGAAAATCGACTAATAAACCACAGATTCGTGATCAGGCCCCCAAAAAACCTACCTGGGTGAATTTTAAGTTAAATCTGGAACATTTTTCTAAAACGCTTCCAAACCCTCCAATCGGTAGAAATAAACGCCCAACCGAACATCCGTACAAGTCCAAAACGCTGTCAGTCTGGACACGGTTTGGAAAATGTGCCTTCACCCAAACTTTGCTCAGGTGGGTAATTTTGAGCGCTGAACACATTTATGAGATCCGTTTCCGGATTTACCGAAGGCTAACGAGCTTTTTGGAAGGTACAAAAATCACAAAAAATGACCTTTTTAAGCTTGTAACTTTTTGGAACCTGCAGCTCGGGGCGGGATACTGCGCAGTTTTACTACTGAGCCACAAGAGATACTAACGATACTAGTCGTTTTGGCAGATCCGACCTACGCTTTGTGAGTACAGCCTCAGGAGTGCGTCGTGTACTTCCCTTAGAGACGTACACCCCGTAGATAAGTTACATGTGCGATAAATTAACAAATTAAATTTACACGCGAATATTTTATGTCACATGTAAGTCAACTCGAACTGTGGGACATACTCACTATGTTTAAGCTCACATGTAACTTGAAGTTGTGAAGATAAGTGGCAGAAAACATGTTCAGAGTCCTTAATTCGCATGTAACTTGATCAGAAATTCCTGAGCGCGCCTCCGCGTCTACATGTAACTCAAACCGCACAGGGTAAGTCGCAAGTAACTTAAAGGCAGTGTTCACGGTAAGGATCGTTTTTCTGCTTCTTCGCCTATCTTGAAGACGGTCCCATGCTGATTCCAATGATGTTTTTGGAATCGTACAAGACCTTCTAGGAACGGAGTTATGGTCCCTCAAAAATTGAGCTAGGGAAGCATGGCGGACGAGTTTTCCGAGACTTGTAACTTCCGTCTTTTGCAGCCGATGTATGCGAGCTGACCTTAGTAAAGAGAGAAGTTGGGAATAAAGGGAAGAACGGGACTATTGATCGGAAACCATCGCTCATCTCACAATCTCGAGCATTCATTTGTTCACGTCGATGGGCGTGGAAAGTGCATCTGGGGTGTGACGAGCTGACGGGTGTCCAACTTTGGGGCCGTAGGGGACCGTTCTGAGCTCATTTTTCTTAGTTTTTTCAACGTTAGGGTTGCGCTAGGCCCCGCAGCTGCCGATCTCCACCAAAAAATCAGACATGGTTTTTATCGTGGACACTGCCTTTAAAGGCACTGTTCCCTTCAACCTTCAATTCAACTTCAAACTGTAACCTTCAATTTTGAGATGATTTGCAAAATCGATTAATTGACCCTCGGGTAGAACTAAAATGGCGGAGAAACTGAGAAAAACGGACCAGAAGGGCACGAAAGCCTTTACTCTCCTTTTTACTCTCACTGGAACTGTTTGTTGTGGCAATGAAATCTTTCGTGAGCCCGTCCTTTGCAATTCTCTACTCTCTATTGCTCCGTCCTTTTCTTCGGACCTTAACTAATACTGTTTTACATAAAATATTCTTCCAATTTCGATTTAGCCCATTCTTGAAGGGTGACAACCACCGGGAACATGTTCATCCAGTCGGACAACTAGTCCAGGCCAGCGAATAATGTCACCGAAACACGACGTTTTAATGTGTTTCTCGCCGTTTTTTCGTAATTTTGGTAACACTTGAAGGCCAAGGCTTTGTTTAATGTGAAAAACTCGGAAATGAAAATCATCGTGAACACTGCCTTTAAGTCGGACAAGAGGCATTTCCAAGGGAGTATACGACGCACTCTCGGGGTGAGGCTAAGAACTGGCGTTGCTGTCGGTTGAATTATCCGAGTTTGAGCTACGTCACCCACACTAACAGGAAAGGTCTCGCAAAGCGTGTTTCGCGTAGCGTGTGGTTTGGGACGCGTTCTCCGAGTGGCGTGTCGTCTGCGTTGAGTGATGGCCACCCATAGTGAAAATAAAATTGTGAGTTACATGTAACATAAGTGTAGCTTACATGCAATATAAATATAAGTTACTTGAGACATTCGAGTAAGTCACATTCATATTACAAGTAACTTGTTTTCGTTTTTCTAAGTAATTACTAGGAAAAAACATTTGAGATGTTTATCCAAATGCATTAAACATTCGCAAATGCCAGAGACGGTTTTCCAAGTCCAAATCGGGTAAATTTGCTCTTTGCGACTCCGATCGATCTTAAAAAAGGATTTATAATATACCGCCGATATCAATGAGTCTACTCTTAGGTTTGCATATTTGAGGGTGTGCCTCAATATCCTGCATAAGCAACTATGAGAAATCGATTAAAGGCAGTGTTCACGATAAATTTCACTTCCGATATCTCCACGGTTTACGGAAGGTCTGGTGCCCTCTATAGCAAGGCATGCTTAGAAAGGACACGAAAGACGCGTTTTTGAGCCAAAATAGGTCCTCCCTCGTTTACGTTGATTTTTGAGCGTGGAGGAATTGACCGCTAGACGGATGATACCTATCAGTGCAATGAAGCAAACAGCTCACTTATCAGCTTTTCCTTCACTTGATCATTCCTATAATCTGAGTCTTCATTTGTTCATTCCGAGGGGGCGGATCTGGGGCACCAGGCGTGTCTGGGGCACCAAAACGCTTGTTTGTAGCCGTTATTTTGCCACTCCTGGCTCGTTTTCTACCGTTCCTCTGGCATTGGGAGCCTAGGATCCTTCTCCGCTATCATTTTACTGTGGAAAGTCAACGAGGATGATCATCGTGAACACTGCCTTTAAGAAATATCGATTATCCCCTATAACCTCGAAAGATAGAAAAAAGTTCCTGTTATTTTACGATATGCGGCATTCATAAAAATACTCCCTAGAAACTCTATAAAAAAAACTCCATGGCGGTACTTCGATCTTTTTTCGTTATTAATCAGTCATCTATTCCATTCTGTTAGTAGAAAGTTTTTCTATGAATGTCGCCGTTGGACGTGTCGAATCGTGAAATGAGACGTTTTTCGAAAATTTAGCACGGTCTGAGAGATAATCGATACTGCTGAATCGATTTTGCGTAGTTCCTCGATGGAGTATATTAAGCTATAGCCTTAAAATGCTAATTTAAGAGTACAAGCAGTGATAACGGCGACATTTTACAAATATGAATTCATATTCGGAAACCGCACCCCCAATATTGCACGTTTTCACTGTTCATTCATTGAGATACTTTTATTCAAATTTATTATGATTTTTGAAGGTTTTTGCGGCGCATTCTGCCGCGGGGTACAGCGGATTATTTAAAACACGTGAAGTTCTGGGCAGGTTGGTTTACGGCGATTCTCTCCGATTGAGCCAATAAGAACCATATGTTACATTTTTCCTGTTCCACCGGCATCTCTAATCTTACGCGAATGGTCTGCTATCTGTTTACAGAGGATTCGAGCAGTTTTACCGGCACTATGGTGATTGGTTTGCGGATCTATAAGTAGCAAGCATAGATTCTTCGGATTGTTTGGCCAACGCCTGCCTCCAAGTGCATTTCCATTGAATTTTAGCTCACACTGCCGAGGGGTATGAGTCTGTGAACAAACCAATTAGTAGACGGCATATGCTCATCCACGCAATACTGTGAAAAAAGGTAAATACGGAAACCAACAACAGGAATATTCAACCGTAAAAGTGGTTAGACTACTAAATAAGTAGAAAGCTTTCACCTAAGAGAACTCGAAAATTGTTCATGCAATAATGTGGAGGGTGACAAAAGATCATTTCCCAAGCAGTTATATATTCCGCTCAATAAACGGACGAACACCCCCGAGATCGCAGTTTCTGAGTGAGAATGTCACCACTGTTTTCCACGACACCAAGATCCATAGTTTGATACTTAAAGGCAGCGTCCACGATAAATTTCGTTCTCGGTATTTGGCCGGAAATCGAAAGTTCAGGGTCTCATTGGAGCACTGGGGTCGAAAGAACCAACGAAAACGAGCCCGAAAGAGCTCCATACGGCTCCGAAGTCCGCTCGCGGTCGAGTTTACCGAGGAACAGTTTGGTCCGCTTCTGCATTAGCATTGGAGCGCGAGCGTGCCTGAGTTTTAGCATTGGGGCGCATTTGCGCAAGCTGTCTACTTCAGGCCCATGCCCGCGCAACTCATCCACCGATGAAATGTGGCTTCCAAGAAGAGGAGCTGATTTTGGATGTTTCGCAGCGTTTTTCATGATTGTTTCTTTACTGATGAAACAGTCAGACTCTAAACCTTCGTTTTCTGGTAAAAATTCGAAAACGATTTTTCTCGTGGACAATGCCTTCAAGCTTTTTGCTGTTATTTTCCACAAATACGGGGCTTGGACGTGACTTTCGACCGTTCCAAAAATATACGAACTGTCAAAACCTGAATTTTTTGTGGAAAATATTGGATAAAGACCAGCAATAGCATTTTAATGCGGTATAAAATATACTTGGGCAAAACTGTAAAAGTTTTCGAATATATATTCCAAAAACATTTTTTTCAAATTTTCGAATATATTCGAAAATCAAATTTATCGAATTTCAAATTTTCGAATAAATTCGAAAATCATTTTTTTCGAATTTCAAATTTTCTAATAAACTCGAAAATGGTATTTTTCGAATTTCGGATTTTCGAATATATTCGAAAAACAGATTTTTCGAATTTCAAATTTTCGAGTATATTCGAAATTCAAAATTTTCGAATAATTTTTCCGAATAAATTTTTCTATTTCCGGATAAATTTTCTCGATTTCACAAATAACTGTACGTTTTGAAAAATTAGTTTTGAGCTGTAATTTACTGTGACTATCACTTTGTAGAAATATTCATCGGCCTACCACAACGTTAGGCGCTCTTCATATGGCACGCGCGGGCGTGGCGTTGATGTATCAATAGCCCCTTATGCCTCGCCCGCTCCGCCATGGTGACGGCCGTAACAACGTTTTCGTCATTTTCATTATTAATCCGTCTTCAATTTCATTTTGTTTAATAATAATTAATTTTAGTGCCATCTTCTGCTACTATGATAGTGATCGCATGTACAGATTTTGCTTGCTCGGCAAAGTTAGGACCCATTTTAATCCGCTCCGCCTTAGCGTCGCCGCTGGAGTATTGATAGTCTCCGCAAGCGCGTTTAGCACAAGACGCTTGGCTTCAGACGATGCTTGACCACCACTGTGCCTTTCAGGGGAAAGCGCCTTATTGCACCCAAGGGCCGAGACCCTAGCGTCGCTCTCAAGACCTACTACTATGCCACGGCGCGGCCTATTCAAATTTGCTGCCGCCGAGCTTGCACGACTTCAGGTGGGGGCCAGGGCTGAACACTCGAGCTTGAAAACCTTACGCTCTTTTGACGCCGGGGAAAATGCCGCTTTTGAGCTACAATGAAGCCAGTGTTTTGGATTACTGGAAAATTTGCCGGAAGTTGGCTACTAGCTTCTTTCCACATGAGAACGCTGGCGAAATCGATTCACGATCGGAACTGGTAACGAGACAGTAAAGCGCGGCAAACGCCGCTATAGCGGCAATAACGATCCAGAACGTTTTCTCCGCCACCGCCGCAATTTATTATTTTTCTTAGGAAGCAGCATTTGACGCGGCAAAAAAAGGTATGAAAAGGGCTTCAGGCGAAGGGTATAGTTTTTAGACACGAGGTCGCATCGCTCAGCACAGCGACCGCCTCCCGCCCTTTGAATCTGTCGCAGTGCGCTGCACAGGGACAGCGACAGGCATAGACACATTTGCAGTATGTCAGCCCTCCACGACATGTCGCTGCGACGGACAAGCGACAACTGCTCCTACAACGGCCAGTGCCATTGCTCTGATGCTGGTCCCGCATTTGTGTTAAATGCCATGACTGTCGCTCATGGCAGCGACAATGTATACCATTGACAGTAGGAGACGTTTATACTCCCGCCGCCGAGAGGCGCGGCGTAGTGCGATCCTCTAAGTGGTCGTTTATACTTCCGCCGCCAAGCGGCGCGGCGAAACGCAATCCTACAATATCGATCGCGCCTTCGAACTGGAATTTTGTAATTTCGTAAATCGTAAGTTTTCAAATTTCTCGTAATTCGCAAATAGTAAATCACAAAAAAAGCAGCAAAACCAAACCTTTCCAGCCGCGAAGACCACTCCAATCTAATGTTCTAGAGTAGTCGTTGTAGATTAGTGAGCTCAATCGCTCCCGTCCGTATTTCAAGTAATTGTTTCTCCGGAACGGGAGGATATTAGAAGCTAAAACCCTGTTACTGCCCATATCTACCTGACAGCTACATAATAAATGCGAAAATAGAGAGAAAACGGTTTGTATTGGCTGGCCGTTCATGCCGGCCTATCCCACCAATGGAGCACCTTGTACGGTGACGCAATATTTCACACGATCCAAGCGTGTGAGAACCCCGAATCGGGCGTGAGGTGAATAGGTCAAGATGGTGCTTTGATAGAGTGTGCTTTCAAAGGTTGATCAGAAAAAAAGAACTTTTAATGAAATGATGATTGTGCATTTCGATTACTCGAATTTCAAAAATTCTAATATGCTCTCAAAAATATTCGAATTTCGAGTACTATTCGAGTCTGTTTTTGAAATATTCGAATATTATTCAAAAACCAAAATTTGCGAATTATTCGAATTAAATCATTCGAATATTTTTCAAAATATTTAATTCGGTCCGAAGTATAGTATAAAACTATCAATGAAAGGAATACCTTCAGTTATCCTTTTAATGGTATGGGCAGAGTGGCGTCGCGGCGCGACCTTATGATGGGCTAATGAATTGATTGATCGCCGTGTGCTATCGATACGCCGGGATCATACTTCCCACGACCAGCGACATCGCATATCGATTTTCGGTCGACATTGCGTGGCGTCACTCGTCGCTGAAAGTATAATCCCGGCCATACGGCAGCGGAGCTCGCCCCCTTTAGGGCCGTAGTTATACACCGGCGAGACGCTGCGGATATAGCAAGACAACTACCACTTCTGTGCGTCCCAACTGTGCTGAGGCATGTCCAAAGGGAGGGTTTCCCGAGAAAAACGCGCCGGAAGACCGCTCCGAGCAGTTATACACGGCGCGGCACTGTACACTGTATCCTGGCGGTACCTACCCTGTTGGACATTTGCCAAATTCCAAAGATTATTTTTCAGATCAAAATTTGTTAAAATGTCACCAAAACAACATAATGAGCACTTCTATGACAAGAACAATACATTTATAGTGACTTTCTGCAATAAACAAGTGATAGAGGCGTGAAATTTCGATAAGATACAATCGAAACGCCTAGAAATTTTCAGTCTGCCATATTGCGTCAAAGACGCAATATTGCAGACGAGTCCCTGATCCAAGCAGCAAGTGGCGGCAATGTCATCGCGGGACGTTTTCATTCCACTGGTGTATAACTAGAGGGGTCTGAAGAGTTGCAAAGACCGGCGAGTGGTCGCCGAGCGTCAGCCTTGACGCGGCGACGAAATTGTTTCGAAACATTATCGTCGCGGCGTCGGTTGCCGCTCGCTTCCAGTGATGTAGAGCCGTCGCGGCGTCAATACACTCTGCGGTGCCCCCTCGTCGCCCTTCACGCCGCGTCGGTCGCCATCGTCGCCGAATGTAATCGATATTGCATCACCCAGTGCTGTTCGTCGCTGCGAGCAACGTCGCGACTTCAACTCTGCAGACCCCTTAGGGCCTAAATCTGTCGCAGTGTGATGCACAGCGACAGCGGCAACGACAGGCATCGGTCCGATGGGCGCAGCGTCGAGCCATGGGAAGGCCCCGAAGTGCATGGCGTACATTAGTGTATCGCGGACGTAAAATCACTTCCCAGTGCAAACACTACGCACGCATCCCAGTCGCGTTTGCTTCCAATTATTGAGATGTTGGGGATGACGAAAAATGCCAGAAAGCGACTGATGCGACAAAAAAATGCCGCTAGGTATAGAGTTTGCTGTAGAAAGTAAATTTACGTCCGCGACACACCAATATACGCCATGCACTTCCGGCCGTCCCGTGGCTCGACGCTGCGCGCATAGGCTCTTCGTAGCGTTCATGCATTCCCTCCACGGTGCAGCCAGACCGCAAGCAGAAGCAAAGAAGCGAAGTTTTGGCCTTTAGCCGTGACATGATATAGCAGCTAACGTCACTGATGGAGCTATTCTGTAGACAATCCCTGACGTCCCCTGTGGCGGATGAACGGTGCAGGTTGGCCTCGCGAGAGTGCGCGCAGATAATAGTTCTGCCAATTCGATAGTTTGCAATCGGATCGTTCGATTAATTACCACTCGAATCCTATTCGAATTGGGAATTTCTAAAACCGCCCCATTCGAACACAATTCGATAATCGGTCTTCGAAAATGGTGTCATTCGAATATTATTCGGAATTCGGAGCCATCATTTTGGCTGGCCTGACTACATCAACAGATTTTTAGATCATTTGGCGAGCCTAAGCTCGCTCTAAAAGATTCGAAACCATTTGGCGCTTCGTCGCGACCAGCAGAATTCAAAATTCCTCGGCTGCGTAAGGTAATTTTTATCATCCGTTCATTCTAGTAGGCCCCCGCAATAGTCTGCCGATCGGCTGTAGCCAGCTCGGTCGATAAGCATCTCCATCATGCGAATCGGGTAAAAAAAAGTCACCTTTTGTAGCTGGACTGAGCACGTCTGTGGCTCCCCAGTCGATACGCATGTAATAAAGTCCGTCCGAATAGCCGCCCACGCGGTCGGCATGTGTGTCGAGCGGCCGTCGCAAAGGTATTTTTCGGACGAGTCTTCCAGCCCTGAGACACAGCTGACTGGGATATTATCCACTATTTATCTGGTATTATCGCTAATCGATACACAGGCCCAAAAATGCCTTCGTGATGGCCAATCTATACGCCCGCCGACAGCGTGGGCGGACAGTCCCACTCGGACAGACTATCGCTCACTCACAAGGGAAGTGTTCAAAACGTCAAAAGCATCTGCAAAACGGATTGCATTTAGTATCTCTTGGGCATCCATAGTAAAACTGCTTAGTGTCCCGCCCCGAGCTGCTTGTTCACAAAAGCTATAAGCTGAAAACGGTCGTTTTGTTGCACATTTTGTACCTTCCAAAACGCTCAGTAATATTTCGAAAAATCGGAAACGGACTTCATATTCGTATTACCTGGGCTGTTTTCAGGTTGTCGATTCGAAATTACTCGAATATATTCTAATCGAACTCATTCAAAATTCGTTACAGACAGCGGAGCGTTTCCATTGACGTCTGGATATGATTAGATGTTACACATTTCTAGTCGATCTATCACTATAAAGCGCAAAATGGACATCTTAATGGAGAAATCTTCCGAGAAATGCACGTTTCTGCAAAAGTTCGTATATTTATGGAACGGAAAGTACTAAGCGCCGAAAACTGTCGACAATGAAAACGAAGGGATAATGAACACCCACCCAATACCTCTGCGTTTCAAACAGATTACTGTTTATTTCAACGGTAGCTTTTCCACAGATCGCGGGCTGTCGCAGATATCGTTCACAAGTTTCGGAAGGAAGAATTATCGAATAACTATTTGAGTAACACAAGCAGAATTGCGTTTAGAACAGCTTACGTCTTTTGAAGGTAAACGAGGTAAAAGACTAAGAATCATACAATTAAGCCAATATTTGACGGAAATAAAACTGCGGTAGCGCATTCTCTGGACGCCTCAACAGAGCCGTGAGTTGGGAGGGAGCGCTGTGAATGCGGAATTTTATCCGAAGGCGAGAGCGAGCACCTGTCTGAGGTTCACGTGATGTTCGGGCATCTCTCAACCAAAGTGTAACCTCTGAGCAAAATATCGAGACGAAATCGTTGCACAAATAGTCTGGGGCATTTATAAAGAGCTCTGCACTCAGAACTCTAGCTAGACGCCATGAGCATGCCCGTCACGGTTGTTTCCTCGACGACAGCTCCCTCAGTTGACAAAAAGTCGACAATTCCCGCCATTCTTAATCATCCGACTGATACACCGCAGTCGGGACAGATAGCATTGATACTTTGCGTTCTCTATTGAAAGTTGGCAAACACGGGAAAAGCAAAGTAACTATGCGATCCAAGCCGACTGTGTGTAATTATAGCCCGAGCACGGATTATGCTGGCAAAACAAAATAGATATGGACTGAGATTCATGAACGGCGAACCATGGGCTACCTTTGGGTTTGCTGAAGAAATAGTACGCAATCTTTGGAGACAAACCCAACTGTAGCCCATGGTTTGCGTTCATGAATCCCAGCCATGGTTAGGTCCGTAGCTTGAATCCTCCAGAAAAAACATTTGAATTCAAACCACCACCATATCTCACCAGCGGCTGGTTGGTAATTACCAGCCAGCCGCTGGTGAGATTTAAACCGCCTCGGTTTGAATTTGAATGTTTTTCCTTTAGGAATCAAGCACCGGACCTAACTATACCAACAAAATAGATAACAGGTTTTTCTTCGTTTGCAATCTGACTGCCCGACTAGCAGTGAACGAGCATACTCAAAATGTGTATCCTATACAGCATTGAATTCTGCGTCAAGTGTAGTCAACATATTACAATTTAGATCCGAATAAGGAAAAATCCGAGAACGAGAATTTTTGATTATATCGAGAAGTTCATACAATACCCAGAATTGAAGTTCTGAAAATGCGTACTCGTATTGTCCTCATTACCCATATTTCGCGTTTCTAGAAAAAAGGGTAATGCTAAATTTGCTTATCCGGGATCTTCGAGATGGTTTTGAATTTCGTCGTTGGCTTTATGTTTACGTAAGCTACGAGTATTTTGCTCTATTCAGACTGCCTAGACAGAATGTTCAGCGGGTTCTAACAACTTTACATTAGAAAAACTAAAAAGTTTTTTAGAACCAAAACTATACACCAAACTTGCTCTGGAAGACCCCAAAAAAATGCTCACATAAGGCAGTCCATAGCTACACTGCGAGGCAAAACTATATGGCATACCCCAATTTTCGTGATTCTGGATTTCGCGGGGAATAAGCAGAAAAACTGCAAATGCCAATCGACGCAGCACCTTCAAGAACCCCTGGATTCAACATTTCATAAGAACACGTCGAATTTCGGAAAGCTGGCACCGGAATGTGTGGAAATTGACCGATGCAAAACTATATGACATCGCAGAGGGTACAGCCAAAACTTCAATTTTTCAGGCTCTGTACTAATCCGTTTACTCTAATATCAATCAATAACGTGAATTCAATAGTCAATGGAGTTACCCTGACGCAGGGTAACGTCGAAAAAATCTGTTTGGCCTACCTTTAACTAAGTTCTTGAGGGCGCCACCTTTAATTGCGACCCGCTCGGCAATCACGGCTTCCTTCAGTTGAGGTACGTATACCACACAAGTTTTCCAACGGGTTAAAGCCCGGCGAATGTGCGGACTACTCTAGTAAATCGACATGATGGGCCTGAAACCAATCTAGCGTCGAGCTGCTTACATGAGTGAACGCATTGTACTGCTGGAATACAAGGCGATGGCGTCTAAAAAAAGGGCAGGAGCACACCCTGGTAATCTGCAGAGTTCATACTGCAAGGTACGAAGGCAAATTCTAGCATGCGGAACCAGCCGAATGCTGGCCAACAAATCAAACTTCCTCCTCCGAAGTTCCTTTTCGAGAGAACGTGAGCGGGTCCTTGCGCAGATCTCTCCAGTACGAATTGAATCCATCAGACCTTAAGTTGAACTTTTTTGTCCGAGAAAACAATCTATGAAGTTATTTCCCTAAAAATCGTCTAACATGAAGATTGAAGAGGGGACCCGCCGTTGCCGGTCCAGAGCCCGGATGAGAAAGGAGGAGGGTTGGCCCCCCATGCTACCGACGGGCTGGAAAACCTAAGGTGGTAACCATGGAGTCTCATAGGAATACGCGATACGGCTACCGCATCCGGGGCAGCCGATGCGCCAACACTGGGGACCCAGGGTGTTGGTGACAAGTATGCTACTGGCCAGAACAGTGGACGACTGGTAACGCCGAAGAAGGAGGTGCGGTTCGCGGCATGGAATGTGCGATCAGGGCATTACGTCGGGCAGAAAGGAATCATTGCCAGGGAACTGTTGAAGTCGAAGGTATCGGTTGCCGCCCTGTCTGAATTGAGGATCAATGGAAGTGGAACAATGACTGTCCAGGTGCCAGATAGTCAAGAATGGATGGTGCTGTACTACTCCGGTAGCGACGGACACCATCAAGGCGTTGGATTCATGCTGAACTTAAAGCAGCTGGAAGCGTTGTGACATTCGAGCCTATCTCTAGCAGAATCGCTGTCCTCACGCTGAAAGGAACTATAAGGACACATATTGTGGCAGTTCATGCGCCGACGGAGCCTAGCCCGGATTCCGACAAGGACGCGTTTTACGCTCAGCTTCAGGACGTTCTGAACACGATTTCAAAGAGAGACGTTGTTCTAGTCGCAGGCGATTTTAACGCACATGTTGGAAAAGACAGAATGGGCTGGGAAGCAGTATTGGGCCGATTTGGCGTTGGTGACATGAACGACAATGGTCTGCGCTTGCTCACGTTTGCAGCTTTCAATGGACTCATTAATGGAAACAGTCACTTCCAGCATCGCAGAAAGCATCAGTTGACGTGGAGAAATCCTTCCGGACGAGACGTAGCTTTGTTAGACTACGTGCTGATGAGCTCGCGTTTCAGGTCGTCGCTCAAGGATGTTCGTGCAATGAGAGGACCCGACTGTGGTTCAGATCATTACCTTCTACGTGCAGTAGTGAAGCTTCGTCTACTCAGGCAATCACAGCATCCAATGCGTGTCGAATATGAATTCAACTCGAAGACAAGGCAGTTTCGAGCACACTCAGGGAATGTGCTGCTAGGGGAGCACTTGCTCCTATCGTGCTTCAAATTGCAGCACGTGCTAAAACAAATACAACGTTCAATGCGTGCATGGTACACATTCAACTCGATGACACAACGATTTTGCAGAAAAGGAAAGTATACGACGCGCTCTCGGGGCGGAACTAAGATGTCGGCAGCGTCGCCGGTTCAAGTACCCAAATTTATGGTACTTGACCGGCCTAGCCTTTGTAGGCCTCGTCCGACCGCGGGCGGCCCCAGATGGTGCTCGGCGAGCTGGCCGCTTCGCATATCAGTAGGCCGTCCGCTTCGCGTGTCGGTGTGCTGCTACGATAGCGCTGGACTACCTTGCAGCGCGTGCTCCTGCAAAAAAAAATTTGCGGCACGTGCCTCTGCGATCAAATTTTGCAGCACGTGCTGCTGTTTGCAGTACGCGCTCCTGCGATAGAGCCTTTCGATGGATGTTGTCACTCGAGTTGATTGCATATTCGACACACATTGAACGCTGCGATTTTCTGAGTACGAGCTAGGATTAAGGAGCCATCTAAAGGCCAATTCAACTGGGCACATTTGATGGTACCTGAGACGAAGGTGTTATTCCAAATGGCACTGTCGAATCGGTTTGCGCTGTTGGCAGACGATGCATCTGTGGATGAACAAGAACAGCAGATAGCAGCCACCATCGTAGAATGTGCAGAGCCACTTTGTCCTGCCCCTCGTAAGCGAATCCAGCCATGGATATCAGATGAATGCATACATCTCATAGAAGAAAGGAAGAAAGCGAAATTGACCGATTTCGATCGATATCGTCAGCTCTGCAGAGAGCTTCGTTGCAGATTGAAAATGGAACGAGAGTCGTATTGGAATAAGGTAGCTGCTGATTTGGAGGAGTCTGCGAGCAGGCATGATTATCGACCTCTCTATCGGACACTCAAGCGGCTCGGAGGAAGGACGAAACCAACAAGCGATAGTATCAGGAATGCAGATGGGTCATTCGTGCGCTCTGTGGACGAGCGCCTCCGTCGATGGAGACAGTTCTTCAGTGAACTATACAGTCATGAAGCGCCGCAAGGACCGCTTGTCGAGCCACCACTAGTTGAAGCGGCCGGAGATGCAGTTCTCGACTCAGAACTCACTGTAGATGAACTAACGGCAGCGATAAAGTCACTGAAAAACGGCAGAGCGTCAGGAGTGGACAAAATCACTGCGGAAGCCATCAAGTCTGGCGGAGACGTCTTGCTGCGCCAACTTCATCGGCTGATTACTCTTATCTGGCAGTCTGAGAAAATACCAGCTACCTGGAAACGTGCCACAACCGTGCCCATACACAAGAAGGGTGATGCTAGGGACTGCAAAAATTACCGAGGGGTCAGTCTGTTGTCTATCGTTGGCAAAGTCTTCTTGAGGGTTATTCAGAACAGACTTCAGCGTCATCGTGAGCAAACCAGTCGTGAAGAACAGGCGGGGTTCCGGCCAGGAAGAAGCTGCAGTGATCAGATCTTCGCACTTCGACAGCTAATGGAAGAGAGAATTCGCTCTGGGAAGCGTGTCGTTATCACATTTATAGACTTCAAATCTGCGTTCGATTGTATTCACTGGCCGGCGCTGTGGAGAGCACTTGAAAGCGAGCACATACCGAGAAAGATAGTCAAGCTCCTCCAGGAAACGTACGAAGGGTCTACCAGTTCCGTACGCGTTGGGGATCAGTTGTCCGAGGAAGTTGCCGTTACCGCTGGAGTTCGCCAAGACAATGTGGTCTCGCCTCTGCTCTTTAATACTGTTGTGGACGCTATTATGAGGAAGGTCTTAGAGAACAGAAGAGGCGTTCAATACGGAAGTAATGAGTACGTCACAGATTTGATGTTCGCGGATGACAGCGTAGTGTTCACGGATACTGATGCGGAGACAACGTCTTTGATAAGCGATATGGCACTGATTGCAATCTCCTACGGCTTAAGAATCAATCAGGAGAAGACCAAGGTCATGACATCCGTTGGGTCGCCTGCATATGTTCAGTTTGAAGGAGTTGAGCTTCAGCAGGCCAAGGAATTCAAATACCTTGGGTCGGTAGTGCAGGAGCGAAAAGTTGCGGCTACGGCAGAGGTGTGCAGCAGAATCGGGCAGGCGTCTAGTGTGTTTGCGTCGCTTGGCTGGTGTTTGTGGAAGAAAAACAACATTTCACTGAAGACTGAAGTGCGAATGTTCCGAGCGCTGATAATACCCGTACTACTATACGGCTCGGAAACCTGGACTCTGCTAAAGTCAGACCTCGTCAAGCTAGAAGTCTTCCAGATGCGATGTTTGCGCAAGATTCTTGGAATAACGATTCGTGATCATGTTTGCAACGACGATATACGGAAGAGCTGCATGAATCAACCGACGGTCGGAGAACAGCTGCAGACAACAAGACTGCGATGGTTCGGACATGTATGTAGGATGGACGCGACCCGTCTCCCATACAGTATGCTGTGGCGTAAGCACCCACCATCGTGGAGAATTCAACGAACGGCCCCGAAGAAGACATGGCTCAAACATATAGAGGATCTGAAGACTCAACGGTGCAGTGTCCTTAACGCTAAACTTGTTGCTGCAAACCGTTTTGATTGGAAGCGTATTGTTCAAGCCGCACGAGCTCCTATGGCACCTACAGCAGTGTATTGGTTGAGAGGGCATCCCGCTCCACCAGACGCCAGCTAACGGGATGAGTGAGTGAGTGAAGAGGGGACCCACCTTCTTCCAATCGGTTTGCATGTTCACACGGGCGAACTGGAGCCGCGATTTGTTGTGGTTGTCCGAAGGCGTGGAGCATTTCTCGTTAGTTCGCAGATGACGTTTCGGGACCTACGAATAGTTCGCCGGATTGTGGATTTGTTCACGCGCAGGTCCAAAGCTGCCTTGATCTCGCTGGCGGACCTCACAGAGTTCGATGTCAGCTTCACGACTGCCCGTTCCCCTCGGTGGTTTGGCTTCCTTAGTCGCCCATTTCGTGCTTTATGCAAGCACAAAGCAGGATCTTCAATGTATCGAGCAATGCAACCTCGAGTTCGTCCAATTCGTTGGCTCATAGATCGAATACTAAGGCCCATATGGCTCACGAGATCAATCTGAGCTCTTTCGCATTCCATCAATCTGGTTCCACGTGGCATTTTGGAAGATAAAGAGCAGGAACCTATTGTTTAATAGATTTCATGAAAATGTGACTTTTCTCATCGCTAGGTACAAGATTCAGGAAATTCCCAAGATTCGCCTGCTATGTCATATAGTTTCGCATCGGTCGATTTCGACACTTTCCGCTCAGATAGAGACATCACACTTCCCGCGGTACCACTAGCCGACGTCCCGTAACCCCTCCCGCGGAAGGCCAATAGATCGGCCGCGGGCAGTCGGCAGCGCTGCTTCGTTGACTGCCCGTATACGGTGAACACGCACTCTGCGGCCCTTCTGCCACCGCCTTAAGGCCAATCTGATGACTGACAGAAGACAATCCGAAAGCGCTTTGCGGCACATTTTAGAATCACCCTTTAAATAAAGGTCTCTCCTAACAAAATTCGAAAAATCCGCTCCTGGGGATTTCATCTTGAACTGCATTTGACAAATAAGGAGTGAGCTTCTACGGGGAAGCTTCCTACACTCACTGGTTCTTGCAGTCTTCCTACTCGCAGATGCCATTAACGGACAGTGGTTCACCTGCCCAAGGCCAGCGTCGCACACAGCGCGGGTTTTGAAAAGAGTCTCAACACAGCGTTCTCTGCTCGTCAATTGTTCATTGGCTCCACTCTAGTGGGTGGTGCAATGATGATATCAGAAAGGGAATCGATGAGTGAGTGTTCGATGACCCCCAGCAATAGCCGACTGCCCGCCGACACTCCGCGGAAAGAAGGTAAAACCTCTCTGTCAGCGGGAAGTGGGGCGCTGTGCCACGCCCACAGAATTGGGGCCGCGCGAAGTCGACTAGCCCGACTTGGCCGGCGGGAAGTGGGCTGTTTTTATCTGAGCGGTACCGGCTTTGTAAAATGTCACGTATTGTTATGAAAATTTGCACACGGGGGTTTTCGGAGGTGTAGCGTCGATTGGCATTTGCAGTTTTTCGACTCGGACCACGCCAAATCCAGAACGGCGGAAATCGGGGTATGTCATATAGTTTTGCCGCGCAGTGTACCCTCTGCACAAAGCTCGCACTAAGTTCGGCAGCAGTTTGGAATGCGTTCCGTGTGTGCGCTGCGGTTCGCGGAACACTTTGTGCTGTTGGTGCCCGTTCAACGGTGGCAGCCAGGTGCTGGTCAATCGATGTAACGGGAATTATCGGTCGTCGTAATCATATGTTTTCCCCCACCGTCAACCGATTCCGGTGTTCTCATTCTTCTATTCTTGGCTACTATTCCATATTCGATATTCTCTGCTTCTATTCGACCTCTGCCTACAATCAGGGTAAGTTTTTTTTTCATTTCCATTGTTTATCGGAGTGATTAATTAATTATTTATTGTTTTCTATCCATATAAACATTCTTCATAAACATTCAACAGTTTGAAAAAACTAAATGCTAAGGAAAAACATAATTAAGCAAATACATTAATGAGTAAATAATTATTTATTTGATAAAATCTTCAGTGAAGAGGGCAAATAGTGTTAAAATGATATTCAAGAATTTTGTTTTGAATAAATAATTTCTTACTTATTAATGTATTTGCTTAATTATGTTTTTCCTTAGCATTTAGTTTTAAATTGTTGAATGTTGATGAAGAATGTTTATATGGACAAAAATAAATTAATAAATAATTAATCACTTCGATAAACAATGGAAATGAAAAAAAACTCACCCTGATTGTAGGCAGAGGTCTAATAGAAGCAGAAAATATCGAATATGGAATAGTAGCCAAGAATAGAAGAACGAGAACACCGGAATCGGTCGACGGTGGGGGAAAACATATGATTACGACGACCGATAATTCCCGTTACATCGATTGACCAGCACCTGGCTGCCACCCTTGAACGGGCACCAACAGCACAGTGTTCCGCGAACCGCAGCGCACACACGGAACGCATTCCAAACTGCTGCCGAACTTAGTGCGAGCTGTGGGGAAGCAGAGGGTACCTAGCGGGTTCGCAACGTTAACAATTATTATTGACTTCACTCCATAGCCGCCACCGCAGCTGGACTGCAGATATTTTTTATCCTCGAAAGCCAAAGTGTGGCAGGGTTTGGTACAAAAAGAGAGCGAGAAAACGACTTTTACCGCTTTCAACATCACTTTATTTCAAGGAGTAAACGAATACGGTTCATTTTCGCTCAGAACGTTTAAGCGCCCACGTTTTTTCTTCTCCTAATAAATTATTTCTCATGATTCCAAAAAGTTCGTTTGAGTACGCTTGATCGTTACATGCGTAATACACAAGCCATCTTAAAGGCAGTGTTTACGACGATTTTCTTCCCCGAGTTTTTCACATAAAACAATGCGTTGGACACCAAGTGTAACCGAAATTACGAAGAAACGGCGAGAAACGCATTAAAACGTCGTATTTCAGAGTCATTATTCTATAACATGGACTAGTTGTCCCGTTGGATGAACATGTTCATGGTGGTTGTCAATTGTGGAAAACTGGGTCAATCGAAAATAGAAGAATATTTTATGCCAATCAGGATTAGTTGGGGCCCTATTGAAGGAACGGAGCAATAGAGAGTAGAGAATTGCTATGGACGGGTCCACAAAAGATTTCATTGTCACAACAGACACTTCCTGTGATACTTAAGAGGCGGGGTGATACTTGAAGGCAGTGTTCCCGATAAAAATCGCTTTTCTGTTTTTTTGCCTATCTTGAAACCGGTCCCATTCTGATTCCAATGATGCTTCTGGAATCGTACAAGACCTTCCGTGAATGGAGTTATGGTTCCTCAAAAATTGAGGTAGGGAAGCATCGTGGACGAGTTGTCCGAGGCTTGTAACTTCCTTCTTTTGCAGCCAATGTATGCGAGCTGACCTGAGTAAAGAGAGAAGTTGAGAATGAAGGAAAGAACGGGGCTTTTGATCGGAAACCAACGCTTAACCCACGAATTCGAGTGTTCCTTTGTTCACGTCGAGGGGCGGGCTTGCCCACAATGGCGGGTTTTGCCCACTTTTCTAAGCCGTTTTGCGGCTCCTGGGTAGCTTTTCGTCCCGTTTCTTCAACGGTGGTTGTCACCGGTGAAAAATTGGGACAATCGAAAATCGAAGAATATTTTCATGCAAAGCAGGATTATGTAGTTAGGACCCTAAGGAAAGAACGGAACAATAGAGAGTTGAGAATTGCAAAATGCGGGTCCACAAAAGATTTCAGTGTCAGAACAAGCAGTTCCTGTGAGAGTAAAGAGGCGGGGTGAGAGAAGAGGATTTCGTGTACTTCTGGTGCGTTTTTCCCAATTTCTACGGTGTTTTGGCTCTACCCGGGGGCCACTTATTTAATCTAGCGAAGAATCTCAAAACTGAAGATTACCGTGAACACTGCCTGTAACACAAAGACCGTTTGAACAACCAATCACCGTACCTAACCTTCGGCATCGAAGGATTACTCCGATTAAGAACACATAGTGGCGATCACAAGCCAAATTGTCACCAATGAAAAGCATCAAGAGCCATGAAATCTGTGAATTCGCTGCTTGAAAGGAACCCCACACTCAGCTCGATTTTTCATTTCGACGCACGCGATTCAGCCAAATCATCCGTCCTCGTAATGCGCAGATAACGAAATTCGAAAATTTAGTAACCAAAAAACCCTCCAACCGTAACACCGTCGTTCGCAAAAAAAGCAAAACATTCGGAAAACAGTGCGAAAAATAAATTTGGCAATGGAAAGGCCAACACGACATTGTGAGAACATCCGTAGAACGCATACCTGCTAGAAACCTACTAGGGCAAACAAATTAATCTAAACGAGAGCCTAGATATGCTACCAGGACATGAGGTGAAAGTGGAAAACGGCCACCGCGACCTCTTGCCGAGCGGTCCACTGAGCGACGGCGAATCAATAGGCCGCCATAGGATCGCCCGCAGCAATAACCCCCCCCCCCACCCCCGCGGCCATGATGTTACACCCTCGAAAAAAGAGCATTCTACACATCACTACTCGCCCTTGTATAAGAACTAAGCTATACAAATTTATTTAAATCTTCCATAAATAAGAACAACGGGATCTCAAAAAATATCTGCGAAACAGCTCCATCAACAACCGTTTTTATTAGATAAATTCGGTAACAACAAGCCAGAACAATAGATTTACAGTTTGTCAAGGTAGTTGTCAAGTGCGGGCACGCCCTCCTTGAGTCCCTTACGTTTCCTCGTCTCAAGGACAACCTGGTTCGGCTTAGTGCCAGCCTCGAGTGGGTCACCGGGCAAGACCTGCCAGTGGTCGAATACGCATTGAGGGAAGGCCTGACCGCCAGTGTTCGAACGCAAATCGGCAGTGAATCCTAAACAGAAACATCGTTTGATACATGGCTGGGGGAGTAATGGAATATCCCTTACCGAAGGACTCGTTAACAGGAAGGTAAGCCTTTACGACGAACATAGGTGTTCCAGTAACTTGCGACTCCTCGAACACGTGTCCTCTTCGACGATTGAGCACACCATAGATACCACCAACAGCAACCTCGGGACATTGGATTTCTACCAGGTATACGGGTTCCAGGAGTCGTGGAGACGCAGTGAGTATCGATGCATAGATAACACGACGAGCTGTCGGGATGATCTGGCCACCACCTCTGTGAATGGCATCAGCGTGAAGTGTCACATCGTGAATGTCAAATCGAACACCGCGCATGTACTCATCCGAAAGAACACCTTCCCTGGTTGCCCATTGGAATCCAGCAACGACTGAATCCTTGATTTCGTTCAAGTACTGTACTCCCTTGGTAACATCGACTAGAATATTTGGACCAGTTCCATCAGGACCGAAGCACCAGATCTTACGCGCCTCAGTGACGTCATAGTCGTACTTCTCAGCAAGAATCTTGGCGCGAGCCTTGAATTCATCACGAGCATTCACCGTGCCATTCTCAATGTCGTCAGCTAAGCCATCAGGCATTGGCTTGGCAGTAGCATGGAGACGGTTGTGCTTGTTTGGCGATTTCGACAAGCAAATTTGATTCGACTCCTCCGAAACCGTCTCACGATATGACACAACAGGATCAGACTTCTTGAGGGGAATGCAAGCGTGATCCTCTTCAAGATCCTTCAGGCAAATCTCCAGGTGAAGCTCACCAGCACCAGCAATGATGTGTTCGCCAGATTCTTCGAAGATGCACTGCACCATAGGATCGGATTTGGCCAGACGCTTCAGTCCTTCTACCTGAAATGAAGAACTTCATGGATGAGATAAGGGAATCAATGAAATGAGCCACGTATTAAATCATTTTCCGCTTTGTTATTTCGGATAGCCATTCACTTCAAGAATTCGATTCATAAAGAAAACTGAAGTACTAGTTTTGTTCCCCAAAAAGTTCGGTTTATTACCTTCCTCGGATTATTCGGAAGACTTGAAAGCTCGATTGCCGAACATACGGCCAAATTCATGTCACGGCATACAAATATGCAGCCTCCAAAAATTTCAGGTAATCGTATATTTGGAAATTTGAATATCTAACAGGCCTTTGTATTGATTTTCAGAATATCCAAAAAGATCGGAGGACAAATTTTCGCAATTTCATTCCCGCGTTTCTTACATGAAGCAATGCGTTGGTCATCAAGCGTTGCCGAAATTACGAAGAAACGCCTCATTTAAATAACATTGTTCTCTCGCCTGGACTAGTTCTGCATGAGCATGTTCTGTGTTTGTGACCGGGGAAAAATAATGCCAATCGAAATTGGAAGATGATTTCATACAAAAAGAACTAGTTCCGCTCGGAAACAATGGAGCAACAGAGTAGAGAATTTCAAAAGACGGCCCACGAAAGATTCCGCTGTCACAACAAAGTTCCTGTGAGAGTAGAGACGGGGTGAGAGTTCATGTACTTTTGGCGCGTTTTTCCTTTTTTCGTCATTTCAGCTGTACCCAGAGGCCAACCAAGCATTTTAGCAGATAATCTCGAGGCTGAAGCTTATCGTGAACGCTACCCTTGAAGAGGTTGAACAGCGAAGGTGAAAGTAGGAAACACCAGCGACGCGAACCCAGAGGGCAGGCTAAAATGGGCCGTTGGGGGGGGGCTACGAACCCAGTGAGTATTGGAATTTCATTAATTCTTACATATGGAAGATAGTTATGTTACGAACTATTTTTCGGCCCACACTGCCTATCTCTTCCATACAAGGGCAATTGCGGCATATGCAGCGGAGCGATGCATTTGATGTCATCTCAAACGTATGAAAACTGGGTAACTTACAGAACAAAAGTTACACTTTTCGCAAGAAAAAACTATTCGGCGATCATTTGAACTTACGTACTAATTCTAAAAATTCTCAGCACTCCAAGAAGTTTGCTTTACATTCACGCAAAATTGCTGCACCCAGTTACAAAGCAAACTTCTTCAGTAACTTAACTCACGATACATTTTTTATGATGTAACGTGAAAGGCAAACACTGTTTTCGTGGCATCCTGCGATTTTACCTTCCTCAACAAGAGAAATCTGCCGCCAATACAGAGGCGATGCCCCCCTGAGGAGAATACAAATGCAAAAATCGCAAACTAATTTACAGGGATTGTTAGGAAAGGGACTCGTGAAGTTGCTAAAACTAAAACATGATTCCCGCCCCATCCTGGGACGTATTCTATGAAGCCTAGAAAACCCGATTCTCCCGGCCTCGCGGACAGCATGATTCGAGCGCGCTTGCTCGCTATTACCAGGTTGTCCAATAATTCTTGTCCAGAAATTTCACCATTTTTAATTTTTTTAACTTTATTGAAAAACAAGTCTAATCAACAATATAATCACCACAGTTATCCACAACAGTGGCCCATCGATTGGGCAGGTCGCCGATGCCCTTCGCCCAGAACTCCGGGGGCTGGTCTCCGCGCGGGATCCAGACGGCACGGCGGGCGACGTTGTCGTAGAGGACCCAGCTGTCATCCCCAGTGACCAGGTCCTCGAGAAACTCCTTGCGATGCGGACGAAGGAGGAGGGACTGCCTAGAAGGTTCTTACACTTGCCTGTTATTATACCACTTCTAAGGAAAATTATAGAAATTGGAAAATTTTCGGACAAGAATTATTGGACAACCTGGTACCACCCACTTATGTACTGCGACCCTAACGCAGATTATAATGGCCTTCCTGATATTCTTTTCGCCCTTCTTCAAAGCAAAATTTGTTAGCTAAGCCTAACGAATGCTAAGCCCCGATTTTCACGAATAACGTTCTAACATACGTAATCTGGAGTCCACCTGTCGATATTCGGGGAATAAACTGTAGGTTGCGGCGGATATAACCATTGAACTGGGGTAACCCAGAAGAATCGACAAATGGGCTTCAAATTTGGGTTCTATTACTAGGTAAAGCCACACAGACATTTTTAGCCAAATCTGACAAGGGAACTTTTTTTAAGCAAAAGTGGCCATTTCAAATGAAATGTACTTGTCTAGACCCATTTCCGGACATATGCCCTTCGCCGCTGCTACAGGCATATTCCTCTGATTTTTGTACCTATTGTATCCTCCAAAACGCAGTTATCGTTCGAAAATCTGGAGACGGACCTCGTAGGTGTTCAGCGTCTAAAACAACCCCCTAGGCAAAGTTTGGGTGAAAGCACATTTTTCGAATTTTGCACAGAGTGACAGCTGAGCGTGTACTTATCAATAAGGGCGTTCAAAAAAAATTTGAGAAAAATATTCCATATTAGTCTTGAAATCCACCCAGAAAGTTATTTGGGGGGGGGGGGCTAATCACGGATCTGAGGTTTATAGGTGGGCACGCCCAATAACTCTGAAGGGGTAGTTTTTAGCCAGATCTGTCCAAGAACAATTACAGTTCAACTGCGCATCGCGGTTCAGTCCACAAAGTGCGGCGCGGTTGCGAGTAGGTACGTCGGAACTCGTCTGAGGTCGTGGTTTTCAGAGCTCTGAAACTTAGGTTTAAACTCAATTCGGAAATCTAACTTTTCAGTTCTTGGGACCCTTAAAGACAGTGTTCACGATAGATTCCACTTTCAATATCTCCACGGTTTACAGGTCTGGTGTCCTATACAGTGAAGTACGCTTGAAAAGGACGCGAAATTCGCGTTTTTTAGCCGAAATAGGTCCTCCCTTGTTTACGTTGATTTTTGAGCGTGGAGGAATTGACCGCTATAAAGGATGATGCCTATCAGCGCAATGAAGCGATCAGCTCACTTATCAGCACTTCCTTGACTTGATCATTCCTGCAATCTGAGTCTTCATTTGTTCATTCCGAGGGGCGGATCTGGGGCACCAGGCGTGTCTGGGGCACCAAAACGCTTGTTTGCCGCTCTTGCTTTCACTGCGGAAAGTCGCCGATGATGATCATCGTGAACGCTGTCTTTAACTCTCTTGATTTTGGATAGGGAGGGAAACTCCGGGTTGGAGTGAAGTTTGTTGGGTGTGAAAATGACGGCGCGAACGAGTTCTGACGCAACCTACAAGAACTACGGAGGCCTTCAAAAGTCGCATTTGCCCCTCAAATCTTATCCACAATAGGAAGCTTTGAATCAAACCTGATTTGTACTCTTCCATCGCTTATTGTCAGTTTGATTTTATTCTACAGAAGGCATAACCACTGCCAGCAGCTTTTTATCGCAATGCGAAAGTCGCGGGATAATGCAAAAGGTGTTGCAAGTAACGTCGGCATGGATCGTGAACTTCGCGTTCACTGTTAAAGGTTGTCGCAAACTCGGTGCCATATGCTATAACATAGGTGCGCCGAGTTTCCGCCAACCTTCAACAGTGAACGCAAAGTCTATTTATGATCCAAGCCGATGTTATGTGTTTATGCATATTACTAACATTTTTTTTCAATTTGTGTTTGCATATGGTCTTACCTACGACTTATGCGTGCATAAATTCGTCCACTGTTGCATAATCAGCGAGCAATCGCGCTCGAATCATGCTGTCAGCGACGTGCAAGGCCGGGCGAGCGCCGGGAGAATTAGGTTTTCTAGGCTTCGTAAAATACGTCCATACTCAATATCATTGGATCGATAGTCATTACACCACACTTCTAAGCATGAAACGTAACCGCCTCGCAGTTTCCAAGAAACCGGCCGTCACATTCCGAGAGAAAAGGTAAAATTACCAGTTTGGGCAGATCGGCGGGATTCTTTGCCTCAACAGCAACACGCACGACCGGAGAGACGGAGAACTTCATCACACGCATGTTATGGGCATCCTTGTACGTCGTGATAGTTCCTCCCTTGACGAGGTACTGGTCGACACCAACCAGACCGGCGATGTTTCCGGATGGAATGTCCTCAATGGGTTCTATGTAGCGACCCATCATCAGAATGGTTCGCTGAATGGTCTTCTCATAGAGGTCCTCCTTCTTTCCAGGTATATAATTAGGCCCTTGGATGCGAGCCTTCATTCCTGTGGCGACCTTTCCGGAGAAAACACGTCCGAAAGCGTAGAACCGTCCCTTATCAGAAGTCGGTACCATTTTCGAGACGTACATCATCAGAGGGCCGTTGGCATCGCAGTTCTTAATAGCAACAGCGGCTTCGTCATCGTGGGGTCCTTCGTACAACATCTCCATTCTGTATTTTTGGGCTGTCACGGGGGATGGCAAGTGGATACAAATCATTTGCAACATGGTATCTCCAGCAGGCAGCCATTTCCTCATGAACACCTTAAAGAGCAGAGTATATGAATTTCCAACAAGAACACATTTCAGATAGATCAAAACACACCTTCATTAAAGGTTTGCCTTCAAGATCCTTCTCGTCATTGCCAAGCTTGATTCCTAACTTCACAATGAGAGCATCAACCTGATCTTTCTTCACGTTCATGATGGCATCGAAGACCTGAAATCATATTTCTACACAAAAATCGAGGTAACATCCCCCCCCACACACACTATTCGATGCAGTGAGCGCGACTCTAGGAACCGCCCAAACCGACTATAAATATCCATAGACACAACTCCTTCCTCCCTTCCCTCCCACAAGAATGTTTTCTGAGCCCAACATCACCGATGTTTTTGCGCCTAGTATTCTTGCAGAGCACACCTGCTTTTCTCAAGCCTCAGGAGGTTCTTCTGCACATAACATCGGCATGGATCCTGAGACTTTGCGTTCCCTATCGGAAGTTGGCGCAAACTCGGTGAACCTATGTTATAGCATATGGCATCGAGTTTGCGTCAACTTTCAACAGTGAACGCAAGGTCTCTTCAGGATCCACGCCGACGTTACCATAAACACGTTTCGCAGATTAATTGATTACACACGCTAGTCTGCTCGCGCGAAATATCGAGTCCACGCACGGTGCCGCTAATCGTACGAAGATACAGTACGTCAGGGTCCAGTGGGGCGTTGTGTAATTTTTCAAAATCGGAGCGACACCCCCCCCCCAAAAAAATTCTTTCCAAAAAAAATATTTGCGACACCCCGGGGTGGAATTCCTGAAGTTTGTATTTGATGAACAAGACAGTTAGACGCCGAGAATTCGTTCAGTACTCGGGCTCAAGCGTCCAAAGCCTGAACAATGCTACGATCCTTCCCTTTAGTGACTAAAATATTCTCACCAAATTTTCATTTTTGGATTTTCGTTTTCGCTCAAATTTTTTGTGACCCCCCCCCTACCCCCGTTGCGAAATTTCGCAAAAAAAAACCCGCTTGGCCCTGGACGCGCATCACAATTTTATCATTGAAATATCGCAGCGGGCGCACTGGAAACTTGGTGGAAAAGTCCCCTTCATGAAAACCCACGCGCTTTTGCGTCCCTATATTTCTGCATACGCGCATCATCAGACCAATTAATGGATACCAATGTTATCACTGATACTGAACAGCAGATTCTTGTTTCAGATCAAAAGAAGGTTCTGATTTAGAATGATACCCCGATCTTATTGATCCAGCGGAGCGCAACATTCTTGAGTTCCCTTCGGGGGAATTTGAGTCCGGCTTTAAGGCTGCATGTCGACTTGAAAAACACTTTGCTTCAGCGACGTCCCGCCGTGATCGTTCCAACAGGCTCGCTCTCCGGTCTATAAGGAAGCTCAGCCGACAAGATGTACCTGCCATAACTGCCTCTGAGATGTCTTCCCTCATCAAGTCTATGAAGAGCTCGAGAGCACAGGGCCCTGACGGTGTGTCAGCCGTCCATCTCAAACACTTGCCGGAACAGTTCCTTGAATTACTTTGTGACCTAGTCTACTCGTCATTCAGCACAGATGTCATTCCTGCTAGATGGAAGCAAGCAATTGTTCTTCCGATCCTCAAGCCTGGCAAACCAGAAGATCAAGCAACTTCGCATCGACCCATCTTCCTTTTTTATAACCTATTGCTAAGTTAGTGGAGAAATTCATCAACCCGCACCTCCAAGAAGCATTACGTCATAACGTGCATCAACATGGCTTCAAGAAGGCCCACTCTACCATTACGGCACCCACGTCCATCACAGAACACATATTGCTGGCTTCAACATGAAACCTCCAGCTGGTAGAAGTATAGTCGTGGCGGTTGATTTAACCGCTGCCTTCGATAATGTCAGTATCCCGCTGCTGTCCAAATCGATCCTGCACTCTACTATTCCCGACTGGTGCAAAAGATGGACTGATAACTTTGTCAAAAATCGTTCCATTCGTGTGAAATTTGATGGACACTTGTAGAAGTCTGTGCCCCTGAAGGCAGGCGTTCCACAAGGAGGAGTTCTATCTCCCATCCTGTTTTCTTTGTATCTATCTAATGTGCCGAAGCCGTCGTCAAACATCCACTTCTGTCTATATGCGGATGACATCACTATTATTTGTACTGACCCTGTCATCGATCGAGCCACTGCTGAGATGAATAAATACCTTGTCAGTCTGGCTAAGTTCCTGGAATCGAAGCAGCTAAAGGTCTCTCCAACCAAGTCCAGCATTACTCTGTGCACTACTGCCACGGCTGAACACAAACTGCATCCCAAGGTTCTTTGGGAAGGAAATCTGCTGCCCTTATCAGAACACCCTCGTCTATTTGGTGTATTCCTGGACCCGTCACTACGTTTTAATGAAAATACACGTATTCGAGCTGCTGCTGCCAACACACGTAACAACATTCTACGTTCGCTAGCAGGCACTACATGGGGCAGCTCTACACCTGTCGGAAGCCTCTTGGAGCAAGCTTCAGCGTACACAGAACACTGCTCTACGCGTGATCACTGGATGCCCGAGATCCACTACGGTATCTCATCTACATCAAGAGTGTTCGCTGCTACCTGTAAAGCAGCATTGTCAACTCCAGTCGCAACAGTTCCATGTTGGCATTGTAAGGATTTCCACACACCCCAATTTCCCTCTACTGTCATCTGGTCCCCATTTCCGACATATACGCTCGCCACTTCATGCTGCAGTCTCTGTCTTGGATCGTCAACGTTGGGCGACGTCGGAGCTCAATCGCGTCAGACTGCTGCAAATGGAGCACACCCGATTCGTCAGAGAATACCTCTCCAGTGCTCCCCTAAATCCGATTCTTGGTGACGTGCCACCCCCGATCAATGACAGCGAAACGGACCTACCCAGACGTACACGCGTCATCCTGGCAGGTCTACGTTGTGGACACTCCTCATACCTCAAGGCCTTCGTCCATAAGATCGACTCGTCGATCCCTGACGAATGTCCCGACTGCCACAACCCAGGGCACGATTCATTTCATTTATTTTCATGTCCTGTGAGGCCGACTTCTCTAACAGTTATGGATATGAGGAAGAACCCGTGCGATGTGGCTGCCTTTTTACACCTATGAGGAAAAGCTCTATGTGGCCGATAAGAAGAAGACCATCCTTTTCAAAGCTTCTACGACCCCTAGGTTTCGCGGGACGATTGCTGCCTGACTATGCATGGGCTATAGGAAGGGTCCAGCAGCCCGTCGCAGAGGGAAAATCTCCATGATCCAACCCTGTTGGGAGTAACATGCAAAATTTTCTGAAAGAAAATTTAGCTTTTGCTTAGGAATTCTGCAACTTCGCTTTTTAAATACTGCATTAAAAAACTGAGATACACCTAAAGAAAGCCTCAAGCAAAGCTTATGTTTAGCAAACTGTGCATTACGAGGAATCTCTTGTTTTCAAAAAAAACTGACTGGAAATTCATTACCGAACAAAGTTTTTCTTGGGGGAAAAAATAGCACGCCCTACAATTGAAATCGCCTTCAAAAAGATATGGGCATCATGGCTGAGGAAATCATTGTGCAAACTAAATATGTCCTAATGCCCGTTTTGATAAAAAAATGGGTGCTATGCCCCACTTATTACGCTGTAGCGGTACTTCAACCAGTATCTATCTGAAACATGCTAAATTTCCTGAAGAGAGCGGGAGAATGAAAAGCATTCACAGAATGAGCTAGGGTTAACAGAAAGAAGTAAACAGTCATCGAGGTTATCAAGAAATTGCACCCTCGCATTTCACAACGTTCGCGCCGCTCGATTAGAACTGGAGTACACCAAGCACCGCTTTCATTTTAGGCTTTATGAGCGTGAGTCATGATATCTAGTATAAGTATTTGTAAAGAACGTTGCCGGAGAACTGGTCTGCGTCTAAGTTTTCAGCCACGAAAAACTTCGCACCAACCCGGGGTTTCTCAATCCCCACCAAAATCAGAGTTTGGAGGCTTACGGAAAAACCTTCGGCCACAGTCAGAGTTGGTCGATCGACTGAGTCCCACCCGGCCGATACACACCGAAATAGTGACAGACGGGTGCAGAAAATCCATTCACTGAGTCCGTCTCCTTCCTTCCGCAATCCACCCAGTCGATACGGGTGTTCTACGCGCGCACACGGGCAGTGCCGAAGCAACCGAGGTCAGTTTTTCCTCCCCGATCTCAGTCCGTTTCTCGACCAAGTCTCGGGTCTTCCACATAAAGTCGGATTTTCTATTTGAATGTAATCCCAGGTATCAGAGCAAACGGAATCGCGGTACGGACCGGTTCTCACTTAATCGTTCTAGGATAATTCGTTAACGGACAATCGGCTGGCACATGACCGAGATGGAACTTGGCAGGCGTGCCAGGTGCACCCTTGCATCGTTACGCTGTGGACACTCCCCCATGCTTATGTCATATTTGCATAGATAACAGCAAACCTGACGAGTGCCCTGATTGTGGTAGTCAAGGGCATACTACTGCGCACCTGTTCAGTTGCCCGAAGAGACCGACTACATTAACGACAATGCATCTGCGGACGAACCCTACGCTAGTGGCCGAGTTTCTGAACCTGTGACAGAACCCCTCTCTGTGGCTGCAAAGAAGACGAAGGCAGTGGGAAGCTCGCCCGCACGTCGCTGTCAGAGTCCGTCCATAGCGAACGACAGACGGCAAGCGTGAAGGCGCCGGAGCGTCATGCGCCAGCGCTCAAACGCTGGTGCATCACGCTCGACGACTGGCGCATGCAACGTGTCCGAGGACGGCACGGGGCTAAAGATGGTATTGAGAATACTAGTGACAGACGCTACTGCCGCTACGCCTCCACTCTCAGCGACAGGCCGGCTGCAGCGGGCCGGCCTGTTAGATCAATAGTCGCTGGGGTGTCAGATCAATAACAAATGTTGAAGATGCAAACGCCCAGCGTCACTGGGCGCTAGGAAGTCTGCCATGGACCGAGCCTCACTGGTGTTTGAATTGTACTCACTTATGTAATCGTAACCATACAAGGACGGTACAGGGTGAGATGGGAGTACAGGGCGGGATTAATCCTTCCAATGGCCAATCGGCAAATTCTCGAGGGGTGGAGAGACCTCTGCTAATTGGCAAACAGAGATGGAGCCCGCCCGTACTCTCATCTCCCCCTGTGCCACAAGGAATACCGCAACAAAAATCTCTTTCGTGACACGCACACACGTGGGCCAAAATGGACAAACCTCAGGACGAAGCGGGGCCGGACAGCCCCTCTAACCCCGTCGGCCCAAACACTCAAACGCTAACGTCGGACAGGGAACGGGATTCTCATGCCGTAAATTAGCGTGTTTTGATTAGTCGATTGCGTCCAACACTACTCATTCTACGACATCATGGAAATTTTTGCATCTCGGAGAATTCATTCCTGGAAATCCTTGTTTTATTTTAGAAGAAAACATAAGGTGCATGATAATGTACGTATAAGGAGATTAGAATGACAAAGCATTTCCAAATTATGCTGAGTTTCGGTGTGTACAGGCAAATTAAAAGAACATTGTTGTAATTTTTTTCATGATGTCGTAGAATGAGTAATGTTGGACGCAATCGACACACCAAAACACGCTATTTTACGGCATGAGAATGTCCGACATTAGCGTTCGAGTGGCCCAAACACCTCACACCTGGCCCTAACAACCGCCAAAACAATACAAAACACCCGCATTTGAGCCATATTGAAATACCAAACATCGATTCTCCGCCCATTTTCTGTACGGGCTCCTCTCAATACCAACACACTAAAAAATAGTGCTCGAATATGACTATTTCGAGCCTTCCAACGATTTGAAGTTTCCAGTAAAGGCCGTACGAGTCTGTTAGTGTCGCTATCTCAACTACTTTGTCGTCAGCTTCGCTACCTCAACCCATACGGTGTTACTCGTCCACCTCCAACCCAATACAAAAAATCTTAAAATTTCAACGAAATGTTTTCGCTTCTTCCGCTTGGAAGATGTATGAGAACCTCACAACCCGCGAAGCTATAGACACCTCGTTACGACAGTGTAAGCGAGCTCGCCCGCCTCTGGCTGAACGCGCCGCTTACGAAGCGAATGATTTCGGGACAGCGCAACACTCCGTATCGCCACCCGCCGGTGCTCACGCTCAGACGACCCCATTCACATTCCACTGCCCTGTCAATGCGTAATGCACCGAACACCCAATCCAATTTGAGAGAAGAGAAAACTAAACAGCTTAGCAATAAATCAAAATAACACGATACCTTGAAGATAGGGTCCAGCACAAATTGGCAGAATCCTCTCTTGGAACCTTCAGACTGCGACGAACTCCATTTCTTGGTCTTAAGGTCGAAGAACCGGTCACCCCATAAGTTTTTCATCAGCTTGTCGACCTTAAAACGGCATAATAAAACGTCTTCTTCGAAAGGGATGCTGAATGTTAACAAACAATAATCATGAAAAGCTTATTGTACGCAAATGCTGATCTTTGACGTCTCAAAGTTTATGGTTTTGGTCTCAATTTTATTTTTGGAGCACCACCAACTAGAGATGGGCCTCAGAGACCGGTGGCGTCTTGGGAAACGTCCTTGTGGATGTTGTGAAGGACGGATACGGGTTGTAGCTTACGGTCTCCTCCGGGGTCAAGCTCCGTAAGCTACAACACGGATACGGTAACAATACTGGATATTGGTTTTTCTCAACTGACCCCTTACTAAATCAAAAAGATCCAAAACAAAAAATTGATGCACAATCTCTGTTAGAGTGCGCATCGGCTTCTCCGACGCTGGCAGCGGACTCCAGGACGCGCGCGGCGTACCACCTGGCCGCCGCCCTCCTGTAGGAGTCCTATGATACTCCTGTAGGAGACAGGAACCTGTACGGTAGCTTGGAGGGAATCTCAAATAACGTTTGCTGCAATGAGTACAGTTACGGAGCTTCGGGGGCGAATGATATTTTAGCGCTGGAGCGCGTTTTCCTCCCCTTCCTTTAAATGGGCGCAGGTTTTGCTAGAGCAGCCGCGATCTGCACGTGTATAGTTAATGTATTTAGGGAATTGGCGGATCTTTCAATTGATATTAGGCCCCCGTCATAGTCGGTGGATCTACTGAGTCCCACCCGGTCGATACGCACCAAATTCGTGGAAAACGGGTGGAAAAAAAATCAACACACTGAGTCCGACTGCGACCGTCTGATGCCCACCGCAATCCCCCCGGTCGATACTGATATTTCTCATGCGAACAAGGGCGGGGCCAATGCACCGACTGAGTCCCGCCCGGTCGATATAGGTGTTTTCCACGTGATTTGGGTGCATTTTTTTCGGCCGACTGCGACCTGCCGAGTTCCGCCGCATCTCAACTTTCATCGTCTGCGCTCTGCCCCACCTGCTGCTGATACGGAAATCAGATTCAGACATGTTGAAAACAAGAAGAATCAGTCACCAAACACGTTCCGATTCACAGCTGAGGTGATAATCGTCACTATCAATTGCGTGTTTCGCAGAGGAGCTGGTTGGTGCTGGGGGCAACCGGACTCAGTGGGACAGCTTTTTCCACCCCGGACTCATCCGGACTCAGCAGGTTTTTCGACCGAGTCTGACCGGGGCCTTAGGGAAAATACCTCAATTTTATACTAATTGTAAGTTCTCGAATGCGTTCTAAATTTCCCACACTACGGGGTTCCGACCCCTGGCCGAAAATCGGGGAAACCTTCGTGCAAATGCGAATTTAATACTGAATCCAGCACATCGCAAGTGCAACTATACAGACGACACCAAAAAGACAATTTCGTTAACGCATAGCTTTTGATCTCCCATATTATCCCACGAAACGTGACAACTGTTATAATTATACTACAAAATGACGTAAGTAGAAGCTTCAGAGAAATGCTTGGGGCTACATACCTTCGCGGAACTCTGAAGAGCAAAAATGCCCTTGGCTCAAATAAACACACTGAAGAGGAGCGTTTAAAAGAATTCACATCCACGTCAAAATTTCTCCACTATCGGAATCTTTATAAAGTTTAATACGTAAGCCAAACGTTTCCTAAATTCCCCTGAGGGTTGAACCTCCGCGTGGGCAAATCTTTGACGTGGGTGCGAAAATTTGCTTCGCCCCTCCCCCTCCCCTTCTATCCGTATTTCAACGGCGCTATCGCAGCGGGGGCCACTGTGGTATCGCACCATAGCGCCCCCCCCCAGCTAGGATAGCACCATTTTAACCTACTCCAAACTGCCTCACCACCCAAGGGTGTAACAGTACATACAAGCCCGTATGTCTCACAACGTGCGGTACCTATGATAATTTTGTAACTGACAAGGGAACCACAATAAGCCATATTCACCATTCCAAATGAAATGTACTTTTCTAGAAGCATTTTCGGACGAAAAGTCCGAATATGCCCATCGCAGCTGCCTAGACCCGCTTTGAAAAAAGTTATAGGCATTTTTTCTCTGATTTTCGTACTTATTGTACCCTCCGAAAAGCGCATTATTTTTACAAAAATCCGGGAACGCACCTCATATTCGTGTTCAGCGCCCAAAACTACCACACTAAGCGAAGTTAGGTTGAAGGAACATTCTCCAAACCTTGCGCAGACTAAGAGCGTTTTGGACTTGTACGGATTTTCGGTTGTATTCGTTCACAGATTCCCATCGGGGGAGAATTTGATGGCAAATCGCGACTTTTGACGATTTCCGGAGTGCTTCTATAGAATATGCTCAAGTTATATCTCTGGAGGTTATTTGGAGTGGTGAACACGAATCTGATGTCGGTTTATCGATTTTTGGTAGCTTACGATAGATTACGGTGGGTATACGGTAGTTTGGTCAATGTCTCAGATTTGTCTCAAAGTTTCTATGTGGGGGTTATTTGGGGTACTGAATACGAATTTGATGTCCATTTGTCGATTACGGGAATATTAGGGTAGGTTTTGCCTCCTAAATGGCATGTTACCTACGGTAACCTACAGTAAACCTTAAAATTTGGGCAAGCAAACTCCAGATTCGTGTTCAGCACCCCTGATTACCCGTACATACATGTTTTTAGCAGAATCAGAGGAAATTTTTTAAAACACCCTAAAAATTCCATGGGGGAGGAACCCTTACCTTTCCACGAAGCTTAAAAACGCTCATAACTTTTTTTCAGAGTGGGTCTAGGCAGCTGCGACGGGCATATTCGGACTTTTCGTCCGAAAATGGTACTAGAAGAGTACATTTCACTTGGAATGGTCACTATGACTTATTGTGGTTCCCTTGTGAGAAGTGAATACTTGTCCAACAGTGTTGCATTAAACGTTTTCTTGGTTGAAATGATTTTCCTAACGGCATTTCCAAATACAATTCACATTTAGCCAAATCGCCTTTGCAGTCTAGTAGACCTATTACCTCTGTATTGGTCTTTCTTTTGACATGAGCATGCATTTTCTGAGGAATTCAATGCTTCTGTTGTCCATCTTCTAATCGATAAAGCGGCGCGATAGTGATCGTGCAAGTGGTACGCGTACGGAAACGCGCCCCAATGACAAAATATTTTTCGCCCCCGAAGCTCCGTAACTGTACTCTGCTGCAATCAAGCCAAAACCGCGTAGTTTTCGAATTCTTTTTAATCGAAGCATGATTTTCACACCTCCCCGTTGACAATTTTGTCAAAACTTACTATGGGGGATGAAGCCCCCTTAGCATTCTTCCCCATTTCTCAAGAAATGAGGAACTCTGGCTGCAAAGCACCCACATCAATCAATGAACTCCTTACTTCTTGCAATTATTCAATCATATAGTGGCAGGTGAGTTTACAAACAAATCTCTGAGGGGAAATGACTCAATCAACGCGTGATCCTAGCCGCGCGCGGCGTACTATCTGGCAGCCGCCCCTAAAAAGCGTTATTTCACTTAGCAGGCTCTCTGACCCATTTTAATAAAAAAAGGAACCTCTTATTGGTACGAAAACTCCATACCCACCATTCATTTGAATACTTTATATTTACATACTAACGTCCATGAAAAAACAATGATAGAGATACTACTTTGTTTGCTCATAACCTCACCTGCACTCCGAACTTGTCAGCGTACATTTCGGCAAATTGTTTCAAAGTGAAGGCCCATCCATGAAGACCAGAACCGAAACCGACGTTTCCGACTGAGGGATCTACCATTATGGCTCCCATTGGACCGTCGTCGTCACCATAGGTTGCAATAATGACGTTGATGTTCTCAACAATACGCTGGAAAGTCTGGAACAGCTCCTCAGCTCCTAATTGCAGCTCAAGAAGAGCGCGATCCATCTTGTTCATGAACAAAATTGGCTTAATGCGTTCAGCGATGGCTTGACGAAGCACAGTCTCCGTTTGGACACACACACCTGAAAAAACGGTTTCGCAATCGATACGTCACAGATTGCACAACACTGTGAAACGGATAGAAAAACCCACCCGAAACGCAATCAACGACAACAAGGGCACCATCGGTGACACGAAGAGCAGCAGTTACTTCTGATGAAAAGTCAACGTGACCAGGGGAATCAATCAGATTGATCAAAAAACCCTTGAATTTCTCTTTTTTGCCATCAACCTCGGCCATTTCAACCTGGTTGTCGCCCTTGATGAAGCTAAGGTCTTTCTCGTCCAGTTCAAAGAACATAGAGATGGCTCTGGAAAGTGACGGACAGACTTTATTGATAAGACACAAACACGAAAGTCCAATTAACTCACGTTGACTTGATGGTGATACATCTTTCCTGCTCGTCTTTTCGGGTGTCAGTGAAACGCGTTTCTCCAGCCTTGGCACCCGCAATAATACCAGCCTTCGATACAAGTGAGTCAGTAAGGGTGGATTTGCCGTGGTCGACGTGGGCGATAACGGACATGTTACGAATATTTTTTTTGCGATCCATGAGCGCGCGGATCTCATCGATAGTGAAGTTCACCTTAAAAAATCTAACTCTAATAGCAATACGATGAAACTGAATAAAAATTAATAAAAGTCACAAAGAATAAAAAAATATAACAATTTAAATATTCAGTCCCAAAATCGCTTTAGAGATAAACAAATTTTTCAATGCAACGAATTCGACGAGAATGTTCACATCCAATTTCAATAGAATATGTGACTGACCATTTTTGTGGATGTCGGTGTTGCTCACGGCAACCTCCTTGACGAACTTAACGAGGCGCACAACCGCACAAGCGAGGCGGCGATCAAGTAGTGGCGCTGTGGCGGAATGCGATTCTTGGCGCGACGAACTGCACCGCTTCATCATGGCGATACGCAGCCAGTACGGTAACGCGCTCCATTCAAATCGCTTGGCCAGTTGCCAACTTACACTTTGACCAACATTTTCGACCACTGTTGCTGAACTTTCACCGAATTGAAGTCGCCTCCTTAGTTTGTTAGGGTTTTCTAATGCATTTGCGGCGTCTAGACCAAGTTCTCACCTCTAATACGAGGAGTCGGCTGGCAATAAGGATCTCCTATGAAGGTGTCACAAAGTTCGTCGCATAAGTTTTCTTTCAACTTACAAGGATGTTTGTTATTCGGCAATTTATGACACCAGATTCGAAACCGCATTCGTTACTCTATCCAACGTATTTCTCCTCTGCCGTGAAGCTTAATTACTTTCGAATTTCACATTTAAATTTGTTGTGTTCTCCAAGTGCCGTATATTTCCAAATGTTAAATTTTTAATATTCGCCTCTAGTAGAAGCACCAAATCGCCCATGAATGATTGAACATTTGATTCTTTTGAGGACACCGGAAAAAACAGTTGCCAAAATTCTTCAACGAGATGGTGCTTTTTCGAAATGGCAATTTCAGGAGCTTCCCTTCTATGCGAAGACTATTGGGCATGAAGCTTCATGGTTGATTACTACGAGGAAATCGTTGTCCAACGATAACTACTTCCGATTTATCGACCTGTTTAAGAAAAAATCTGATTTTGAATCATCTTTTCCTTTTTTTTTTGAAAAAATGGTAATTAACAAATTAAATATATACAATTGACTGAACAATACCTCGTATTACTAAGCAGTGAAGTTTCCCTAAAGCCTTCCGATAGAAGGAAACCGGCAGAATTTGCAAATTTTGAAAAAATTCAAAGCCCCATTGAAGAATTTTCTCAATATTGTTTTGTAGCCATCTTCTTTATAAAGCGGTACTCGTAGAGCGTTTATCACCAAGAAATGTATGTCGCAGCAGGTGCTATGTGAGACGGGGGGGGGCACTTTTGTATCGCACTTGGCCACGCCCATTTTTCCGTGCCGCAATGACTCCTGGTTTTGGCAGGGGAGGGAAACCCCGGGTAGGTGCTCAAACTTAGTGCGGCTCGGAAAAATGGGCGTGGCCAAATGCACCGTGCCCCCCCTATCCCACATAGCACCGCGCAGCATTTTCAGTGAGAGGAATCCTTGAACAGACGAGTATGGCTTCACCGCGCACGATTTATGGCCATGCGACGCGGCCATTTGGGGGTGGTCTGTGCTTCGGAGCCGCGAGTAGTGTATAATCGGCTCGGAACCGTTTGTCGAATATGCGAGGACAGAAAGTGCGCGTACATAGACATGCAGACGCGTAGTGTGCGCCCTCCCGACTAACCATTCCATGGCGACTACTACCTCCTAGACGAATAGCGGTATAGAGCTTCGGGGAACCCATCGGCTTCTAACGTTAAAACATGCCTGTTGAAGTGACAAATCATGTTTACCTGCAATCACCTGTCTGAACACGTTTGATCGATACGTATGATTTGTTTAGGAGCAGAACGGTTCCCCGAAGCTCCATACTCGCACTCCTCCTAGACGAGCCGCGGTAAAAGTTCTCGTTCCACGTTTTCTTGAGGTTCGATTTTTTCTCAACTTTTTGTCAGTATGGCAAGTGAATAGCAGCCTTCGCTCTTCGGGACGGGTCTGTTTTTCACATCGCTAGAACCATGGTTACGAGAGTGGAGACTGTCCGTAAAGTTATCATTGTTTTCACTCAAGTATTTGAGAATTTTCTTGTCCATTATCGGTCTTTTTTTGTGTTATCGCAACTGGGGGGGGGGCGCACTCTGGTATCGCACTTGGCCACGCCAATTTGTTCGTGCCGCAAGGACTCTCCTGATTTTTGAAGGAGAGGGAAGCCCTGGATAGGTGCTCAAATGCAAGGCGGCATGGTAAAATGGGCGTGGCCAAGTGCATCGTGCCATAGCAGTAGCACCCCTTTTTTCGTTATCACACCTGTTCTGATCGAGTACAGTTACGGAGCATTGGGGCGAAAGATATCTTGGCACTGGGGCACGTTTTCCTACACGTGCGATTTATACGATCACTATCGCGCCGTTTTTATCGATTAGAAGGAAGACGGAAGCATTGCACCCTTCAGAAAGTGCATGCTCATGCTAAGGGAAAGATCAGTTCAGAGTTATAGGTCTACTGAATGGGAATAAGAAGCAACTGATTTTGCCAAATGTGGTATGAGTGGGAAATGCCGTGAGGAAAATCAGTTCAACCAAGAACTTTTTGAATACAACATTGTTAGATACTTCTCATTTACAAAATTATCTTGGTTACCGTATGTTGTGAGACATGCGAGCTCTTACTGCCACCCCCTTGGGTGGAGTGGCAGTTTGGAGCAGGGTACTTTACGAGGTGTGGAGAAGGCCAATTCTACTCAGACACCCTCAGGAGCTGGACTTGGTAAAAATTTTGACGATTTTCTCAGATCCCCCGGTAGCGTGATGTGATCTAATTTTTGGCCGCATTTTTTGCGACGGGGTCGACTGCGGCGCGCTTCTACTGGCGCATCGCCAGAGCATGGTTTCCGTCCTTACTTTCAGTCATAGCGGTGTACCCTCTACACCCGGTGGACTCGCAGGGCGTGGCTGTGGCTTGGGGAAGCGACGCGGTTCTGCGTCGCTTTGCGAAGAACTCTTTGCTTGTACATATGGTGGCCATTTGTGGGTGGTATTAAGGCCAGCAGCCTAGGTGGCCTGTCGTTGATCGATATCAGAAATGGCTGCCGCGATCACCTGATTACCCCTCTGAAATGGAGTTTCGTATACATTACGAGCGCAGGGGCGCTCTAGCGCCATGCGACGCGGCAGTGCGTCGCGTACGAGTGGGGTGGAATTTCGCAAGGGGCGAATCCCCATTCCGGCTTTTCGACGTTGTGTCGCGGTTGCTTTTTGTAGATCTACTAAATGTTTGTTCATGTACAGGATAAGAGTGCTTTTCGTTATATTTTCGTTGGTAAGAACTGCAAACAGAATTCAGTAGGATTGAATGTCCTCCGTCAGCACATTGTCTACGTTTTCTCAGAAATCTCACAATCTGTGTAGAGGTGTGAAGAAACAACATCCCAGTCATGTTCATTTAATGTTGTGAGTATTACCACACTTTGAAGTTCCTCAGTGTTCTCAAAAACTTTGATAGCTCTAATGTTTCCTCGCAAAAGTTCTATAATCAGTCGAAGTTCAATGTTTCCATACATACGGGAGTCATAATGGTTTGTATTTCAAAATTGTTTCGTCTTTTGTGAACATTTGTCAACGGCACTATGGTGCGAGGCTCTTGAAACGAGTCGAGATTTTCAAGTTGCGATTAGAGTAGCATAGAGTATCCCCGTACTTGCGATATAGTTACTATAGTAATGAGAGTTTCTCATTTTGTCGATTACTTCTAGTCGTTCAATGGGCCTGAGTGAACCCGCCCGACAGTGCGATGTCTAGTATTTTCGAAGTTAACTCTCGCGTCCTGCTTTGAAATAGTAATGATTGAAGACAGTTTTCTGAACACTTGTTCGATGTCTAGTGTCCCGAATAAAAACCTTCACGTCCTGCCGTGAAACAACAAGGGCTTGAGTAGCCATGTTAAATCCGAACACTGGTTCGATGTTTAGTATCCTGAATAAAAGTTTCACGTCCTGTCGTGAATGATTAATGGTTTGAGGAGCCAACGTGAATCCGCACACTGGTGCGATGTTTGCTGGTATACCTGGTATGCATTTGCACACTTGCGGGATTGTGGTTGGTCTAAAGGAATTAGTATTTGATTTCCCATTGGGAAATGCCTATTGATCAATGAACCAGAGATTATCTGCACACCAGTGCGACTTTAGTCTAATTGAATTAGAGTTTTACCTCCCGCCGTGAAATACTGATGGCTCGTGGAGTCAGAGGAATTCGGCACACATGTTTGATGATAGTTATAAATTTGAAGTTGGCTACTCTTATTAGTGTTACCATACATCGATGTAGCTTAAGTGGAATTTAGGTACAGTCTTTATGCTGTCGCTAGGCTTGATTATTTTGGGAAGCTTTGATGATGAACCTGGAGCCATCCATTTCAATCTAGGGTCTGTTTGTTCCTGTTCCATATTGTCGAAAGAGTTCATCCCTCGTAGCTACAGTAGATTTTCATTCTAGGTGCGAGGATTTCTGATATTTCTATAGACTGCGACAGTCTCAGGCTCGTTGAAACACTAGTGGTCGGGAAAGCAGCGCATCGGTACGATTTTATAGCACCGAATCTGCTGAGGCTCGTGCAGCCTGAATTATTTGCACCTATACCGAATATGGGTTGGTCCCAGGCCCATTCAAAAGCGAACTTCCACCTGAAGTAGTGTTGCGCATTAGTCTGTTATGGAGGCTTTATAAATAAATAAGAATAATAGCGGGTTTTGAAATTCCCTCGTTCACGTCTCGATGCGAATTCTTGCGTTGAGGTTTCGTGGTTATCTCGAATGCCACTTTGATAGCTCCGGCGATATTCTTCGAAAAAAAATTGAGAATTTCGAGTGAACACGTGCTGGTGTGAATCAATAAGCAGCCTTTTTCATCTGCGTATTATGGAATCATATTTCCTATCAGCAAACTGAAGTGTTTGACGCACCGCTGCTAGTCCTCGGGCTAAGCTATTGTAGTCCCGACTTATCCATACTCGGGTGTACAACGTTCCAAGCTGGTACCGGTCCGCAAAACGCCGTGCTTCACATTGAGAAAATCAAGTGATTCGCTGGTCTTGAATTATCTGCAAATTAGGTGTTTCACATACCGTTGTGACGCGGTTATGCATTGAAATGGACTTCGTTTAGAACACCGCGTGGGTAGTGATATTTGGATACGAGTTATTGGTGGTTACATGGGTACTGCTTGCTGTATCCGCGAATAGTTTCATGGATACGTTTGTTCCTATCTGACAGGACGTTCTCGGTTCGTGTTGACTCTTCTCACTCAACTCCAAGGCCAGTCCTGAGTGGTGTACCGCAAGGCGGGGTATTGTCGCCCGTCCTTTTCAACATATACACTCACGAAATCGCCGGTCTTGTCTCTTCCTGTGGCACCGGTTTCAGTGCATTTGCGGATGATATCAAGATCTATCGGGACGTTTCCCAACCGGAGAACTGTATCTTGCTACAACAGTCTGTTGACATTATTAGTACTTGGTCTCGCGATTGGAATCTCCCGTTGGCAAAAGAAAAAACGAAGGTTTTCCACTTGGGTAATTGCAATGCTAACAGTAAATATACTGTCAGTGGCTGTCAGATCCAAGAAGTTGACCAAATAACTGATTTAGGGTTCACTATTACTACAAGTCTGAGTTTTGATAAGCACTGTGAATCTATCTCGAATAAAGCAACTTTTGCTATGAATAATATTTTCAGGGGTTTATCAACTTGCAATCCCTCTGTGCTTATCAGAGCTTACAACACGTATGTAAGGCCTCTACTCGAGTACGGTACCCCGGTATTCAACCCCGCCAAACTCAAGAACATTAATAGATTGGAAAAGATACAGAACAATTTTATTAGAAGAGTTCTCATTAGACAGCATGGCTTCATTTATGGGCAATTGCCCTCCGCTGCTGACAGAAATGCACTCTTTGGCCTAGAGCCTTTGGCTCTCAGGAGGAAAAAGAACGATTTGTTTCTGTTCCATCATATCCTTTTCAATGGCAAGTTTGGTCTTAGGCCTGGGGGTTTCGTGAGGGATTTCGATTTAATTCCACCGTACCGTGTCGAATCTTGAGTGTCGGCGATGCTTTTTCACTAATAGAATTGTTCCGGTATTCGAAGATCTCAGTAGGAACGATACTATTCCTATAAACTTCGGCGCTTATAAGAACTTAGTGCACGTGAAACTGGCTTCCGGACAGCGGCAGAATGACCCTCCGTAGTGCTGGGTTGCTCGTTTCCCTGTGCTATTCTTCGGACTGATCTATCATTTGTTCTCGTTTTCATTGATTCACAGTATCTTTGCTTTGAATATTCCTTTTGAGGTTGGTTGTTTGTTTTCCTGTTTTCTCTTTTTTCCACACGAGTGTAAACTTGTGTAAATATATATATATATATATATATATATATATATATATATATATATATATATATATATATATATATATATATATATATATATATATATATATATATATATATATATATATATATATATATATATTGCTTTGCGTCCCGACAAACAATAGTCACCATCGAGATACTAATATTGCAATCCATCCCCATCCAGTTGCAAGCTCTAGGTACTTAGCACATGTATACTTAGCGTCTCAGGGAAGTCAGGCAAATCGCCTTGGAGACGCGTTTGGAGTAACTGAAATGTGCAAGCCGTCGGCTACAATTCCGATCAGCAATTCAACAGAGTTCACGAACGGCTCAAGCCATTTATTGTTTACTTCCCTGTCATAGGTCTTTCCGAAGCAGAGCTCCCTGAGGCGGTTTAGGAATACGTATTACACTTGTACTACAGACACGATCCGCCTCTCGGAAGTGAATATTTCGGTAGCGGTGATGAAGTATGACCAATTTCTTTTTGAAGCGATTCTGTAGTCGAAAAAGTATTGTTTTTGTTGCACGTAACCCTCGGCATCCTATGGAGCCAGCGTACGTTAAGAACTTATGAGAAATCTCACTCATTGGTTAGACAACCATGTCGCTGGTATTTGAGTTTTTCTCCCTGTAATTTAGGTTTGATGGTTTGAGCCGCACGGGTGCACATCTGCTGCCATTGGATAACCAGAGTACTCGAGTAGTGAGTAAGCGCTATACTTGTTATCCGAAGGTAATTCCTCGGATAATGGATCGATTCGGATAATGCCATTTCAAATTTACCGGATATTGGTTCGATTCAGATAATGCGTTTTTTCAAATTTTCGGATATTGGATCGATTCAGATAATGCCATTTTTCCAATGATTCGGATACGGATATCCGTCGGATAATTTCGGATAAATTTCGGATATTACCGGAACAAATCTGAGGCAACACACACACACACACACACACACACACATACATACACACATACACACACACATACACACACATATACACACACATACACACACATACACACACATACACACATACACACACATACACACACATACACACATACACACACATACACACACATACACACACATACACACACACATACACACACATACACACACACACTTTCCTACATTTAACCTAAAATGAACCGATTTTTATCCGTTTTATCCGATTTTATCCGATTTTACGCAAATTTTATCCGTTTTATCCGGTTTTTATCCGATTTTTATCTGATTTTATCCGATTTTACGCAAATTTTATCCGTTTTATTCGGTTTTTATACGATTTTTATCCGTTTTATCCGATTTTACGCAAATTTTATCCGTTTTATCCGGTTTTTATCCGATTTTTATCCGTTTTATCCGTTTTTATCCGATTTTATCCGAATTTTTGACCCTTCGGATAATGGTTCGATTCAGATAATGCCGATTTTAAATTTCCCGGATATTGGTTCGATCCAGATAATGCGTGTTTTCAAATTTTCGGATATCGGATTATCCGAATCTCGGATATCCGGTCGGATATCCGAAATGGAGTGATTCGGATACTAAGTATAGTAAGCGCACATTCATTTTTCGGCTTGACTGCCCATTTTCTTGTTCGTCCAGACGGATTCGAATATTCTTGTCTGAGCAGTATTCAGGACCAAATGCTTCGATTTATTTCCGCAGGTAGCGGAGGAGTAACCTATCAGCTGTCTGTTAGTGCTTGTAGCCACTGGCAAAGCTTGAGCGTTTCATCTCTCTCATTGCAATCCCTATGGCTCCGTAAGGTCGCAAGAGAGCATTGCGGTCTGGTGCCTAATTTCTCCTGGTCTCCTACATCGGTCGTCTGAGTGTTTGTTATGGCATATGCAAAGGCTTACCCACTAGGGTAGGTCGCGGAAGTTCTTCAAAGCGCTCCGATTCGCATGTCTCAGTACATGTTTCGAGCTTAGGCATTCTCCGACCCCCTCCGGGCTTTAATGTTCCGCTCGTGAATGGATATGAAACGGAGGTTTTGCCGTAGATTATCGGAGGTAAAAATGGAGTTTCGTATTCATTACGAGCATTACGAGCATGCGACGCGGCAGTGCGTCGCGTACGAGTGGAGTGGAATTTCGCAAGGGGCGAATCCCCGTTCCGGCTTTTAGACGTTGTGTCGCCCGCCCGGCCCGCCCATAGATTGGTTCTTGCGTCTGTGTATATACCCCAGGCGTTGCATGGTATCTGCCCACATCAATTTTACGGTCATGAATTTGCTATGGGGTACTTTTGTAGTCTCCGGTGGTCAGCTGTAGTAAACCTGTCTATATATCCTCACTTTAAGCCCCAGGGTACGACCGCTTATGCCCTACTCCGTGTTTCCTCCGCTTCATAGTCCTCCAAAGTCGCCTGTTAGCAGCTTACACACTTAGAGGCACAGGACACCCAGAAAAATAATTTTTAGATTTCATGCTTATCTTGGAGAGAGTCACACGCTGATCACAGTGGTATCTCTGAAATTGTCCAAGACCTCCTTTGAACAAAGTTATGGCTCTTCAAAGATGCCAAGATTTTGAGGGTGAAAAATTGTTGGACGAGATGTCTCAGGCCTGTATTTCTCTTTATTCGCAAGCGTTGTGCGAGAGCGGTCCAGGATAAGAAGACAGTCCGGCAATGGACTGAAGAACGGTGATTGGTTAAGAATTCATCCATCCAGTCGAGATCGAGATTGAAAATCCGGAAGGGGGTCGGGCCTGTGGTGGTGAGCGAAGGGGGTCGGGCCTGCGGTGGTCGCTTATATCTCGCTTATTTGGAGGAATTGAGATCTCGCATTTGGCACGTGTTATGCAGGAGGGGTCTTCTACACAATTACATGAAAATCTCAAAATTCATATCTGAGGGTGTACTGTGCCTTTAATGGAAGGCCATTCAACAGCATCGCTTCCTATTCCATTATTTTCCGGATGCTCAATATCGTTGGGGTTGGTTTTCAGGTTATAGGGCGCCTCCCGCACGGGAGCAACGATTACACCTGTGCTCCAGGCTGTATTGAAGGATCTCAACGGGAAATCAGTGAGGTTGCTTCGTTACAGAATCATGGTCTACATAAGTATAGCGTACCAGTTCTCGTCCTGTGGAATCTCTTTGCATTCTATGTTGCTGTGGAATCTCTTCGCATTCTATGTTGCGCTTAGGCGCCATTTCTCTCGGCCGATTTTAGTTGCGCTAACTTGATATGGGGATGTTGTCCCTCGTCTTTGTAATTGATCTGTTTCATCAGATTTTTAAGAGATATGTGGTCCCATTCCTCTATTTTACTCAGTCCTACTGTTCTCACTTCAGAGTTTTGTGTTCTACTATTTAACTTCTGCTTACGTTTCAGGTAAGTTTTTCAGTTTTCACTGTTTTTCGAAGAATTAATTCGTCTGTCAATTAATTTTCACATTTGTTTGCTGATTCCGGAAAAATTAGAAAAACTTACATAAAACACAAAATAGCGAATTCAGAACAGTACGACTGAGTAAAATGAATAAATAAGACAAAAATCCTTTTCAGTAGGGGTAATCCGGTGATCGCGGCGGCCATTTCTTATATCGATCAACGACAGGCCACCTAGGCTGCTGGCCTTAATACCACCCACAAATGGCCACCCTACAAGCAAAGAGTTCTTCGCAACGCAACGCAGACCCGCGTCGGTTCCCCAAGCCACAGCCACGCCCTGCGAGTCCACCGGGTGTTCTTCTTCTTCTTCTGCAGCCACAGAGAGGGTCCTGTCATAGATTGAGGAACTGAGCCACAAGCGTCGGATTCGTCCACAGATCTACTGTTGTTAACGATGTCGGTCTCATCGGGCAGTTGAAAAGGTGCGCAGTAGTATGCCCTTTATTACCACAATCCGGGCACTCGTCAGGTCTGCTGCTATCGATCTTATGTAAATAAGACATAAGCATGGAGTGCCCGCAGCGCAACGAGGCAAGGGTGCACCTGGCACGCCTACCGAGTTCCATCTCGGTTTCGCTGACCTCAGGCGGCACGACTCCGAGAATGGAGTTTACGGCGGTCTTGCATAAGTGATCCTTGACGAATTGGGTATGCTCAGCACGTAAGAGACGGAGGCGTTCTTGTTGTGCGTTAGTCCATCTCTGTATATTGATTTTCGTGGGAGCATCAGCAAACGGCTTTCTTATACCTCTCCCTCTCACGGGGTCTAATACTCTTCGCGACGGATGATTTGGCTGCTTCAGAATGTTTATGTACAGCTGTTGTGCGTGGAGTTGGCAATGGTCCTTAACTGGCAGGATGCGAGCTTCGGCATGTAGGTGCTCTACTGGAGAGCTTTTAGAACAGCCTGTTGCGATTCGCAATGCTCCATTTTGGATGCGCTGCAGCTTGGACCAGGATGTGTCCGACACGATATGCTGCCAGACTGGTGCAGCATACTCCAGGGCGGGCTGTACGATGGCCTTGTACGTGGTCAGGATCGTTTCTTTACTGCATCCCCAGGACGTTCCTCCGAGAGCACGTAGGACGTTAAGTCTTGTTTTCACTGCAGCTTGCTTCTGCTCAGTGTTCTTATGAAACCTCAGCGAAGGGTCTAACACGAGTCCGAGCAGCTTAGGGAATCGGGCGGCCGGCAGGCGAGTTTCGTCCCATTTCACCATGGGATGAGCACTGTGCTCCGCAGGATCAGTGGAAAAGACTGTGACGGATGATTTAGCGGCAGAGGCCGTAAGCATCTTGCTATCGAGAAAACATTTCAACTCGATCAAGTAGTCATTGATCTTACTGGCAGCTACATTTATGTCGCGATCCCGGCATAGTATAGTAATATCATCCGCATATGCAACGACCTTGATGTCTTGGGATGGAACGGGTAGATCTTCCATACACAGACTAAAAAGAGCAGGCGATAGAACTCCTCCTTGAGGTACGCCGGCGGCAATTGGGATGCTATTGGAGACGTTGCCCGACGTCCTTTGGTGAATGCGGTTATCCACCGCTTCTGCCAGGGCGGAATGGTAGACCTTAACAGGCTCTCCGACAAAATGCCCAAGTTTACAGTGTCAAAAGCCTTCGTTAGATCGAGGGCTACACCTACGGTTCGCTGAGGTTTCATGGCATTGAAGCCGTCCAAAACATAGCTCACAATTTCCAGCAGGGCCGTAGTGGTGGAATGTAGCTTACGGAAACCATGTTGATGCTTTTGTTTGCTATTGTGTTCGGAAAGCTCCTCCACAGCCAATTTTTCCGCAACTTTGGCAATAGGTGAGAGAAGACTGATTGGCCTGTAACCTTTTGCCGTGGATGGTGATTTACCCGGCTTCGGCAATGGGATGACGCGTGCTACTTTCCAATCTTGAGGTAATGTACAGGTCCGAAACGATGTATTAATGACGTCAGCGAGCAGGGGTAGTAGTTCACTTGGCAGTCTCTTTAGAACTGCTGGGCTCAAACCATCTGGCCGTACTGCCTTCGAGTTACTCATTTCCTTGATAACCTTCTCGACCTGAGCGGGCGTGATTGCATCATCTTCAGCCATGAGTGACAATTTACAGAGTTCCCGAACAGTTATTCTATTCTGCTTCTCTCTTTTGGTTCTTGTGATGAAAAAGTGCTTCCCAAGAGCATTTGCGGCCTCTTTCCCTGACTTGAAGACTCCTCCGTCGAATTCAATCGTGGAATTGTTGACGGAGGTGTACTTTCCGGAGATCCTTTTCAAAGCCCTCCACGTTGCTGCAGCACCACTCCTGAAGTTCATCTTCTCAGTGAACATTTCCCAAGATTCTTTCTTGTGCCTATCAAGGTCCATCCTGATCTCATTATCCAGCTCGGCAATGTCTGGGTCAAGATGATCAGCAGTTCTCTTTGCGTCCCTTGCCCTTATCTTCTGCAGTGTCTCCCTGGTGACATTGGGAAAGAAGGTCTTAACACGACCTTCAGGGATCGCAGCTTTCATCGCCTTCCGGATGGCATCAGAGAGGTGGCGCTCCTTCTTGTGTATATTGCCATTCCACGGATATTCGGCCGCTTGGCGGAGTGCAACCTCCCTGAACAGGCTCCAGTCTGCAAGGCCTAAATTGAGATAAGTATGATGACGAACACCTGTATAGGGAGCAAGAGAGTTAGAGAGATCGATATTGACAAAGACCGGAATGTGATCACTGGAAAGAGTTGTGGATGTAGACCAAGAGCAGGCATTAGAGAGATTAGAAGAGACAAGGGAGATGTCTGGGCTGGAAGATTGGCCGTAGGCAGGGAGACGAGTGGGCTGGTCATCGTTAAGGATAACCAGATCGCACTCCTCCGCCCATTCTTCGACGTCATTTCCTCTAGCATCAGAGTCAAGCGACGAGCAGAGCGTGTGAGCATTGAAGTCACCCGCAAAGACAATTGAGGGAGATAGAGAGCAGTCATACAGCTGCTTGAGTAGAGGGATAGGGTTGTAGGTTGGTGGACAGGATGTAGGAGGAGGAATGTATATATTGAAAAGAGAAAGTGGAGTTTTTAGAGGTAAATGGATGGGGATGTACTCGAGAGTGCCATCCACTGGAGTGTTTGGAATGATGTGAGAGGGAAGAGACGACAGAACAAAAGTAGAGACTCCGCCTCCCTGAGATGACCTAGGAGTATGATAAACAGTATAGCCCGGGATGTTTGGATGTCGAGAGGTAGCAGAGGGAGAGAGTTTGGTCTCCTGGACCATGATAACATCCGGGTGATGAGTACGGGCAAAGAGAGATAATTCAGAAAGCTTGGTCCGAAGGCCGTTTAGATTGATGTGTACAATAGATAGGGGGCGGTTGGTAGATGAGGAATTTGAGTTACTGGAGGCGGAGCACACAATACAACGAAAGGAAGAATCGTGGTGCCTCAGAGCTGAGACCCGAACAAGAGAAGTGCACCCACCTTTGGCATCCAAAACATTGGACGCTGGTTCCATACCAATTGACATCTCTGTCGCATGTGGCACATGGGTACTTCTTCTTCTTCGAGGGTCCTGGGTTCCTCTCGACGCCGGCTCTTTGCAGTAGGATCTTCAGGAGAGCTGCGGCCAGCCAGCACCTCTCCCATGACAAAAACCCTCTCCGCGGAGGGATTGACGTCGGTTTGCACGGAGGTGGTCTTCTTTCCTCCACACTGCCACGGCACGAACGTACGACATCTCTGCAGCCCACCGGGTGTAGAGGGTACTTATCAGTGAAAAGCAGTGCCGTATAGTAGCAATAACTGTATTGATGAAGAATCATGGAATTTCGGCACAGATTACGTCACAATCTCAATATGGCAGAACTAGAACTGAATGAAAGGGCTAATCAAAGTGGAATTCAAATAGCGCTGGATGCCAATTTGTTCCTTGCTTGCTTTAAGCGTCCTGCTAGTCGTGAGCATTGTGTAAGCTAGCAAAAAGTCAAATACACTTCGAAAATAACGAAATAGTCGGGCTTGAGCTGGAAGGCAGGGTCCAGCAGCCCGCTGGCAAGGTTCTTTCTGAATTAACGACCGACTATAAGAACTTTTTATTCGGGAAAATCTACGATTCCAACGGTATTGTATTGAAATGTTTCACATTCCTAACATGTAAAATGCTTCGAATTAAATTTTCTATTTTGCTCGGGGGAACTTTTGCAAACGATCTCCATCACTGCTTAAAAAAACCTTGACTAAGTCATATTTCTGTGGTTTATACAACGAATTTCTCATAATTTTCTGTACCCTCGTTCTTCTAGAAACACATACTTTTTTTCCCGTTCCAGAAATGCGATATCCTTCTTGAAAAAATTTCCGAAAATTTCCACCACCCCCGTTAGCAAGTTATCCGGTCCTGGTCGACCCTGTTGATAGGAGCTTTTTGTAGTTGTAGGGATATTGCGGTATAGATGCAGAACGTTTCTCAATTTTTTCCATTTGTTTCAGTCACGGAGTGGGCGAAATTTTGACGTACACGCCGAACATTCTTCAGGGACGTTTTGGACTCTCCATTACAGCTCGCCATGAAGGCTTTATTTATATCCTATGAAAGGTAGTCTGAGGTTTTTATTTACTACAGACTTTCGTTCACTGTGAAGTTTAACCATTTCTCCGAAAGTGACGTTTGGATCCAGCAGACGGGTACTGAGCAGTAAGAAGCTTCATTGCATACATGGGCAAGACTACTATAGCCCTTGTAATTAAGATGCCTTTAATTGCACCTACGAAGTATCTGCACTCGATCTCAACGGAAGGATTTGGAAAAATCTATCTCTGATGGTTATATATTGGAAACATCCGGTTTGGAGCATTTTTAGTTCCCGCGAAGAAAACATCTGACCCGTTTCATCGCGATCGTTTGCAGACACCCTTGAAACAAGCGAGACCAATAGATGTTTCATTTATGACAGCTCTGTACAAGTTGTTGAACTTTAAAAAGGATTATATTCTGATATTATTCTTTCACGACTCTTCCTTTTACCATGACGAACGTGGGCGGAAACCGTGCTCTGGCGAAGCGCCAGCAGGGGCGCGCCGCGACCGCGCCGCAGTCGACCCCGTCGCAAAAAATGCGGCCCTAATTTTTGACATTTTCTCAGATTCTCCAGGAGCGCGATTTCGAGCTTTTTCTCTGACACCACCCTCTACCCCTCCGCAGCTCACAATCAGTCCACTGTGGAGTTCCACAGCCCGCTCCGACGAACCCTGGTTTGGAGTAGGTTGAAATGGGCATGGTGGTGTTAGGTCAAAGAAAAATTTCACCCACGTCGAATTTCCGCTCACGCGGTGTTCAAACCTCTTGGGAAAACTTGGGGAACGTTTGGTTTACGTTTTAGACTTTATAAAAAACCCAGTAGATTAGAAATTTCGACGTGGGTGGAATTTCTTGTTTGAAACCACTCCAGTATGTTTATTTGAGCCTGGAATTTAATCATTTTTTCTCTTTAGGTTCCGCGAAAATAGCCATAGACATTGCTCTGAAGCTTCTACCCTCTATAAAACGTCGTAATTATCATTCGAGGCACGAGAGGCGCGCGCGCGATGCCTTAGCCTCCGTCTGCCCTCCGCTCTCCCACTGTCTCTAACCTCCGCTCCGCGCCAGCACGCGTAGGAACCAGGGATGAGCGGAGTTTCGCGTTTCGCGTTCCGAAACCCGCAGTTTCGCGCATTTTTGGCATTCCGCGTTCCGCATTCCGGAAACCGCAAATACGCTGCGGAATGCGAAAATATCGGATTATCAGGGAGGAAGAAAATATCAGATATTTTCTGAGTTTTTCCGCGTTTCGCGTTCCGAAACCCGCATTTCCGCGCATTTTCAGGCGTTTCGCGCCCGATTTCCGAAACCCGATAAAAAAGTTCTAGTTCCGAAACCCGAAAACCGATTTCCGAAATTTCATATTTTTGTTCCGCTCATCCCTGGTAGGAACCATGTGAATTTCGCCGTTTTATAGCCTGTATTTACGTAATTTTGTAATATAATTCTAACATTTATAACAGTTCGTAGGATAAGGTGGGAGAGTGAAAGGTATGAGATAACAAAATTGCCTTTGTGGTGTCGTCTGAACAGTTGCGCTTGCGATTTGCTGGAATCGGTTTTAGGGGTCGAACATGCTATGGAGGAGATTCGATCGTGCGGCGCCGCATGATCGATACTCCTCCATTGCACGCTGCCCACTCTTTCAGCGGTGGGACTGTATTTGGCGCCTTAAAGGCACAGTCCAAGCTCAGGGACGAAATCTGAGATTTCCACATAATTGTGAAGTAGACCCACCCCGTATACCACTTGGCGAGTGCGAGCTCTCAATTTCTCCGAATAAGCGAGATATAGGAGGAAGCCACCCTGGGGCGCCCACCTCGGGAAGCCACTTCGGCACGCCCCTTTTACGATCTTTCGAGCTCAACAGTGGCGAGATGAGCGATGCTTTCCAATCAGTAGCCCCGTTCTTCCCTTCATTATCAGACTCTTCAGTCAGGTCAGCTTGCATACAGCAGTTGCAAATGACGGGAGTTACAAGCCTCGGACAACTCGTCCACCATGCTTCCGCCGCTCAATTTTCGAGGGGCCATAACTCTGTTCCCAGGGGGTCTTGAACGATTCCAGAGACATCATTGGAATCAGCGTGGGACCGTTTTTAAGATAGACAGAAAAACAGAAAACCGATTCTGATGTTGGACTGTGCCTTTAAAGGGTCTGCAGAGTTGTACCGATCGCCGAGCGTCAGCCTTGACGCGGCGACAAAAGTGTTTATGAACATTATCGTCACCGCGTCGGTTGCCGCTCGCTGGCAGTGAAACAGGGCCATCGCCGCGTCAGAACACTGCGTTGCCCCCGTCGCGCTTCACACCGCGTCGGTCGCCCTCGTCGCCGAATGTAATCGATATTCCATCACCCAACGCTATTCGTCGCTGCGAACAACGCCGCGGGATCCAAGATGTTCAACCTACGCGTGGTGGATCTGTGGAGTCGATATTATGGAGACTCATCAAACGGACATCAATCACTCCATGTTGAGTTTTTTCGTATTGGGAGTGTAATTGACTGGCTGCTACACTCCTCTGTATTCTACTTCTACGAGCTGGCGTCGAGAGGAATCCGGGACCGTGCAGCAAGGCACCGCGATATCCCTGCTGTCACTGCGGGCTATCTGCCCAACATGCGAGCATTCAATGTGGTGGTTGCCTTGGCTGGGTGCACCTCAAATGTTCGGGATTGTCCAGCTATGATGACTACACTCATGCTTACTGTTGTATGCCTTGCTCTGTAAATCCTCCTAAGGTTCCTCAACATTGTCTAAGCATCTATCAACTCAATATCAATGGCCTACGTGCCAAAATTGCTGAACTCACAGTGTACATAGATCGCACTCAACCTGATGTCATTCTCCTGCAGGAGACCAAGCTTAGCCCATCTTCCCCCTCCTTTCCCCGTCTCCCTGGTTATTAGTCTTATCACATTCCACGTACTTCCCATGGCGGTGGTGTTTCAACTTTTGTAAAATCATCTATCCCTTCTCATCTTATTACTCTTCCCAATGATGATGTTGTTGAATGTCTTGGAGTTCATATTGTATTACAAAGTGGCCCCCTTGATATTGTCAATGTCTATATACCCCCCACCACATCCTGTCCCAATGCGTTTGACCCCACAAATTACTTACATGATGTCCATGCTGCCTTATCATCAAGTTCGGTTGTAATAGCTGGTGATTTTAATGCTCATTCTCCTTCGTGGTTTTCTCCTCTAGAGCCTGACAATAGAGGCGAACTCATTGAGCTTTTCGCTGATGATTGTGATCTTGTTCCCATCAATGAGGATTCTCCCACTCGTCTTCCAGCGGTGGGCAGACCCTCCTCACCCGATATCACGTTTGTATCATCGTCGCTAGCTATTTCCTGTAACTGGTCTACTGATGTGGCGCTGGCCAGTGATCATCTTCCCATTATTACGTCATTGGATCTGTCACTTAATAGTTTGTTTGCTCCGTTCTCTGGCTCTCGTTGTAAGTACTATTCTAATTATCGTAAGGCTAACTGGGACCTATTCAAAGAGGTGCTGCTCAGCCAGGTGGCCAGCTACCCGTGGAACCGCTCAGTCTACGACAAGGAGAAGTTCATTGTCGATGCCATAGGACGTGCCTCCAAAGCTGCTATTCCTTCTGGACGTGTAAAGACTTTTCACCCAAACGTGCCCAGTGAAGTGCTTGAACTGATCACTATGAGAGATGACAAGCGAAGATCGGACCCCAATGATCCAACGATACAACAGCTGTCGGAAAACGTCACCGCACTGCTAAATGAGCACAAGCAGCAACGCTGGAAAGAGCTCACCGAGTCGATCGATTTTGCCGTGGATGCCAAAGCCTGGACCACCTTGAAGCGGCTTTCAGGCAAAAAGATGAGTGCTGATCGCAACATGCTCGAGTTTCCGTCTGGAAGATTCGAGCACGGTTACAAGGCTGCTTGTCTGCTCGGCAAACTATTTGCATCTGCGTCATCGCCTCGGGATAAGCAACACAGACGAACAATGCGAGCAATCAGGAAACTCAGTCGACTGGATGTCCCTATTATCTCTCCTTCCGCCATCGACAAGGTCATCAAATCGATGAAAAATTCGCGGGCTGAGGGACCCGACGGGATTTCAGCTGTTCATCTCAAACATATTCCTGATCCCTATTACGAACTGCTCTCTGATCTTATTCATTTGTCATTCAGTTCTGGTGTTATTCCGGCCCGCTGGAAACAAGCTGTCGTCATCCCCATTGCCAAGCCAGGCAAACCGCCGGATAAGGCTGCCTCCCACCGCCCCATTTCCCTTCTCTCCCCCCTTGCCAAGCTTGCGGAAAAAGTTGTCAATCCGCTCCTCCAAAACGCGTTGCAGCACAACACTCATCAGCATGGTTTCAAGAAGGAGCATTCGACCATCACTGCCCTGACATCAATCGCCGAGCATATCATTGCTGGATTTAATCGCAAGACTCCGGCTGGTAGAAGCCTCGTCGTTGCTATTGATCTCTCGGCTGCGTTTGATAGCGTCAGTATCCCGCTTCTATCGAAATCCATACTGGAATCGGATATGCCCAGTTGGTCTAAAAGATGGATTAATAGCTTTGTCAAGAACCGGTCCATTCGTGTAAAGTTCGACGGACATCTGTCGTCTTCGGTCCCTTTGAAAGCCGGTGTCCCGCAAGGCGGGGTGCTATCCCCGAGCCTGTTTTCGCTATTTCTGTCTGATATTCCTGAGCCACCAACTGGTATTCATATGTGCCTGTACGCCGATGACATCACTATCGTTTGCACGGACTCAGTTATCGATCGAGCCACTGCTGCCTTGAATGGCTACTTACGGACCCTGGCAGTGTATCTTAAATCAAAGTCGCTGACTGTCTCTGCCCCCAAATCAAGTGCTACACTATGTACAACAGCTACTATCGAACATCGGCTTCATCCCAAGGTCATCTGGGATGGCCACGAGCTGCCACTGTCTAAGCATCCTCGACTATTAGGAGTTTTCCTGGACCCCTCTTTACGATTCCATGAGAACACGCGTATACGAGCTGCCACTGCCAACTCGCGCAACAATATTCTACGCGCCTTAGCTGGTACTTCGTGGGGCAGCACGAAAGAAGTACTACGTACGACTTATAGAGCTATGGTCCAGCCGGTCTTGTAATATGGCGCCCCTATTTGGACCCGACATCTCTCTGAATCCTCTTGGAGCAAGTTGCAGAGAGCACAGAATACTGCCCTCAGGCTTATTACTGGATGTCACAAGTCGACGCCTATTCCGCATCTTCATCAAGGAACCGGTCTACTCCCTGTAAAACAGCACTGCTTACTCCAGTCTCAGCAGTTTCTCATAAGTATTGTCAAGAGCCCGACCCATCCAAACTACCGTCTCCTGTCGTCCGGCCCCCAATCAAGAAACATACGCACGCCGCTCAATGCTTCCCTGTCTGCTGTCGATCAACAACGCTGGGCTACATCCGAGCTCTCCCGCAGAAGACTCCAGATGGCTGAGCATACGCGTTTTGTGGCAGAGTACCTGTCTGTTGCCCAGCCCGATTCAATTTATGGCGGCGTACCCCCACGAGTCGACGACAGCGAAGCCGATCTACCGAGACGCACTCGAACAATCCTCGCTGGTCTGCGATGCGGTCACTCCACATATCTAAAGGCCTACGCCCACCGGATTGATCAGTCAGTCCCTGATAGATGCCCTGATTGTGAATGTGCTGGACATGATTCATTGCATATATTTTCATGTCCGGCCAGACCTACAACGTTATCTGCTCGAGATCTATGGTACAAACCGTGTGAAGTGGCTAGCTTCCTACGCCTTTGATGCGATGCTCTGTTCATGGCTGACAAGAAGAAGAAGAAGAACAAAACCGCGACTTTAAACTCTGCAGGCCTCTTTAAGTTCGCATTTGTGCAAACTTTTCCCCGATTTTGAGCCAGGGGTCGGAACCCCTCAGTGTGTGAAATTGAGAACGCGTGCGAGAATTCCACCCACCCCGGAGTTTCATTAGTTAGTCCAAAATCGAGGGTTTTTTTTTAAATCAAACATATGCCATTTTCCTAAAAAAACATTCATTATGCACGTGCAGATCGCGAATGGCCTAGCGAAACCTGCGTTTAAAGGGCGGGAGGAAAGCGCTCTCCAACGCCAGAGTATCTTTCGCCCCCGATGCTCCGTAACTGTACTCGTTCTGATTTGCCGCAATGTATCCTGACTCCATTTCCATGGGCGCGAATTTTTCAAATCGCTTCCCTGATAACAGCAGTCGATTTGCGATCTGATCTCCTGCTGCTGTTGTTATAGTTTTGAATCTACTGACTTGTCTGTTGTGGAATTTCATCTGTCTGTCCCCTATAATTTCAGTCGTTCTGCTTGTTACAGATGGAAGTGGATTCCACTTTGGACGATGGTGCTTCACAAACTTCAAACACCTCGGCCTGTTCCATGGCGCTGCAGTTTAATGCTGAAGATTTGCAAGAAAACATCACCGAACTTGTTTCTGCTCCGAATCTAGAAACAATTAGGAATGAGGGTAAAAGGAGGAGACTAAATAGACGTTTGGCTCTGGCGAATCTCCAGCTCCCGAAACTCGCTGCTAAGCAGGACGCTGTGATTGATCTTCGTACGGAGGAGGTTTGAACATTTCTCACTCTCAATTCTTTTATGCTATTCTATGCTCGTCCTTCCTCAGGATAAAATGGGAGATATATCATGGCTGAAGAAAAGATTCCCCTCGATTAAAACTGATGCTGCTTCAACCAAAACAGAAAACATGTGAGTTGTGCCATGGGTTTTCCTGGGCATATTATTTAAAGTTTTTCTTCCAGACTACCTCAATCATCTGCTAATGCACCTCCAAGTGGTTCGTTTCTTCATGATTGCCTTTTTGTTGCCCTTTTGTTGCCCGAGGATTGCTACCTTTTATTCAGTAGCCAGACAGCGAAATCTGAAGCTTTTATTAGAGAAGAAATTAGCCGAGAAAAGGAGGGCTGGGCTCGCAAAGCGTAAGGAATTGTATATGGAGGATAACGAGGGCGTGATGGATGATGCCGACGATGAGGAGGAAGAAGAAGAGGAATTTGAAAGAAAAGATGTCAAGAAGTCAAAGAAGTAGGCTCCTTCTTTTTCTATTGTTTCAGTCAGATTCTAAAGTAAAGTTATCATCTGAAATCACGTAGTATCGCAAAATATGCACAGTTCAGTGCTCATGGAATATAAGCAATAGATTTTGCGGTTATGATCGTTTTCAACTCAGTAGAAATTCGAATTCACGACCAAGCGGAATCTCGAAAATGTTCAAAACTCGATAATTCGGAAAACGTGTTCGAACATCGATTTACGATTTTTGATTCGAATGTTGGACTAACAAAAGGCAGAAGCGAAGTCCAAATGACGAGCATGTCGTGAGCGACTTCCGAATTTCTCCCAGCCCCATTTAGTCGAAAGAAATCAGCTTAGCGTGTTTGAAAATAGAAAAGTTTGATTTTCTAACGTGGTTGAAAATAGGGTGTTCGGAGAGTCTCCCGGAGAAAATGTCGTCGCCTATTTTTTTACCCTCCTGAAACTTAGCGGATACTTCGTTACCCTCTTTTTTCAAAATCAAAAGAGTTGTTGGCCCAGGAGAAAAGCCCTCACCAAAAGATAGCTTTCAATTTCCTGGTTGTTTCTGAGACAGGGTTCGGCACGAGGTATGGAGAAGGTCAATTTTACTCCGACCCCCCTCCAGGAGCATTTTTTGGAGATTTTCTCAGACCCCCTGGAGCGCTGATTGGCGTGTTTTTTGTTGTAAAATTTTAGGGAGAGATACCATTTAAAAAGCATTCAGAATGATCCACTTGACCTCTCGGCGGAGCTCTGACCCCCCCCCCCACCTGTAGACATCTCCTACACTTTCTGAGATATCAGTGCCTAAAAAAGTCGGACGTTTTATCCTGTAATCTCTCGAAAAAGTCAAAGATTGGAAAGTCGGAAAAAGTAGATTTTGGAGCTTATTCGAAAATCGAAAATTCGAAGGATCAAAAATCGACTTAAAGGCAGTGTTCACGATAATCTTCGATTTTGAGATTAGTCGCTAAATCGATTGTTTGCCCCCCGAGTAAAACTGAAGTGACGGAGAAACCGAGAAAAACGCACCAGAAGGGAACGAAATCCTTCACTCTCACTGGAACTGTTTGTTGTGACAATGAAGTCTTGTGGCCCGTCTTTTGCAATTCCCTCTGTGTTGCTCCGTTCTTTCCTTCGGACCCTAGCTAATACTATTTTGCCCAAAATATTCTTCCATTTTCGATTAGTCCAATTTTTTACCGGTGACAACCACCGTGAACATGTTTATCCAACCGGAAAACTAGTCCAGGTCAGAGAACAATATCACTGAAATAAGACGTTTTAGTGCGTTTCTCGCAGTTTCTTCGTGTTTTTGGTAACACTTGGTAGCCAACGCATTGTTTTGAAGGGGAAACTCGGGAACGAAAATTATCGTGAACACTGCCTTTAATTGAAGAAATTCAAGGAGCTTTGTGCACTGTTTATCAGCGTGAATCGAGGATGTGTCGTGATACAGACGCTGTGGGAAGTGGGTCGGGAAGATTTTGGGAACAGGGTCAAGCGGGGTTGTGAAATTTCGCAGCGGGAGGTGGGCGAGGGGGTCGCAAAAATTTTCGCCCGAAAATGAAGGTTATGTTGATCGCGAAAAATTCGGACCAAAAATTAAAATTTGGTAAAGATATCCCGAAAATTCTCGGTGTTTTTGGTCATCAGAGGGAAGGATCGTAGCATTGCGCGGGTTTTAGACGCTTGAGCCTGACCAGCGAACGAATTTTCGGCGTCTGACAGTTTAAGTAATCAAATATGAACTGTCCAGAAATTGTTCCTCGGGAGGAGGGGGCATTTCGCGAAAAATTCGCATTTTGGAAAGAATTTTCGGTGGTAGTGGGGGGTCGCTCCGATTTCGAAAAATTACGCAACGCCCCGCTTGACCGTATTTGGGAAAAATGAAGATTAAGGGGATATCGAAAGAATTCCGTGACACTAACAAGGAAGGTGTATATAGCGGTGAACGCATGTGCAAAAGAACTTCTATTGTTAGTATATCTTGGGCCTCCATAGTAAAAGTGCGCAGGGGAAGGTTTATTGTCTGTCATACGAGCATATTACTGCGGCGAACAATATAAATATACATCTGATTGAGAAATCCTGCTACAACATTACATCGAGAGTAACTGCATAGATGACTACATAGACTATTATATGTACATGTGATTACGACACATCGGAATGACTAATAATAGACAAATGAAAATAGCTATTTTATAGGTGAGTATAATGATACATGATTTAAACAAGATATATGAGATTGGGTTATTTACATCAAACAAAACGAAATTGTTTTGATCAATTTTCCCTCTCAGGAAACATTCAGATTGACAGCTGTAGAACGGATATAAGCCTGAAAAGCTTTCGTGGACCTCCAACGTCCCATTAACATTACATGCGTGCTATCAAACCCTTGCTCAAGTGCAATAGAAGCTGCACTCCCTCTAAAGCAATGAGTGGTATAGTACTTATGACTAAGGCCTGCATTTACAAAGAGTTGATGAAACCTTGTAGCAATAGTTGACGCGCTTAGCGGCTGTTTAGTATTACGAAAAGGGAAGAGAAATATATTGGAAACCTTACTAGCAAAACAAATATGTCTAGAAATAATTTGTTCCTCTGTGGAACCAGATTTTAAACTGAAAGCTGCAGACGCACCGCGCCGAACTTGATCTGTCTTCGATTTTCTAATAAAGACTTCATAACCATCACCGACATTTTTCAGATCGCATATTCTGAGGTTTAGGGCTTCACTCACCCTTAAGAAACCTCGAAACAGTAAGATTGCCACAGCAACAATACCAAAAAACTATAGGATCTTCAGATGAAAAACCTATGGATACTATTTTGTTGTAATCGTCTGAGGTAATCTTATTTCTATGAGCTACTGGAGTTCTGTTTCTTGCTGCACTTTCCAACAACGATTTTTCGAAGTCCCTATCCATTTCTTGCTGCCTACCAAAAATGAAGTTTAAGGCAGCTGCTGTTGAAGGCAGAGAAACAAACTGCCCATTCTCCAAACAGTGGGCTAAGGGCAGATTACGAGCTTTAGCGACTGGAACCTTCTGGAGCTTTTCCGAGCTCCACCATTCAATGAACTTTAAACCAATGCTTGAATACTGCTTAAAAGTCGCCGTTGATCAATGAGTGCTTATAGAATGCCTTATTACATCGCCGATTTCTGGAAGACCAGATCTCTCTGCGATATCGCACGGGCTTTCCGCTTCTCTCCAGAGCGGCCCTGTAAAATTCGTGGGTTGGGCGGGTGGGCGCAACTCGTGGACAGGACAAAAGCCTGGACTGTCTTCTCATGTGGGCGTGGTATAGACCACGCTACTCCCGATGGAACTCTCTAGAAGTCCATGAGACGTGATAAACATCACGTCTCCCGATGCACTCTTGCTGACGATATTCGTGAAGACGTGATCAACACCACGTCTTCACGTGATTCTTTGAGAAACACGCGAGGACGACATAAACACCACGTCCTCGCGTGCACTTTCGAGAAAGTATTTCAAAATCACAATTTTCGTTTTCCTATGGGTCGAAAAGCTATACTTTAGACTACTTCCGGAACGCTACGATAGAGATGACTCAAAATGTTTCTCTTATGAGTTACGTAGAGTTCTAAACACGGATCTGGAATCCGTTTATCGATTTTTGGCAAATTACAGTGGGCATACGGTAGTTTGGCCAAAGTGTCAGATTTGACTCTAAATTTTGTATACGGGGTCATTCGGGGTGGTGAATACGAATTTAACGTCCGTTTGTCGATTTTCAAAGTACTGATGTAGGCTTTGCCTCCTAAATGACATGGTACCTATAGTAAACCTCAGAATTTCGACAAACGGACTCCAGATTCGTGTTCTCGACCCTACCCTTACTTCTCCGAATATAGATTACCCTTACTTACAAGTTTTGGGCAAAATCCGAGAATTTTTTTTGAATGCCTGATGGGTAGGTACCCTTGCCTTTTCGCGAAGCTTGAAAAACGCTTATAACTTCTTGGAACCTGCAGCTCGGGGCGGGATACTGCGCCTTTCCACTATTGAGCCACAAGAGACTAACAATACTAGTCGTTTTCGCAGGTGCTTTTACCACAAAAAATGCTTCACTTGTAAGTTACAAGTTGTGGGTTGTGATTGCAGGATTTCCTGAAAATTCTGGCCATCCAGGAGGTCGGTCGTAGTTCCATCGAGGTTCGACACAATGGCCCTCTTGATTCTGTGGTTTAGGCGCTTTTGAGACATTCTGGATAATAGCTATTTCTAGGAAAGTGGGAACGTCTGAGAGTGATGAAAGTAGTGGTGGAGAGGATCAGCTTGGAGGTGATTCTGAAGGTTCTGAGAGTGATGAACATGCAGAAGTAGAAGAGGAAGAGGAAGGAAAGGAAGACGAAGAGGAGAAGGTTGGAAGTCGTTTTCAAAGGTCTCTCCCGTTTTGCCACGCTTTAAGAAAGTTTTTTGGTGCTTTCAGAAATCCGTAGTTGACGATTTACCCGAGTCGGTTGATCTATTCGACGGTGCATCGACAGCTGGTAGCACAGTCAAGGACAGTCAGAGACTCAATGATGTAATTATTTGGTTATTCATCGGTGCCTTGGATGCTGGAGTCCCTCTTGCTTATTTTTAATTGCCTTTAGGATGAACTGCTTCAATCAGATGGGCAGCGATTATACCCGGTTCCCACCAAGACTCAGGTACTTCATCCCTTTATGTGTCATTTCGGGCTCGATTACATGTTCACAAATTTCAGCCTCATTCTGCAGGGAAACCTCTCCATCCAGTTGATGTAAGCGTCTTTTCATTAGATAACCTTCTTACCCTTGTTAGTGCATAAGATATTGTTTGAAAATGTATTTTTGAAAAAAATCTCTGTTCAGTTGAGATTCCTGCTTTCAAACTTGTACCGCTTACTAGGTTTATGCCTCACAACCGAGTTACTTTCAATTTTAGAGTCTCAATTTAATGTTGGACGATGATGGAGATACTGAATTTGCTACTGGTATGACCCAACCACAGTTTCCGAATTCTCTTTCACAGTGGTTTGGCGAAAAGTACGTCGTATTCTGTCATTTCTAAGCAATGTGTCCTCAGCAATGTGTTGTGATGTGGTGTACTTTGATTTTTCTAAGGCTTTCGATCGTGTGGACCATTCCAAATCGCTTTATAAATTGTTCAAGCTGAAATTCCATCCAAAAGTTATCAAATGGCTTAAAAATTTTCTTTCCGATAGAAGTTTCCAAGTAAAGATAAATTCAACGTTTTCATCTATAAGGCCTGTCAAGAGCGGGGTACCCCAAGGAGGGGTATTGTCACCAATTTTGTTCGCTATTTACACCTCGGAACTCCCAGGTCTCCTGGAGCGCTGCGGTGTTGAGTGCAAATAGTTTGCTGATGACATTAAGATTTATAAGAAGGTTGAACGCGAAGAAGATCAGAGTATGGTGGCTTGTGCATTGGAGAACATTCTTGATTGGTCTCATGAGTGGAAACTACCGTTGGCTTCTGAAAAGACAGTGTTCCTGAGGCTGGGCATGTCGGATTCGCCATGTACATACAATTTGGATGGTCATGTGCTGAATTCCGTATCATCTGTCAAAGACCTGGGTTTTGATTACAACAGCAAACTTGACTTCTCCGAACATTACCAGTACTTGTGCAGAAAAGCTTCTTCTAAGACTTTCCTCATTTTCAAGGCGTTGGCCATTCGAGACAGAAAAGTGTTGTTGAGAGCCTTCAAAACCTACGTCAGACCAATTTTGGAAAGTGGAACGACAATTTTTTCACCGCATAAAAGAAAAGATATTTAGCAACTTGAGAAAATCCAATACAAATTTACACGCAAAATATATGTAAGATCTCAAATCCAGGCCTGTGGCAGAATACCAAGTGCGGGAGCAAGGAATAGAGAGTTTAAAATTCATTCTCTGGAATCTCGCCGACGTCTAAATGATGTTTGCATGGTGTCTAAGTTACTAGCTGGCATTGCGAAAACCACCAGCCACAGGGTATGATGGCTTGCTCCCCCTGGGGGCCAGGGTACTAGCCCCCAGGGGAGCAAGCTTAAGATTTCATATGCAGCTCCGAAGGGCAATATTAGAGCCTGTACCTTGACTGGTAGAGCCGGATCAACTTTTGTCTCTCTTAACCTAGATATTACACCGGTACCAGTACTTTCTGCTTTGTGGAGTTTCAAACGCATTGCAGGGAAGAAGCTATTGTGTTCCTAGGTCCACATGGAGAAAAAAACAGTATTTGTCCTTTTTTATCCAGTTCATGTTCTATGTAGTTACTTGTATTATAGTACTTGTAGTATCGATGTTTCTTACGCTTGCCTTATGTGGCGTACTCAATAAATAAATAAATACTAATCGGTATTTGGTTAAGATCAACAGGCGAATGTTCGGACGAGGTGCAACCCAACGTTCCAGCTCCAGGTAACTGACTATTGTCGCGTACTCAACAACATTTCTTTTTAAGATTCATACCCTGCCTTTCTTAACCACACTTCGCCAGCTTTTCAATTTGGAGTTTTTCCTAAGCGGTCGGGTCCTATATCTCATTGGCCTTCTCATGACGCTACTATATTTCTCAAATTAGTATTCGTTACGTCGATGTCAGTTCTTCCTTTTACGGTGGGATTTCAAGAAAAAAGGGGTAGAGCCCACGGAGTTATGAGCAGGGCCAAGCGTGGTTGTGTGATTTCTCAACGGATGGTGCGGAGGGCCGCAAAAATATTTGCCCGACAGTGAAAGTATTTGGTGGGGATTTCGGAGAGAAAAAACCAAAAACGAGAATTTGTAGAGGAAAACGTAGAAAATTTCACCGGAAATTTTGATCACTAAAGTGAGGGGATCGTAGCTTCACTGAGGTTTTACACAACGGTCTGCTTGACGCTGGTTAACAGGTGCCGTTTTAGGGTGCCTCGAAAGGATTACCCTTTGTATACTGTTCATTTGTATCCTTCGTTAACCACCTTACCTTTGGTCCTTAGTACAAAAGCCAATATGTTCTCCATCTTGAACACTACTCTTATTCTGTTTCTCACAGGCAGTAAAATGAATTACGCGTTAAGGCAGCACTGTGGAAGTGGTTTTCTGAAATTCTGTAACCCATAATCGAGAAGAGAGAATTGCCTGCTTCCACTTTTTCGGTAGGCGTGTAGGATTTCTACATGTTGTTCAATTTGAATACTTTCCAGAGTTTGTGAATTTGGGGACATTCAGCGACATGGATCCGTTTAAGGATAGTTGTGAAGAAGATATTTTAATGCTCTGTTCGGGTCGTTTCGACAGTCAGAGTTCAGCTGCGCCAGCCAAAATTTCCGCGGAAGACGAAGCAGAGTTCGTTTTCATCTCCTTTTTTTGTTACCATCCTTCTGCTTGCCTTTTTTCACTCTTTTTTTTTCATAGAAGTGATCCTACCGACGATCTCAACGAATCCACGGTGGTTCGTAAAAAGAAACGGGTCTTAATAAACTCTGATGATGAGGATGAGCTCGATTCGGAAGCTCCGGAAGACGGCGGCCCTACGACGATCGTGAATATTTCCTTTCTTTTTTTGTGAGTTAAAAAACAAAGGATTGGTCGTCTTTCTAGGGTTTTGAAGAAGTGAATCCAGATGTAGAGTTTATTGATGGTGAGGTTGGAGCATCCACTCTTCATCGTGCTATTGTTGTTTCTGATAGCGAGGAAAGTGACCACATTGAAGAGGAGGAGGAAGCAGATGAGAATGATCACGAGTATGAGGAAGATAATAAGGAGGACGGGAAGGAAGAAGAGCTAGGTGCTCACAAGAAAGGTATAGTACTTATGAATTAGGGTTTTCAGAAAACCAGGGTCCAGCGCGGTTGCGCCTTGGCGCTGCGAGCGAGGGGAGTTAGTGAAAATTTCGGTTCAAAAATGATATTTGGGGAAGGTCGCAGTTTTTGGACCACAATCGAAAATTGTACGAGCTATTTATAAGCCAGAATAATCTTCTCAACATCATTTTTTTTCCAACAAATGCCAAGTGTGTACTTTTCTCGCAGGTGGAGAAATGCCGCAACCATGCCCCCAATTGAAATTTTTTTTCAAGATTCACAACACAGATTCGAAAACCTTAAATTTCGTCCAACATAACATCTTAATGTTCGAAAAACTTTTCAAGCCCTCGAACAGGGTCTCTAAGAACCCAAACCCCGTTGCGGCAAACGTTGCGTCGAATCCGCCTCTTTTAGAGAACGACGGCCGACAATTTGAAAGTCTTATGTCTCTTAGCACTTTAAACTCTTAGGGTTAATTAGTTCTTTTTGCGTTTCTATTCTGGAAAACCCTAAAAAATAAGAAGCTTCCAATACACGCGTCTGAATGTGAGGATCTCTCGAAATAAAAAAGAAATCATAATTTTGTAATGGCCTTAAATTGTCGTGGCACCTCTGTTCCTTGTGCTAGGTGATCAACCGGGAAAACGCCTTTTCAGACCACAGAATAGTTGTCACGGGGCTATTTTGTGAATACGTATCCTTTAGGTGTCAAGCTTTGCCAGTTTAATTCAAACAGTGGATTAAGAAGAAAAAACCAAGTTTTGTTTCCTGCACAGACGCTGCCTTTAATAGTCGAATCATATTCGTCTCAAAACAATGTATGCTTATTTTTTCCGGTTTTGATAGCGTTCCTTCCAAGATTAGAGATGAACGGTTTTTGCTTTGTGAAAAATGAAATTGAAGATTTCTTGTAAGTGTTTTCTGATCCTGCCGTCTTTCAATGTTCTGCTGAAGTTGTCTAAAAACTTATTTGTGACATCTCTGAGTCATGAAAAATGGGAGCGAACTTCTTTTTCTGGTATATAAATGGGTGTGAGCAGAACGTGGAATAAAACGATGCGTCTTCTATTCCGGAGTGAAATTTACCGCTGTCGATCGCGTGCTTGCGCTCGCGTATGCTGCCTATCATTTTCCTTCACACTTTCTCGCGGTCTCTCCCCTCGCCCTGCCCAGCACGCAAAGAAGCAAACTAATTATGTGCCCGAAACAGAGGATATAGGCTGTAAAAACGCGAAATCCTCATTGTTCCCACGCGCGTTTGTGCGAAGCGGAGGTTAGAGACAGCGAGAGAGTGGAGGACAGACGGAGGCTGTAGCAGCGAGCGCGCCGCACGCGCCTTGAGTGATGAGAATTTCGAGTTTTCATAGAGGATACTGGCTGATTCGACGTTTCAGAAGTCTCGTGTTTCCGCAATATAACTCGTCTTCCTTTTGTTGCTCCAATTTGGTTTCGTTTGTTTTACCGCACATGATCGTTCGTTTTCTCCAGGAAACGACGTCATTGAAGAAGAAGCGGATTCCGATGACGAGCTCGCAGTTATCAGAAACTTGGAGAAGAGTGAATTTGAACGAAAGTGAGTTGTCACTGTCTCACTTGAAAACTTCATAAAATACGCTCATTGGCTGCGTGAGGTCCTTGCGCTTTATCATCGGTTTCACTCTCAACGAACTTCTCAGAGCGAATCGGGAGAAATGGTTCGACGATGAGGCTTCCCTTTCTGGTGACGATGTTGGAAGTGATTTGGATGAAGAGGTAGAGGGCGCCAACGAGTATGAAGCTGAAGAAGGTTAGTCCTGGCTGCTTTCGATTGAAGAAGAATGCCTGAGGAATATATTTGCAGGAGATAATGATGATATTCCGGATTCGGACGTCATTCGAAGACAAAACCACAGACTTCTTTTGAAACAAGAAAAGGATCGTGAGCATCTGGAAATTGTCAAATTGCAAGACAGGTGTGTCCTTGAATGCGTTATCTGTGCACTTTCGTCCGTGTGTGTGTGTGTGTGCGTAATTCTGTTTTGATAGATTATTGGCGGACGGTGATTTGGGCGGACAGGAAACGAATCGAACATTCCGGTTGAAGCTGCGAGAGAGTGCCACCGATGATGATGGCGCTGCCTGCGAATCTGAATTGCCAGAGGAGGAACAGGAGGATGACATCTCCCAGGCGCAGACTCGTAGAGTGGAGGCTATCAAGTGGCTCATGGAACATGTAGGCCTTGCGATTACAAGCAGATCGCACCACTAGTTGTAACTCGCTATCGAATCGCATGTGATTTACCTCTGTTTCTAGGAAGAATATCGGTTGGAAATGGGCCATAAGGATGAAGACGACATATTTGATATTGCGGCACGCTCTGTGCATATTTCAGCAGAGGTTTCGGTGAATATTTCTGCCAAAACGCCTCGCTCCCTTATTGGGCAAACCAGCCTGGCAAACGCCGTCAAGGAAGTCGCAGGTGAGTGTGTTCGTCAACCGATCAAGAGTAAAGCATTCTGTCTTTTATGACAATAACACATGAAACTAAATGCCCAAAAATAGCAGAAAAGATTTTCCCCAGTCTTTCAAGTTGTGTGATCTTTTCGCTGTGTTTCAGTTATTTTCGTTGTTGTGTCGAGGAAGCACATTACTACGAATACAGAGCCACTAGAAATTCTTAGTTGTTCCCGATACTGTAAAATTTTCAGCAAAAAAATGACTTTTTCAAGGTTTCTCATGCTTTCTAGAGTTTCTTATCCTACTTGATGTAATCAAATGAAAATATTGTCAACAGAACTCTGCATTGTCATAGCATGTGACCAGTGTCGTAGGCGGTTGTCTTATTTCTCAACGGCTGATGACGAAATCGTAAAAATTGTAGCCCAAGAATTACAAATTGTAGCTCTGCTGAGGTCCTACACAAACGCTGGTGCGGCAGAGCAGAGACCCGCTCAAGGATGGAATGTTTGTGTTTCAGGTGCGTCTGGTGTGAAGCAACTATACGTAAACAACTCATCGTTAGATCGCAAAAGATCGTCGTCACCAACCTTGCAGCCAGCCAAGAGAAGCAAAAACGGCGTTAGTGTGTTGAGGGTACTAGACCAACACTGAAAATGGTAACTCACTGGTGCTATGTATAACTTTATTTTCGGCACAAATATTTCGTATTTTCTTTACAGTTTTGTATACACTAAATGTATACACTAATCAGTTTTTTTGTATCGAAACTCGTCAAGATTCTGAATCGATTTCTCGTAGCCTCTGCCAGCTTCTTTACATGTTTTTTGTTCGTGGACTTACCACTTTTACATAACTAAAGGCTGGTTTTTTTTGCACCGGGTAATTATACTGTCGTAGGAGTTGTAATTTTGCAACCTGCACTTTTCGCAATGTAATTTTTCATCCTGCATTTTTCGCAATATGAGGGCTAATTCAAGTGGGAAGGCATGAGGAAGATGACCTACTTTTAAGCTTCATTGTAACTGCAATTGAGTAATTTTTGGCAACACCTAGTGAAATAATTTGGGGAGTGATTATTATATCGTTCTCTAATCATTGTTGTGATTTGAAATAAAGATCCTCATTTTCTGTAAACGTGGGAGCTCAATGGTAAGAGTGTAATCATCCAAAAACTCCACGACGTCGAGTGAATGTATTATGCGCCTCATCCCATTGTTCTCTGTTGTATTGTTGCGATAGAAACGAAGCATTTCTTAGGGAAAACCAGAATCTTGGAATTGGAAAATGAAATATGTTATAGAATGAAAAGCGGTTTCTCTTTCTAGGAAATAGACTAGATGTGATACGAAATTAACATGTTTCCTTGACCCCTGCATGTGATTCTTAAATTTTTTCTAAACTGCCTTATTCGGTTATGCATGATACCGTTGCATGCATCATATAAACCCAACACTCTTTGAACAATTTGCCTCATTCTTGTATATATTTTCAGTCGCTCAATCTGTCTTATAGTGGTAAAGCCGTTTTGCCTATTTGGTCGAGCGAATGGACCAGACGCGATCATTTGCGGGGGCCGTGCGGCATTCGCGGCACCACTTTTCAGTAAAGCTTCGACCGCAAGCGACGATCTACCGCCGCGGATGCGTCCATTCACTCGACTAAACTCCGCGACAGGCCTGTAAGGTGTCCAAAAAATGGTCTCGATAACGTGATGATTCTGTATTCTTCCTCATCTCTCCGAATAAGTTACCATTTTCGTAGCTGAGCAATGTATCCACGTCGTTCATGCACGTTTCTGATCGAATCTGCTTTTTACCTAGTAGGCGACAACTACGTATTTACTCCGAAACCTCGCAGTCATACGAAGGGACAGGGCTGATGTAGATGTTACTCACAAACTGCTCAACGCTATAAGCCGTGTTGAACCGCTCTCATATTAATTGTTTTTGTATCCGTGATAAAATTTTACGCTTTTTCTGCTTTTGTCGTGTATTCGTGTATATTGCGTGCAATACTTGTTCCAAACCAAATTATTCTATTAGTGAATATTGTAATATAACGTTTTAGAAACCATTTAGCCGTGAATATGCTACGGCGCGTACTGGATTACAGCCGGCAGCTTTCCAATGGCTTTGGCCCTTTTGGTGAGTATTATAGTTGTACAATTTCGAAAAAAATGTCGAACGAACGAAAATCGAAAAATTTCCGTTCGAAAAAAATTCGAACGAACGAAATTTGAAGAAATTTCGTTCGACGAGATTTCGAACGAACGAAAAAAATTTCGAAAAATCTTTCGAAAATTTTTCGAAACATTCGTTCGTGTACAACTATAGTGAGTATGATGTCCCTCATCATAAGAATTTCGTAGTTAGCGTTTTATGAAAGTTGTTCGTTTTCAGGTACAACAAGTCGTCGATACGCCGCTGTGGGGGCGAAGGTTGTTCCTGCGAAGGTTGACAAGACCGTGATCGAAGAAGATGCTGAGAAGTTGGCGAAATTTGTCTGCATAAATCATTTCATTCAAGGTCAGTGATGCAGTTTACTGCTTGGTAAGATTTTGGGTAAGATTTTGCTTTAGAGACCCTGCATAGTTGTGTTCGAAACGAAATTTCGTTTTTGCATGGGTGATATTGGTGCTTCGTTAAGAGTCACTTCAACGCCCTTTTCCCTCAATTCTAGTATTGATGCTATGTGATTTATATTCAATTTCTTCATAACAATTCCACCATTCATCCACAAAAATTCCTCCATTGGTTTTCTAAGGCTGGTGCACCGAAGACACTAAATGAGAGGAGCCTAGAGTGAGTTCGACTCGTATAGGCGACATGGGCGCAATGGAAGTCCGCTGCGTCCACCTCACCGCGTGAGCGCCCTATCGATGGGTTTTCACAGGTGCTAGGTGAATGCCGCACTCCAGCGGCGACGTGAATGCAGCGGTTTGCCGTCGAGAGCGTCACGTATATCAGCTGAACTAGTTCTCTATTTTTGTGTATTCGGTCCACTAGTCCATCTCCCACGTTGGTTTCCTTAAAGGCACAGTACACCCTTAGATAAGAATTTTGAGATTTTCATTTAATTGTGTAGAAGACCCCTCCTGTATAACACGTGCCAAATGCCGGATCTCATTTCCTCCAAATAAGCGAGATATAAGCGACCACCACAGGCCCGACCCCCTTCGCTCACCACCACAGGCCCGACCCCCTTCCGGATTTTCGACCTCGATATCGACTAGATGGATGGATGAATTCCAACAAGTCTTTGTTCTTCAGTCCATTATCGGACTGTTTCCTCATCTTGGCTTTCTCTCACGCAACGATTGCGAATGGAGAGAAATACAGGCTTGAGACAACTCGTCCACCAATTTTTCACCCTCAAAATACAGGCATCTTTCAAGAGCCATTACTCTGTTCAAAGGGGTCTTGGACGTTTTCAGAGATACCGCTGTGATCAGCGTGTTACTCTCACAAAGGTGTGCATGAAATCTGAAAATTAATTTTTTGGGTGTCCTGTGCCTTTAATATTAAATGGCTAGAGCGCTGGTATCAGTGTCGATTGATAAGGCCCCGACATTCGGGGGATCTACGGAAAAAATCCTCATTTGCAAAAAAAGGAGACAACACGATTTTACATTGAATTTGCAGGTGAAGAACCTGGTCCTAAAATACTACCAGACTCCGAGTACCCATCTTGGCTATTTGAACTAGATCTCCGAGCTCCCTGCTCTCTGGAAGATCTCGATCCTGAAAAGGTTAGCTTCCTCTGCTCTTGTAACTTCTTCTCCCGTCCTTATAGAACGATATTTCAAGGACGGCTGGCTGTACTGGAGAGCTCTTCGAACCCGTCAACTCGAACAAAATAGACGAATACAAAAGCTGAAATCCAGGTTTGTTAGCGCTTCCATCCTAATGGCACCATATTTGATGCTAAAACTGGAAAGTTTCTATTTGAAAGACAAGTTGCGATTTTCAGATTCCTTCATCTGCAAAACAGCCCGAGTATGAAGAAATTCAGCAAATTCTAATAAATTGCTGTGACATTATATATTCATTGTACAAAAAGTAGATTCGTTCGCTATAGTTCATTGTTGTCACCACATCGTGTTATGCGTGTATAGAAAATTATTATTTCATATTTATTCAAATCGAATCAATGAGCATCATCTCAAGAAGGGCGATGAGTATGGAACTATGACGTTATCCGAGTGCACATTAGTAATAATAATGTGAGACAGGCGAGGTCTTAATAAATATACAATAGGCAAAATCTTGCAGAAACACGGTTAAGGAACCGGGCGATCATTACAGGATTCGTCCAAAGGTGCATTGTCGTTAGAGCGGTAGGTCTCCAAGGGCACTTGAATAAACACGACACGGCCCATTTATTCAAGTGCCCCCGAGAGACCTACTACTCTGACCTTGGACGAATCCCGTAAGGCCCTAGTTATACACCTTCGGGACGCTGCGGAAATAGCAAGACAACTATCACTTATGTGCGCCCTAACTGCGCTCAGGCATGCCAAAAGGAACAGTAGTCGCAGAAAAACGCGCCGGAAGGCCGCACAGAGCAGTTATACACGCCGCGGCACCGTATACTGCATCCTTACGGGACCTGCCCTGTTGGAAATTTGCCAATTTCCACCAGCTGATTATTTTTCAGATTTAAAATTGTTAAAACATTACCAAAACGAAATAACAAGCACTGTAATGACGAGAGGAATTGATTATCAGTGCTACTCTGCAAATAAAAAGTGTCAGAAGCGAAAAAACCGATAAAATACCATTAAAAACGCCTGGAAATTTTTGTCCGCAGTATTGCGTCAAAGACGCCGAAGACGCAACATTGCAGACAAATCCCAGATTCACGCAGCAAGCGGCGGCAATGTCATCGCGAGACGTTTTCATTCCGCTGGTGTATAACTAGGGCCCAATGGTCGCCCGATTTCTTAACCTATGACAAAAACCACATCGAGGCTGCAGAAGAAGAAGAAGAAACACGCTAAACAAATACTCCCAGGCCATCGATAAACACAATAATAGCGCTTTTCGTGAAGATCAGGAAAAAAAGTATGTTTTGAGTGTAAAAGGACATCACGAGTATGGCCCAGTGACGCGAGGCGCGCTATTCTACCGAGTTCAAACCCCGCCCCAATTCAATCAAGCTTCTTATCCGTCCGTGTCGAATAAGTTGTTACCATAGTAGTTTGGTAGGGTAAGAGCAGTAACTTGAACATTCTCCGGTCAACACGTTGTTGTATAGGCTCAGAACTCATTCCGTGAGGAACTCACTAATGCCGAGAATCATCCTTTTTCCCAATGATACCCCGAAACCCTTCGCAACGTTAGGTGAGCATTAGGAATACCGGCTCTTCTTTACACCCAGGTTCTGGGTGGGTTTTTCGACAGCTGCTCAGGGGATCGCGGGGTCGTAATGGAGCACAATAGGCTTTCACCTCGACGAGGATAGCGAGAGCAGTACGAGGGGAAGAGCTGCTGCTCGAGCAGCACGTGCTGCCTTTGTGCCGCTCTTAGCAGCACGTGCTGCCCTCGTCCTCCATTTGTCGCCTCAGCTGCTGCTCTTTTTTGTGGCAATCGTAGTGTGGTAACATTGCTCAAGGTGGTCCATTTGGACAGCTACGAGCATATTTACAGTCAGCATGGGGAGCTTTTTTGTTTTGAGCATGCACATATAGACATCTGATTAGTTATATGTCAATTCACCATTTCTCTTTTCTCCCCCAAACAAGGTGTATGGAATTGAAGCAATCGATTGATTATCATCTCAGACGATCGTAAGCTGTCAAGGAGCACAACTAGCTCTCATGTTTACTGGAATAGCGAGAGCAGCACAAGGGGACGAGCTGCTGCTCGAGGAGCACGTGCTGCCCTCGTTCTCCATTCGTAGCCTCAGCTACTGCTCTGTGTTGTGGCCAGCACAGTGTGGTAACACTGCTCAAAGGGGTCCCTTAAGTAACTACGACCTTACTCATAATCAACTTAGAGAGTTCTTTCCTTCGAAAGAAATTGAACATGCCCACTCCATGGGAAGTTGTATAGAGTTAACACAACCAATCGATCTCCAGAAATATCACACGGAATACCTTGAAGGCAATGCCCACGATCAAAACAGTTCGGATTTCTAGCTTAAACCGGAAGAACCAGGGCTCACTGCATCAATAATGCTGAAAAACGGCTAAAAACTATCACTAAATAGCCCTATACGACCCTAAACTTGAATGCCCGCTCACGCCACGCCCACTTCCTCAACGGCTACCGATAAAAGTGTCTGACTGAAAATTCGGCTATAAGAAGGCAACCGATTATCAAATGGGGTAAGTTTTGTTGAGCGGAGTGGATTGCACCTCTTGGGGGTATGTTGTTACCCCTAAGGCCGGGTTTTCAGTAGTTTACGGATCGGTACCGGTTGAAAGGAGTGGGCGTGAGCGGAACACTCAGGTTTAGTGCCGCACAGGTCTTTTTGTGCTCGTTCGTAGCCATTTTCTCCGACATTGCTGATGTTTTCGAATTTCTGGTTCAGTGTGTGCATCTGAATGATTTTTGCGCACCTTCCCTGGTGTACGCTTTTTCGACAGTCCTGTCATCATGTGGACTGTACTAATATCTATTGCTCGCAAAAAACAATAGAGGGAGTTGAAGTCAGACGATCCCTACTCATGATTCTGAAGCAAAAGTTTGTCAATTTAATGCCAGTTGGTCTTCAGTTTGTCTTCGAGTCAAAGACCAATCGCCGACCGCTCGCCGTCGACCAAGACACGCTGCAATCCCATCGCCAAATCACCGCGACCTGACGCTACTAACTGCCAACTGCTCGAAGCCATTTTCAACACTTCAATTTCATCTCCGACTGGTCGCCTTTCTATGACTCAATCTCAGGTTAAACGCGCGGTGGCGGCCAATGAATCGCGCGGAGAGCTCACCTCTCAAACGTGGTGCTTTTATGCAGGATTCGCATTTTCGTTGCATGGAGTTTTCAAAAAAAACTTTTGGTATTTTATTGATTATCAAATCAAACGTCGTTTTACTGTGAAGAAAATGTCATGTAAAAATGACCGCCTCGAGAAAAGTAGTTAGTTGAGAGCAATTTGAACGGTTCAGCTCGGCTAAAAAACTAATGAATTGTTCTGGAAAAAGGAATAATTCGTCATTCTCATCGGATGGTGAATGTGTGAAACCTACCGAGAATTCAAGAGGCGGTCGGCTCTTTTTAAATAATTTATTTAGCGTGTTTCTCCATATTTGCAACAATTTGCCTTTTTTAATCAGGAAGGTGTAAGTCGGAAATTTCAAAAAATCACCTCACTCTAAAATGCGTTTCCTTGAACTCAAACTTTACTCGCATTTTCCACAGAAAAACCAATTGTTTTGGTTTGAAGAATTGTATTTTTTAAGTGCTGAGCGGCGATGGATTGCCAAAATTGAGCAAAATGGAGAATACATTTTCTCACGAAAAGCACAATGCTCACAGAATTCAAAGCCGACAGTTCTCAAAAACAACTTTCCAATGAAACTAATAATTTGAACGCTTCCAAAAAATGTTCACGACAATAATTTAGAAATAAGAAAAAATGTTCAAGAAATTCGAAAATTGTCTTTTTTTGGAAGAGAAGAAATCACCATTTGCAGGGAGATCAATAAATGATGAAAACTCTGATATTTCACTTCCGTTTAACCCTGGACATTCATCTAAACAGTGCAAATTTCGGCGATTGAAGAACAATTTCAGGAAATCTTCATCCTTGGAATATGTAGATATAATTTTTACCAAATAAAGCCATATTTCGTCTTTCAAATCGAGAAAAATAGATTATCGCGCTCAATTCTTATCTCTACAGTCACAAAACCGAGTGAAAATAGATTCTTGTTTAGGGAATAGAGAAATTCTCTATTGAGGAATGTTTTTGGGACACTCACATTCACTACAGACCGAGGCCTGTGTTGAACGGCCCTCGCAAACTCGTGCCAGATACGAGGCAGTCTTTGGTGGGCATGCGACAGTCGGCAATGCGAGCATCATTTCCTCGATCGGTGGCGAAGATCAATGGATAGAAGCAAGGATGGAAAACCCGTTAAGAATATCAATGAGCTTCACCGGGGTCTGTATTTTTGATAAGTCACTGCAGCGCTGCTGCTGCACTCGAGACATCCCTCCCGAGAGAAAGATTATAAGAAAAGGAAAAGATCAAAAATGAGGAGCAGCAGTTGGGGCGAGAATAAAGAGCAGCAGTTGGGGAGAGAAGAGCAGCAGTTGGGGCCACAATGAGGAGCAGCAGTTGGGGCCACAATGAAGAGCAGCAGTTGGGGCGACGAATGGAGCAGTTGGGGCGACTGTAGCAGCAGGTGGGGCAACTGTACGAGCAGCAGTTGGGGCAGTGAGCGGAGCAAGAGGACACAACGTGCTGCCCTGGGCAGCAGTTGGGGGAACGAAAGGGGCTTACACCTCGACGAGTAAATGCGTTAGTAATCCCCTCGTGCTGCCTTACTAAGCCGCGAGTATCTGAGTGGCAATCGATAAACCCAGACCGACAAAGGATGCCTTGACGGCTGCTACCAGCCTGCTGTCGATGAACCGTACGTGGATGTAAATGAGAGCCGGAATACCATGCGATTGATTTATGAATACATAACTTTGTTTCTGACAAAATTTCCCAATTATATATGACTACAGGCGTATAAGCTATCATAATTATGTCTTGGTTAGCTTAGGGTGGTAGTGGCATGTGATCGATGCTATGATTCCTCCTATGATCCGCTCTATCCACCCGGTAATGACATCGTTCAAATTGGCAACTACCCCCGCGCTCCCCTAACGTTTGCCGGCTATGCTCGGGCCCATTGCCATCTAATAATTACCACCCGTGAGTTTATCATAATCATGAGTTTTCTTGAATCCCAAAATATCAGAGACTCATTATAATGCTGAAGATCAGCTGAGATGATCGGACCCTTTGTGAGCGGGAATAGGCTCACGAGGCCTTCCGAGAACGCAACTTTCAAACAAGAGCTGTTTCATATTCGAGCCCGTATTTCTCCATCCAGTCTGCATTTATCTTGAAAACACCTGAAAAGGATGAATTGAAGTGTGAAGAAGTAGATGGAGTCTGTGAAAGTCAACTTTATCAAAGGCGATGCCCGCGTCTGTCTCAGTGCCTTCTATGTCTCAATCATAAATGGTGCACCGCAGCTGATCTTGCTGTGGACGTTTAAGCAGTCAGCGCTCCCGTTGCGCGTGCCGCATGAAGTGCGTTTTTTTGATCAACAAATCGCTCTTTTTGCGTCCCACGCGACTGGGACCCTGGCTGCTGTGTGGTACATAGCGAGTTCAGCGGCAGCGGCCCACATACATATGTAGTTTGGCTAGGTCCGTGGCCTGTTTCCTCAAGAAAAAAAGTATTTAAATTGAAACCGCGGCTGGCGCGGCGGTTTAAATCTCACCTGCGGTTGGCTGATAATTACCAGCCAGCCGCCGCTGAGATTTAAATCGCCGCGCCAGCCACGGTTTGAATATAAATGTTTTTCTTGAGGAAACAGGCCACGGACTTAACTATTCAGTCTGTCCCTTGAAAAGGAGCTAGGTGAAGGTGAACGCGGGCAGACGAGCTGCCCGTTTAAAGTAGATCACGAGTCATTCTTACTATTATCGCTGACAACTTTTTAGGTTTTTTTTTTCAAATTTGATTTACGTAAGGCCTCTTTCAGAGTTCGATCGCCGCGCGACGCGACGGGATGATAACCATGAGCATCGATCGAAATCGCGTCGCAAGTCGATCTGTTTTCAAAACATGCCATCGCGGGATCAGCGATCGTACTCTGAAAGAGGCCTAACGGAGTGAATACTACGCGCATAAATCAAACAATAAAAAAGTAGTCGGCGAGACTATGAAAACTGACTGGTTGTCTGCCTCGAGTTCTCAAATATTGAAAGAAAAAACTTCAGAAAAACCTTTTAAATATATAATTATGCCTGTTCGGTGTGGTTTGCGCACTGCGGACAAAACGTCAAACCATACGCCGGAAATGGTTTTGCGCTTCGCAATTCTTGGGTAAGTGACTTCATATTCTGTTTCGCGTACCCAAAACTCTTCGAAAATAAGATGGTTCAATGCACATGCTTGCATGTTAGAAGAGGGATAAAAAGTTCAAAAATTTGGCCGCTGTTGATTTCGTGAGATGATCGATGGACAACTGTAATACAGTGTGGGCGGGGTGATCCAATGGGTGGTCGGCTGGTCCACGAGATTTTCACCCACTTCCAGGCCACCTTTCGTCATGCTTCTGTGCTTACTCTTCTTACAGAGACCCAAAGCTAACGTTTCCGTGAGAAAAGGCAACTATTTCATCGTGAACACTGCTTTTAAATAGGCAGCGCTGCACCTCCGCCTAGCTCCGGCTGGACTCATTTTTGTGGGACAGGCTGTATCCCCATCATGGTCGTAAAGAATGGCCGATTTGACAGGAAAACCATCTCAGCTCCTTGCTACGCCTCGATAGAGACAGGATGTAAGCGCACTTCCTTCCGGAACGATGGAAACATGGTGGAATCCAGAACTGCGCCGTCGCAAAGTGCGACCGTGTTCAAGCTGCCTGGGTTCACCTGATCGAGGGCAAGGCCGAGGAAGATTGTACGGAGTCACGCGTCGATCGCTGCGACTGTGCGCAACTACATTGCACTATGTGATCTACGCTCATAAAAGAAGTACATATACACATAATGTTTCCAGACTTTAATTTTTTTTTGTTTTTTAAAGCAAAGTCTGAAACAAAAACATTTTGAGTAAAGCTATTTGTCGTGAAACTCATAGTTCTCTCGCTGTATTATCCTGGGGCGGCATGCATGAACGCTGCAAAAAAGGTCAGGGAGCTGCTTCGCGCCCTATGCGCGCAGCGTCGAGTCACGGGACGGCCCCGAAGCCCATGCCGTTTATAGGCGTGTGTCGGACGCAAATGAACTTTCCACCGAGCACTCTCCGCCTGGCGGCATTTTTTGTCATCCGAAACGCTTTGAGTCCTTTTTTTCGAAGTTTTGGAAAGTTATCATTTTTCTCTGCTGCGTGACTGTTCATTTCTCATGTGAGAGTTCAAGTATCGAATGGCAAAAAATGCCGCGGTGCGCAGAGTTTAGGGTGGAAAGTGCATTTACGTCCAACACACACCACTATACGGCATGCGCTTCAGGACCGTCGGGTGGCTCGGCGCTGCGCGCAGAGGACGCGGGGCGGTTCCCTGACCTCCTTTGCTGCGTTCATGCATGCCGCCCCTGAAGTGGCGCTACTCACAAGTGAACCACAATAAGTCATAGTGACCAATCCAAATGAAATGTGCTTTTCTAGAACCATTTTCGGACGAAAAGTCCGAATATGCCCATCGCAGCTGCCTAAACCCACTCTGAAAAAAGTTATGAGCGTTTTTTAAAGCTTCGCGGCAAGGAAAGGGTTTTTGAATTTTTGAGGTGTTTTTAGATTTTTCTTCGGATTTGGCTAAAAACATGTACTGTGCTTATCTGGGTCAAATTCCGGTCCGCAATTGCGTCTCGACACGCTTTGCGGCCGCACGCGCTCGAGTCGATCGAGTTTCCAGCTCCAAAGCCGACTCGATATGGCTTTTTTATACAGTTTGCTTCAATTTTGTTTAGTACCCAGTTTCTAAAACCCACCTAGAGTCAACAGATCGGCGGCTGCAAAGCGTGCCGAGACGCAATTGCGGACCGGAATTTGACCCAGATAAGCACAGTATGAGGGGTAATCTGGGGTGCTGAACACGAATCTGGGGTTCGCTTGTGGACATTTTAAGGTTTACTGTAGGTAACGGTAGGTAACATGCCATTTAGGAGGAAAAACCTACCTCAATATTCCGATAATCGACAAATGGACATCGAATTCGTATTCAGTACCCCAAATAACCCCCACATAGAAACTTTGAGACAAATCTGAGACATTGACCAAACTACCGTATACCCACCGTAATCTATCGTAAGGTGTCAAAAATCGATAAACTAACATCAGATTCGTGTTAAGCACTCCAAATAACCCCCAGAAAATAGTTTGAGCATGATCTATAGTAGCACTCCGGAAATCGTCAAAAGTCGCGATTTGCTATAAAATTCTCCCCGGATGGGAATCTGTGAACGAATAGGCCCTAGTTATACATCGGCGATTCGGTGCCGCTGGTTTTTGCGGGACGTCTGCGATTGGTCAAATTTCGAAATTGACCAATAGCAGACATGCCGCGAAAGCCAGTGCCGACGAATCGCTGGTGTATAACTAGGGCCATACAGTCGAAAACTTCGGAAAATCGACGAAAGAACCTCAGATTCGTGATCAGCACCCCACATTACCCCCCAGAGCGAATTTTTAGTCAAATCTGGAATATTTTTCTAAAACGCTTCGAGAGCCCTCTAATTGATATAAATATGCCCAACCGAAAATCCGCTGTTAGTCTGCGCAAAGTTTGGAAAATGTTCCTTCAACCAAACTATGCTTAGTGGGGTAATTTTGGGCGTTGAACACGATTATGAGGTCCGTTTCCGGATTTTCGTAAAAATAATGCGCTTTTTAGAGGGTACAGTATGTACGAAAATCAGAGAAAAAATTCCTGTAACTTTTTTCAGAGTTAGTCTAGGCAGCTGCGATGGGCATATTCGGACTTTTCGTCCAAAAATGGTTCTAGGAAAGTACATTTCATTTGGAATGGTCACTATGACTTATTGTGGTTCCCTTGTGAGTAGCGCCACTTCAGGGGCGGCATGCATGAACGCAGCAGAGATAGTTCTGAGGTAAGAAACTGATTCAGTTCTATCCGTCTCACCTGAATCTCCCCAGTGTTCACCGAAGCTGTTTATGGCTGTCCAGTAGTGAGATCCGTCTTCGCTTTGGCCCCATCCAATCAACCGCACGACGTGCCAGTAGACAATTCGTTTTTCAAAGTTATCGGGAGGGTACGGTCGGAAAACACCTGTAATAAAAATTCAATTATTCAACGCAGAATTATCGTTTTTATGCTAAAGTTACCTGACGAGTAGTGCAGAAATTCTTCGGACACAGGGAACGCCATTGTCGTCGGGCCAAACATGGAGATCTCCTTTTTGATAGTGTTTCGGATCTGATAGAGTAAGAATGATATTGATTGGCCACTTCTTTCGATAATTCTGTGGACACTCGATCTTTTATAACACTGGAGAATGATCTACATGGGTCAAAGTGTAGATGTGCTGTATTTCCGTTCACCATCTGCTATTTATTCAAGCTTGTGAATATTTTAGAGCATGTTGCCAATTTCGGGTACTTGCACAACTGCAGAACTTTCTTGAATTGCACCCATAGTTGGTTTTTAGGGGACTTTTGAAGAGAGGTGCATACATCTAGTAAACTGGAAATTAATCCTCAACTTACCAAAACCCTCAAAATTCTGTATAAGATTTCCGATTCCATTGTTGTGTGCACAACTTAAGTAGTCAAAACCAGGGTCGACAACGCTTTCCGTTGGAGACTCCGTATTTGTTACAAAATTCAGGTCGAAACGGCAAAATACAGCGCTAAAACTCCTGCCTTTAGTGAAATGATTCATTGGCGTGGACCAGTTGTCCGAAACCCCTCGCAACCTGCGACTGTTTTTCATTTCAAACGTAAGATTGGTGCGCTCCGGGGTACCGCAAGGCGCAGTGCTCTCTCCGCTCCTTATTTCTTACTACATCGCCGATCTTCCAGCACCCCCACCAGCAACACGCCTTATCGGATATGCGGATGATTTAACAGTAGTTACATCAGATCCCGATGTGGAAACCTGGGGTGGTAGTAAATGGTGTGTTAACCGCGAATAAACCACCACCTCCAAGCCGCCAACATACCGCGAATTAAATGCAGTAGAGCCACCAAATTAACACGTATTAACCGCCACCTCCTGGCCGGCTACGAACCGCGACATAGGTGCCACGGTTTGTTGCCGGTTTAACGAAAGCTGCCCTCTGCTTAGGGGCTGAGCAGAGTGCCACCGCCGCGCGGCGCGGCCTGATGATTGAGAGCCGTATTGATAGATCGCGGCGATCTATCAATACGGCTCTCCATCATCAGACCGCGCCGCGCCGCGGTGGCACTCTGCTCAGCCCCTTACACATACATTATGCGTGACCTTCGTGCGCATAAGTATTTTCTACACTTGGACACGAACGACGTTTACGGTGGAAAGACGAGGGATCGGAAAGATTATACAAGTGATGCTATTTATTTTATTCATTAGGAAGAGCTTTCAAAAGGAACTTCGTAATATTTTGCTTGTTCGAAACACGATCAAAATGCAATTTTTTAAATTTTCCTTGTAAATCCTAATTCTCGTAATTTTTTGTGAGCTCCGTGAGTTTTCAGGACCACTCTCGAAAAGACATGATAGTTTATTCATTAGCCTCAATCAATCAATTGCGTGTGATCTGACAAAAGTTTGCATTTGTAGTAGCTTTGTTAACTTTTTTTTGATATTTTCAAACAAAAGTTTTTTTTGAAAAACAAAAAATTTATCGGAAGGAAATTTCGAGTGAACCAAAATTTGAGAATTTCTGGATGAATTATTTACAAGGTGTTCTTGAAAAGGTAACGCTAGGTGCGACAAAGACATTCCGCAACTCGTCGAGTAATGCATAAATTCAAAGAATGTCCTGCATTCAACTGAAATGGATAGTTAAAAACCTATAAGAATGATGATAAACTAGATAGTCTATTTTCGTTCTTGAAAAAGAATTCTATTGTTTTTTTTTTTGGAAGTGTGCAACTCAAGTCTGGCGTCCGAGATTGGGGTAATGGTGTGGTTTCGGTCATTGATGCAGTTGAATTTGTGAAGTGTTTGCCGTCTTCTCAAAATGAAACTAATCCACCGCCCGCAGTTAGTGCTGAAAATATATAGAAACACTGTTACACACTCATATGCGCATCGTTTAAGGAAAAGATTTTGTACACATATTTCAAGGTAAGAATTTGAAACACTTCGAGTGGCTCTACCAATGCACCAAAGCAACTGCGTCGCGGACCCTCAAAAAAAAGAGGCCACGACGGCACTGATCTGGCAATGAAAGAGGAGTATTAGAATCTTGCAGAAAAAGGAGAACAAATTTAGTTGGTTCAGAAACAAGTTCGCATTTCTTTCCCACAAAACTCGCCCGATACGCCCCGACTAACGCTGATTAATCATTACTAAAGCAACAAATCACTTGAAAATCAGTGGCTTGCAAAATTTTCACTTTTTTGCACTAAAAAAGTTGTGGAAACCCCTTCGAAACGCAAGCAAACAAATAATTTACTACATACTCCTCATAGCCTGTGCTATGCAATGAATTATGAAAATGAAACTAACCTGATAATAGCAAAGCGAATGAATTCCGGAAGAAAATAAACAAAAGCGGGACAAGTGTCGGCGCTCGAAAAAAAAATTAACAGCTGATTAGGAGGGATTGATTAGTGCCACCAAAGAAGACGGCCAACGTGTTTCAGCAATGATCCTTGCTTTGTTTTTGATCCCTCATCGCCGTTTCCCTGGCGGAAGCCGTTAAAAGACTCTCCCTTGGAACACCTTTCAGTTTTGAAGATAGGGTGACGTCCTGGATCAAAATCGCTAACAGTGCTATCAAACTTCCTTAACCCTCTGCATTAATTAAACTCGTACTTGCCCTCAGTATAGATGGTCAAAACTGTTCATACTGTATCTTGCTAACCGCATCCAAAAACTCCTCGGGAGGAGTTTTTCGTTAACCGCCACTTCCTCTCGCATTTCAGCACTACTTCCGTGCTGTCTGCGAGAGTATGTTAAACGCGAACTTACCGCGAGGATGCCACATGGCGGAATTTTAGAGAAAAAACAGACCTAAAAACGTTTTGAAAAGGCTATTTTTCGTAACAAAGGTTACAATTGTCGCTTTTTCGAGGCGTTTTCATTGGAAGTGTATAAGAGGCCTACCACTGGGGGATGTTAGGGTGAAACTAGAGCGAGTTCTCTCTTAACTATCAAGAGTTATCATTACAATCTGGTGTGGTTAAACTCGCGTTTAACGCGAATTTAACTCCTGTTAACTCGCGTTTAACGCACCCAATTACTACCACTCCTGCGAAAAACGGCTGAACGACTATCTCCCGAAGCTGACAAAGGCTCTAGAAGATCTCCAACTGCAACTTTCGATCCAAAAGACTACTGTCTCTCTTCTCACAACACATTCTGCTCAAGCGAGATACGTGCCGAAAGTCTTCATAAATGGAACGCAAATCACGCACGAAAGAAATCCGACGATCCTCGGCTATCACTTTGATACGATGATGACGGGACGACTTCATGCGGAAGCTGTTCGCAAGAAGACGGCTAAAAGAACGAACCTCCTGAAAGCGTTGGCGGGAAGGAATTGGGGACAAAGCAAAGAGCTGCTCACACTGACCTACCGTGCCATTGGACAATCTGTGATGTCCTACGCGGCTCCAGCCTGGAGCCCGCTCATTGCATCTTCTCACTGGGATCGGTTGCAAGCTTGTCAGAACACAGCTTTGAGGACCGCGACGGGAAGCCTGGCAATGGCAAGCACAACTCATCCGAGTAACGAGACAGGAATCATGCCAGTTCGAGCTCATAATGAGATGCTGACTCTCCAATATCGAACGGTTGCGACACTCGACCCTGGACACCCGTCGCACGACATGTTGAAGGAGCCGGAACCGCCTAGACAGATTAGGAAACACGTCAGAACTGTCAAGCCAAAGTTGGTGAAACCTGGAACTGCAGAGAGCATTCGCGAAGAAGTTCACAAGGAGTTTGTGAAAGAGTTCTTGGGTAATCTGAACTCTCCCTTGCTGAGTGGACCGCCGCCGAAGATATCCAAGGAGGAGGAGACGTTGTCAAGACCTAGCCGAGTAGCTCCGAAGTGGTTTCACCTCAAAATCGCAATGGTATCTCCATAAGATAGGAGCAGCTGATAATCCACTTTGTCCGGAATGCAGACTGGAGGAACATACAGTACCCCACATGTTCTCATGCTCTGGAAAGCAAAGGTACCTTACAATAGAAGATCCCTGGCTCAAACCAGTGGAAATCGCCAATTTCCTGTCACTTTGATCATGCAATGATGAATTTGGAATGTATATATATATATATATATATATATATATATATATATATATATATATATATATATATATATATATATATATATATATATATATATATATATATATATATATATATATATATATATATATATATATATATATATATATATATATATATATAAACGCCCCACTCAGGAATCCTCCAAAGAAGAGGATCGTAGAAAAGTTGCTCGATTATGCCGTCTACGTACCGGAAGTTTGGATCCAGGATCAATGGTTATTTATTTATTTATTTGATACGCCCGCAGGGCGCGCCAACAGCCAACATTTGAATAGAATCAGTGGTTAAAAAAGAAGCGTAACGAAATTAGGGCAGGCCAACATCAAGGTAAAAATGAGCACTGAAAATACGCAAAACCCAAGCACTATAGTTTTTCACCCGGAGTAAAAAATCTATGTCGTAGACTGATGGGAGGGTTGGATTTATAACGTGGTCATCAAAACTCTTGAGAACAGATCGGAATACATAGCCAACAAAGCAAGGTTTGGCCGTGCCAGCCAGCTATGGCACCTTAATATAAATGGTGGAAGATGGGCAACAACAACAACAACAACTGTTTTTCACGCCCGTATTGTATCTAACAATCAGGTTTAAATAGTACCGACCGCAAACCCAGTTTCTAACATTCTTTCTTCCAAGCTACAGCTACTTTAAAGGCGGCATACACGCTCGCAAACGTGGTTGTGATAACTACGGAAATAGAATGAAATGGCTCAGAACACAACCCCTAAGCATTCACAAAAGACCCACCATGCCGCTACACAAGTAAAAAGTTAGCCCCGCCCTGTATTTCTCCGCCCCTGTATTTGCGTCCTCCTCCAAAATAGGGGTGCTGGGCCATTCCCATCGTTGTCGATGTATTTGATTTACTTATTGTACCACTCACAAACGTCGTCGCTGGTGGGAATGGCCCAGCACACCTGTTTTGGAGGAGGACGCAAATACAAGGGCGGAGAAATACAGGGCGGGACCAAATTCTTAATCGTATAGCGACCTTGTGGGTCGTTTTTGACGCCTCAAAATGTTCATGCGTTGTGTTCTGCGCTATACCAATTTATTTCCGTAGTCATCTCAACGGTGCTTACGAGCGTACATGCTGCCTTCAAACCAGGACACGGTCAACTGAGCCTCAACGTCTTCAAACAAACAAGACCCGAACGAGAAAATTTTGTTTTTAGGAACCCGAAAAAAAAGGAAACCATCAGGTGCTTTAAAAATTACTCTTGGTAGTCGTTTTTCCTCTAACCAAATGTTACGGCGTTCCTGAAAAGGGTCAAATGTGTTGCTAAAGTATAGTTATCAGCGGAATATGACGTTTCTAGTCGTTTAGTACAGGTCAATACGTTGTTCGTATGTAGGTTTGAATAGTCCTCCTCGGGGAGAAAAATTCGATTTTCGAAAACTATGGCGCTTCGGTGGTGCATACTAGGGCTGTGCGTTATAACGTTAACGTGATAACGCATTAACGGGTTAACGCGGTTTTTTCTCGAAAATTAACGACTAACGCCTAACGAAAAAGTCTTGAAATCACGTTAATTTACAATTCGTTGATTGTCGTAGAATTATGGCACCAGGTTACTGCACGAGGTGCGGGTCGGCCCGTTTTGCTCAGACCGCCACTCCAATGTCAATTTCGCTCAGAACCCCCTCCCCAGAAGCGTGAGAAGGTCAAGCTTTGACCGTGTTCTACCCCTCCCCCTCCCCACCTAGAGCTGATGTGTTCAAACAGCGTTTATCTAGCAGGTTCGCCTCTAATGTTTGGTTGCTGTAAAAATTACTGTTGTCGTATTAAAATGGTGAAGCCAGTGCTATGCGAAAATATGGGGATGTTTGACGAGAGCACAGACATCGCCATGGCATTTATGCAGAGAGGGGATGAATGAAAGTGGAAAAAAGCAGGTATCTATAGTGCAGTCCAGCTAATTTCGTACATCTGCTTGTCAATGAAAAGCGGTCGGCAGAAGGTCAATATGCATGAATTCCCATGCAAAACGCTAGCCACCGGTTGAGCGAGAGCGGTTGTGCTGCCATGATTTTCAAGCATATCGATCTTCGAGTAACCGCTTCTCATTGGTAATTGGATGTACAACTTTAGTGGACTACGCTATAACTGGTAAGAGCCTGTGCTGTGTAATAAAATGCGGATGTTTTAGGGGGGGGGGGAGTTCGATCCCGCCCTCAGTTAATAGTTATGCAAAGTACGGATCACGAGAGAAGGAAATTTGAGTCAAGTGGGGTTGATTTACCTTTTGTATACACTTTTACCGTCTAGGATGGAGGTTGAACACTGCTACAGCATATGGGCTCACACTTTCTCAGGTGTGGCCCCTCCGGAAGTCTACAATTTAAAAGCTAGGAGTCACAAGAATGGAATATTTGAGTCAAGCGTGGTTGATTTACCCTGCATACGAAATTCCACCGCCCGAGATCGACGCTGAAGGGCGCTACAGTACACTCGTAAACGAAGAAAAAGTGTGTAGGCTTCGAAAAAAGTAGGTTTTCAAAAGGTTGTAAGTAAAGTAGTAAATGAGTCATTTAGAAAAATCCCGGCTTTGAGAAACTGAAGTTTATACTCTGCCATTTGCAACCTTCCGCAAACCTGGAGAGTGCCTTTGAAGAACACTTGCCTGTTGTGGATCCTTCTCTGAAATGCACTGTGGCTCCACATCTAACAAAGTGCTCAGAAAACGCGAGTATTGACGCAGAACCCACACGAGGAGGATATTCTCGAAGGGCACGCTCTAGAGGTACCGTAGGCTTCAAACGGTAGGCTACAGAGTGTACTTTCCTAAAGCTAAGATTTTTTCCAGGTACCCCATTTAAAGTTTAGGTTAGTGCAGTTTGACTCAGCATAGAATAAATCGGCCACACTGGGCTCAAATATACTACTCCCGTGACTCTTAGTTTTCAAAATTGCTGACTCCCGACGGAACCACACCTGAGAGAGGTGTTAGCCCTGATATTGTAGCGGTGCTCGGCCTCAATCTTAAACGAGGAAATTTTTTTAAACAGGGTAAATCGACCACGCTCAACTCAAATATCAACTTTACTGACTCATAGAAATCTTTCGCAGAAATCATTCAGCATTTAGTAGGCAAATTGCTTTAGGCCCTTCACGTTGAGGATTCATATGTTTTGTATATCACTTTGGAAACACCTTTACCATGACTTTACCCCAAACCTCCTAATTGAACACCGTCACTCGCATAACAGTTCAAACGTCAAATCGCAATGCGTAGTTGAATTCCATGTGAAAAACTGATCCGGGCGGTTTTCACTCACATACACAATTGTCCATTGGGTCTTCCTCCGATGGTCAGACATCTCCGGAGCCCTTCATCCCCTCCGGACCTCAGACCCCCATGTGGGGCCCTATTCTGCACCGAACCCTTTATGGCACGGATTGATATGGGAGAACTGATAATTTATTGATTTTTGACGGCATAATGTTTTTCTTTTTGATGGTCTAACGAAATTCAAAATTAGCGTGTTAACGCATTAACGTGTTAACGCGGTTTTTTCCCCGAAAATTAACGATTAACGCTTAACGAAAAAAATAATTTTCATTAACGCACACCCCTGGTGCATACGGTTCGAATTGGCACCCGGTGTAAGACATTTCGGTGGGCCATACGGACATGAATGGGTTAAAGGCAGCATACACGCTCGCAAGCACAGTCGAGATAACAGCATAGATAGGTCCGCACGGCCCGTACTATGTCGTCGACGACGTTTGAAGCGCTGAAAACTGTCCAGTATACATTCCATCCGACGGAGTCGGTTTCGGATATCCGGGTCGGATAATCCGATCGGATAGTTATCCGAAATCCGATCCGACGTCAAAATGGCGATTTCGGATTGATCCGAAATCCGATCTGACGAAAAAACTCGATATCCGAATTATCCGGTATCCGGAAAAGTGAAAATCGAAGGATCCGATCAGAAAACCGGATAATCGGATAAAAAAACGGATAATCGATCGGATAAAAATCGGATAATTTTGGATAAAAATCGGATAATTTTGGATGAAAGACGGATAGATTTGCGCCCGCCGTAACAGCCAGCTCCGAACGCGGTCGCGTAGAGGTGGCGCGAATTCGCAGTAGAGCGCGCTATTGGCGGTTGCGGAATCGCTGATTAAGCATGTGTGAGGAATGGATTTTGACACTTCACTACATGCATATTAAACAAATACAAATATTTTATGGTGAAGGGGTCATAATATCACAGAATAACTGCATAACATGTGATGGGGGGCATTTCGTGAAGTGGAGGTGCCTTATTTCGTTTTGCGAGTTCTTAGATGCGCGAAAAACTTGCAATTTGCGGTATTAATTCAATTTGTTTAATCTCATGATACATTATTGCCATCAAAAGCCATCCACACTAAGTGTAAAAGGGAAGTGTAAGCGTTTCCACATATTATATACTTCTGCGATATTATTGAAGGTGCTCCTGATAATGGCACACAAATGATTTTGAGCTCTCAGGAAGACAAACAAGTGTTGTATTGGCAATTTTTATGGACAGGTTTCGGAGGACTGTGTTTTGTTCGGACGCTTTATTACAACGCGAATCTGTGTTCATAACTCGGGTGACGTTCTGCAGTTGTACTCAGACACGCTGACGGTTGTTCAGCGGGGTAAAAAGGCTTGTCGGTGCGACGGTGGGAGCAAAAACGGGGAGGAGTCGAATTGTTGGTTGTACCGCAGATGAAGAGAAATTCAAAACACTGAGACGGTTATCTGGCGGTGGAAAACGGGTTGACGGTGCAACGGCGGGGACGCGCTCTACCGTCAAATATGTGGCACGTTTCTCAACTCAGACAAAAGACGGGCGCGCCGCCATCAACAAATTTAGCCAAAAATAATAACAATGATAGGGGTTTCTAAGGCTCCTCATCTGACAGTGTGCCTCAGTCGGGTCTTCGGAGCCGGACCTGGAAGGTGACCTCGAGTCACTTCCCAGAAGATCCGCCAGATGCCGGAGGATAATTTTTGTCGCCGAGGGGAGGAAAGGTTTCGTTTAACAAGGTAAAGGATCGTAGCCCTACCGAGATTGGTCACAACGCCCCGCTAAACCATGATTCTGTTGCAGGTCTTCTTTTTGGTCAGTTATGAGCTCTCACCGGTTGCAAGGGAGGGCGACGTTGCTCACCCGCGTCGCTGTTTTCGAGCGTCGCGCGCGATGAGATGCGCGGCGACGCGACATCCCTGCTGTAGGGTGAAACCGAGTAAATTGAAATGTAGAGGGGACATAACTTGCTTTCCTGCGTTCATTTCTCGTCACAGATGATAGCCATTTACTTCCTTAAAGCGCTGAAGACTACTCGCTTGAATACACGGGATTGAATCCTCGGTACTACTAAAAAAGTTTCTTATCCGTTTTTTCATCCAAATTATCCGGTGGATCCGATTTTATCCGATCGGATATCCGAAATCCGATCCGATAAAAAAATCTGGTTTCGGATAGGATCCGTTATCCGAAATTCTCGTTTGGGACAGAATCCGATTTATCCGATGAGTCGATTTTGCAAAATCGGCAATATCCGAAAATCCGATCCGACGCGATTTTGGACATCGGATGGAATGTACACTGTCCAGGATGACAATACTTGGCAATGTTTGAGCAATCCTGTCTCGCACGCCCGTATTTTCACTCCCATTCGAGTACGAGAATGAGAATCGATACTTGAGAAAACACGTGATAACTTAGAATGATAGCACTATAAAAAGGGAGTGCAGTAGAGAACAAACTCGATTTTCCTCAATATAACATGTTTGTGCACTGATAAAATCCTCCATTTCAAGAGGTCAGCCAAAGTAGAGCGGCATTCTCGAAAGTGGACGAGAGTCAATAGGTATGCAGACATGTTATACTCAAGTAAGCCAAGCTATCTCTCGTGCACTCCCATTTGATAGTGCTATCACTCTCAATTATCACACGTTTTCACAAGTATCGATTGTCATTCTGTTACTCGAAGGGGTGTGAAAATACGGGCGTGGAAGGCAAGATTGCTCAAACATTGTCAAATATTGTCATCCTGAACAGTTTTCAGCTCTTCAAACGTCGTTGACGACATAGTACGGGCCGTGCGGACCTATCTATGCTGTTATCTCGACTATGCTTGAGAGCGTGTATGCTGCCTTTAAGTGATGCGATTAACTTGAAACAAGATGGGTTTATTGTGCTAAAAATAGATAATGGAGAAAAAGTAAAGGAAACCGTCAAAAAGGAGCCGCAGCATTCGAAAAATTCGCTAGAGATGGGTACACAAAATGAAGGAGACATCGTTCCGACAAACAGTCAACCTGGGAGTGATGGGATAATAGAGTAAGATTCCACCATTTGTTGTACTGCGGGGAGGAGTTTACAATCTCTTCATCATTAAGCTCTACTCGTGGACCAACTATTCATTCTCGTGGATACCCAAAAATTATTTTTCAGATTTTATGCCTATTTTGGAGAGTCCATCTATTGTTCAAAGCTACCTAGAAACGATGTTATGGCTTCTGAACTATGTCTATATTTTGAGAGAGAATATTTGGTGGACGAGTTGTCTCAGGCATGTACTTCTCATCACTCGGAGACTATGCACGAAAGGGAACCAGGATAAAGAGGCAGACCGGTATGAAAATCGAGGAGGAGGTTGAGCCACACATCTGACCGTTACTGAGTTCGAAAATAAACAAAAAGGGCGTGGCCCGTGGTGGTGATTGGGGGGTCTGTCTCGTGGTTGTCACCTATATATCGTTTATTTGGAGGACTTGAGATTTCGCACCTAACTTGTGTTATACGGGGGGTCTACTACACAACTGGATGAAAATCAAAAAAATCATCTGAGAGTGTACTGTGCCTTCAAAGGCAGTGTTTAAGAGGATTTTCGATTCCGAGTTTACCACTCATACAAAGCGTTTGCTTATACTTTGGGGCGCCCGAGGCGCGCACCAGATGTTTTACTAACATCACGAACAGGGCCGTGCGGAAGTCTTTTTCAAGATTTTCGAAAACGGAAACGGAAGAAAAATAGCTAAAATTCGCCGGAAACGGAAATCCGGAAACGGAAGTGAACTAAAAATCATAGTATAATTAAATGATAGGCTCCGTCGCTATTCATGGCATGCAGATGCACTTCTGTAGCTTGTGATCTCAATCTATTCGCACAAGCACCAGTGGGGATACGCTCTAAAATTGCAAGCGAGCCGAGGACAAATAGATTTGAAGCATGAAAGGAAGAAGTGCCGCTGCTGCCGATTCTCCTAATGAGCTGCAGATAGGTCTGCTCGAGGCACTCCACCTATAGTGTGCTGCTGATCTCTCCGATGTCGAGTTCTTCCCTTCGACTGATTTTTCCACTGCCATCGAAGTTCTACGACGGCTGCGGGTACACATGCCACCCACTATTGTTGAGAAATCAAATGTCCGTTTGAGGCTGATCCTAGAAGGTGATACTCAACTTTCTAGATATCAATTTTGGACGCTGAGAGGATCGTCCCCACTGCGCATCACGAGGGAAGATTTCTTGTAGTGGACCGAGGCGGGAATGATGCCTTTGTTGCGTACCTTGGTAGGGTTGGTGTTGTTGCTGCGGGCCATTACAAGGAGCGCATCTAGCTCCGGTAGAAAGAGGTGGTGGCTCAAAGACTTTCTCCATCTGCATAACGTGCTGCTGCTAACAACACATGCTGCTGGTAGTGTGGGGTCGCACTCGGAGGCCGACATCGAGTTCAACTCGTGGTCGGTAGCGACAGGTGCTGCTAGCTGCAGCACAAGCTGCCGATGAGAAGCGATCGAAATTCAGCTTGCGTTGGCAGCACGTCCTGCTGAAAACGAGGAGTTGTGGGCTATGGCGTGCAAATTCTGTTGAGCTGAAGTGAAACCCTGCGTGTGCGTGAGTAGCTAGAGACAAAAAGGGAAAGTTTCTGCCTGTCTGGTCCCTCAATCGGAGGACTCGATTGTAACAAAGTATGGCACTGACGCATGAAAGAGCAATGATCAGCCAATAGTGCAGCGGTTTTAAGGAAATCGTGATAAAGAGTTGTTAAGGCAAACTATGATGGTTTTCAACTGAGATGATACTTCTAACCACGGTCCGACTGCGAGATAACACCACTTACTCACTCGTGCATCAGTACCCAAAGTATGTCTTCTGTAGCCGCCACGGTCAAGCCCAAGTTGGGATTGTCCTGTGCGTTGGGGGGGGGGGGGGAGGGGAGGACCGTATACTGTGTGACGGTTGGAAGGAGAGGGACGCCGATTAAAGGCATCGTACGCGCAGAAAACCACTCACCGTTTTTTCGGTTCAAATGATTTTCGGGGCCCACCCAAGAACGTAGGGAGAGTTTGTTCGGTTAAAAACGCCTTATTCTCAAGATAAATGAGGTTAAATGTCCCAAATTCCGTCAAAAGAGGCCGGCCGTCCGTCAGTCATCTGACATAATTTGCTGTCAGCCATCATATAAGTATATGATCAACATTTGATACAGAATAACTGAGGGGATGTTGATGGAATATACTATACGATTACGTGAAGAATGACTTTTCTACACACATCGATTACCCTTTCCTTCTCCGCAAATCACTTGAACGAAAGATAAACTTCATTTGATCGTGAGATCGTCGGTCAAAACAGCGATCTCTAACCATCGACTCTTCCTTGTGGGGAATGGTGAAGGTTCCCTATAGACTTGCAACTTCAAAATTTGACGTTTTCTTAATCCACTTTTTCTTGCATTCAATATATTTTTAGTTTTAATCATTAATTTTGAAACAGTTTTTTCACTCCTCTAGAAATTGACTATTCTTAATGAAATGATCTGCCTAGACCATGAAAAATTTCATTGAGCTGTCTTGGAGTCGAAACTTTTCGGAAAATTTCTTGAAGTGATTTTTGAAAAACTATTTGTTGTTCGCTCATAACATTTTTGCCCTTAAAGATGGATCTTTGAACGGGGCTGTTCCCAAAATCTTGCTGAAATTTTGCGTCAAATAATGTTTTCAGTTTGAGTAAAATACGTCTTCAATCTCTCAGCCGGTTTCAATTTATAAAAATAACGTTTCTTCCACCAAAAGCAATCAGTTTTTCGTCCATAACTTTCTTATCCTAGAAGACAGCCCATTGGAGAAGGATGTTTTCGGAATTCCCATAAAATTCTGCATCGAATAATGTTCGAATATTCACCTTTTCCGAATAGTCGAACTCGAATAATGTTCGAATATTCACACTTTTCGAATATTCAAATGTTCGAATAAAAATTCGAATATTTATTCGAACTCGAATATTCGGTCCTCACCATACTATGAAGCTCGGCTCCACCGACCTGGCTGGCTCATGGGGCTAGCAAAGTTAGGAACCCGATATATCATTCGACGCAGAATTTTACGTAGGTTTCAAAAACAACCTTCACCAGAATGGTTAAAGAATTATAGGCGAAAAACCGGTGTTTCGTAAAATGAATTAGGCTGAAGGATAGAGAAAATATTTTTCCAAACTGGAAACACAAGTCGACGCAGAGTTCCATCGAGATTCCGAAAACAATTTTCACCAAAGGTCTATCTCCAAGCACGAAAAAGTTATGGACGAAAAACCGATAATTCCAGGAGAAAAAATGCACTCCATAAACTGGAATCGGCTGGAAGAAGAGAACTTATTTTTTTGAAACCGAAAAAGGTATTCGATGCAGAGATTTATGGGGATTCCGAAAACAACCCTCACCAAAGGCCTATCTCTGAGCACAAAAAAGTTATGGACGAAAAACCGGCAGTGACACCCACCCAATCTTGAAAATGACTAACATGAGCGTTGGATCACATTCATTCTTTTTTCGGGGCGTTTCCCCAGTTGTCACCCGTTTTCCCAATGGTGAAGGTTTCCCCCTTCACCTGCCCAGAGGTGAAGGTTGGTGGAGTACATGGCTCCACCCAACGAGGCTATGCCTCCGATCCGCCCACCCTCCTCATTCTCAGGCAAACTCAAATGTCGACAGCAGGTTTCTGAGGTGTCGTCAAAGAGCACATCAGCCGAGGACACGAAAAAATTGGTGATTTCGGCGCGAGAGAACCTGGTATCACGCCGAAAAGTCCAGCTGTAGACCTCCTAGCGCCTGATTAGGAGACGGCGGCATGGATTAACCGAAGCCCCGAAAGGTTCAGCTGTCGACCTGCTACCGCCGGATTTATGGATTTCCCTTTAGACATCCTATCGCCGGGCTTTTATTAACAGGTTGGCCAACTTCAAAATTCGGAGCAGTTATACGAACTGACACTTCGCAGGATTCAAAAACTATTGCTGCATTATTACTATGCCCAGCTGTTATTGTAGAGTCCCAAAGCTCGACTGCCCTTACTTAAACATGGGCATTTCGGTTTTTTTTTCTGTCGTAGTTGTTATCGAGGTGTAACTCTTACTAACTCAATATTTGTGCTATTTCGCAACCGGTAGAAGAAAAAATAAGAAAAATAATAATTGATTTACTTTCGAACCGATTCTACTTTTACCGGCTTTATTTGAAGCTAGGATATAAAAACCAAGAGATTTGGACAAAATAACGATATATATATATATATCTTTTGATTATGTGAGGACTTGATTATGATACTGAAACTGGTTAATCAAATTTCTCCAATGGGGCCAAATTCTCAGTTTCCGGGACTTTTTCGAAACAGGAACTCCTAGCATAGCCTCATTATCCAACGATTTTCCCCCACCAAAACTCACATTTACGGGTGTAGAAATTATTCACAATGTCTTGTCTGATTATGAGTAGTTTCCCGATTGTGGTTATTTCTTTTCAGAAACCCTTGAAAATTGTTAAAATCGAATCTCTGAAAAATGGTTGATAAGTGGCGAAATAAATTTAGGCGGAAGCATTGTTCAGAATTATCAAATCAGAAGTTGATTGGCTTGAAGACGTTGGATGATGAAGATATAATGGGAATCGTACTTTCCAAACATTTCAAGAAATGCGAAATTAGCTAAATTGGGACAAAGTTCCTCTAACTCGATTTGGAACTAGGAATTCAGTCCTCACATAATTCAAATGTTCTAGGATCTTGAACAGAGTCAATGGATTGAAAGAAGAGAACGATGTGTATTAAAATATTTTCGGTCCCTTGAACCTCAACTGACACTTCGATGTGAAATAGGAAAGTAGGGATTTCGGGTGGCGCTATTAGATAGAGAAAGTGCTGCGCCTACGAAAGGCATACCATATTAGCTGAAAAAGATACATTAAAACTGTAAAACAGTTAAATTCTGGTGGTTTTCGCGCGGCCTGTTGCGGAGCGGAGGTTAGAGACAGCGAGCGAGCAGAGAGTCGACGGAGGCAGCAGCATCGCGCGCGCTGTGTGTGCTTTGAATGATCAGAATTTCAAATTTTACAGAAGATACGCAGGAGGGAAAACCCGCTGATCTGTGCGCAAGGTATCTTTCATAGTCCTCACCGCAAGCGCGGAATGCGCGTGACGTTCGGAACGAGCGGTGGACTATGAAACTTTTTACCGTGCAGGACGGACGCGAAGCAACTGTGAAATCCCCGGCAGCGCCGAAATGACTTTGCGGAGTAAAGCTGGGCAAAAGTTGTGGCGTGCACGAAAGTGCTAGGCTTGCGTTTGCGCACACGGTAGCGTAGGATAATGGTAGAATTATTTATGATGCAGCAGACTTGAACTGAGCATCAAGTAATGATGCAAACAGCAACAGCGCAATGACGATTTGGGCGGCGCCGTCATGGGGGTGCTGGGGCGGCATGCAGGAACGCGTAGGGACGGGGTTTGGAAATCCTGTGCGTGAGGAGGCGTTCAGAGTTCATTTGCCACGCGACGTTATAATTAGCCTACGTATCGATCAAGCGACGTCGCGTCGCGTCTTCGCTAGGTGTTCACAGTGAAGTGGCGCATTACATCAGATTTGATGCGCAAGTGAAGATCGCTCCGCGTCGATCGCGTCGCGCTGCAGTGGTCAGAAGACGAGCTGGTTGTTGGTTTTCTTCAGGTTTTTTTTCATTAACTCATTCAAATCTCACAATGAAAACATTAAATGGAGCATAATAAGGACCGCTTGCACTGAAACAAACACGAAGGAACTGCTGCTAATTTCAGAGAAAAATTGATGTTGCCTGCTTGCGCGAAATCGCGTGCGCACGCGATTGCGCATAATTGCCCAGCTTTCGCACAGTGTCCACACCTAAACCCCTACGCGATTTTGACGTCGCACTGACACTGACATACACCATCGCGCTCATATACCAAACTCTGTACGCCAACTGACACACTCCGCGCTGAACGCTCACTCTCGTTCTCGGCTTATCGTATGGGTCTCCGCGTTCACCGTTCACTCTAGCACACGCGCGCGACGCGATGCATGCCGCTCCTGGATGGGTCGAGCACGCCCCGCGCGGTGAAAAGTTTCATTTCCCACCACTTGCTGGCTGCCAGGACTATGAAAGATGCTAAAGCAGCCTGCCGCTGCACTTCTGACCCAGACTAAGGGCGCCTGAGTAATATAAATCCAAAAATAAGAAGATTCGAGTATTTGAGTATTCGATTCAACCAGAAGTTATTTTTTCGAATGTTCGTTTCGCTCGGGAATTTCGATTTTTGCTTTTTTAAACCTTTGATTTATTCAGAAATTTACATAATTCGGGTTTCGGAATATTCGGTTTGCTCGAAAAGCTTGAATATTGGATTTTCTGAATAGTCGGCCACTTTTCTGTCACAACATTCAAATTTCCGGCCATTGAAAAAAAAACGTGCAGAAAGTATTCATGATCTATTCGGAAAAATGTATTCCGAAAAAAATCAGATTTTCATTCGAGTATTCGGATATGTTTTCCAAGTATGCATTCGCCTCGAATAGAAGACAGGTTTTTAAATGCAATCGTTTCACCTTGCTCGAATTCATCCACTCAATCCCAAATTTCAAAAACGCGTTATTCGAGGATTCAATTCATCCGAAAATTCTGAAAATGTCCCGTTTAAATTTATTCTCACATTCGATAACTTCTAAGTGGTTACAATCAAAAAACTTATTCATCAGAAATTTTTCAATAGTGGCTATCCGCATAAGGCCCTAGTTATACATCTGCGATTCGGTGCCGCTGGTTTTCGCCGGACGTCTGCGATTGATCAGATTTCGAAGTTGACCAATAGCAGACATGCCGCGGAAGCCAGCGGCAGCGAAACGCTGGTGTATAACTAGGCCCTAATTCATTCATCTGAGGTGTTCTGAATACGCTATATTTGAATTATTGTCTCATTTAAAACCTAACGACGATTGCCCATGTTTATTAATTAGAGGCAGGGTTTGCGATTACAAACGGTTGTTGTGCTATCCTCATAAGAAAGTAGATCTGACCATCACGAATGTTGAAATAAGCGGGAAGTTGTAGAAAAAGCGCTCAGGAGTATGTTACTGCTTTGTCCGTCCGCCTTCAATTACCGAGATTTCTATAAATGGCTGTTTTGTCAACATTTATTTTGCTTCTAAAACAATTTCTGAGCACCTCTGTAGACTACTGACTATTTTAAGAGCAAAATAAAAGGCGGAGAAACATGCATCAATGAAAATCTCGTTAATTGGGGGCCTGCCGACACCGGTAATTAGCCGTCACACCTTGTTGTTGAGCGTTTTTACCGCAAATTTTCGGTTTTTTTTCACTTATTTTTACTTTTGTAATGACCAAGTCTACACTCTCATGAAGAGAGCTCAAAAACCTTTTTTATCGCGAATCCTGCCTTTAACTACAGCATCAATATACTACATCTAATGAGGAATGTGGAGAGTTTCTCCACTATGATCTTCATAAAGTCTCTCAAAGAATCTAAAACATGAGGTGAGTCCTTCAGAAATTTTCTAACAAATAAATAAGTTCAAAAATATATCCTATCCTCGATTTAATTGTATTACGTGTAAACATTTGTACAAATATTCGAGCAATTATTCGATTCCTCATTTGAACACGGTTTTCAAGTATTATACTTGTACAAATGAACAACTTTTTTCTGAAGGGCAATGTAAGCTGAATTGAGACAAATATTCGAACAAACGGAATTTTATCTTGACTGAAAGCAAAGATATTTTGGAATCCCTGAAGGAATGGAACACTCGAGAGGCGAAAACTATGAAACCTCCACTAAGTCGAGAAGCAAAGCAGTAAAAAATCACGACGGAATCGAATATTCAGAAAAGGATGTTCCAGTATTTCAAATAAACCTAATGTTTGAAAAAATACGCGTAATAAAATCCCAAGAGTCAATAAAATATAAGAGTACCTTGAAAAATAAGAGTATAAGAGTATTGCCCAAAAACAGGTGTGCTTCACGAGAGACAAAAAACAGAAGCAGGTTCTTCAATTGCGCAACGGGCTGAATAGTTCACCAAGCATGCGGAGAATCGGACGATCAATGATCACCAGCGATGGGATGTGTTGCCTTGTCAACCTGCTGTGAACCTGCTATCGACAGTTCGATAGCAGGTCAATAACAGGTCCATGTTTTTCTCCCGAAAGAACCTGCTATCGCCGGTTGCTCGAGAAAGAGGTGGGTCAACCTGCTGTCGACATTTGAGTTTGCCTGAGTTGCTTGGCGCCACAAGACGATCACCCGCGAAAAACGCACTAAAACGCATCATTCCAGTGCAAGGATTTTCTGGCCAAGATTAGTTGTCCGATAGGATGAACGAGTTCTCGATGGTTGCGAGGGGTGAATGATGGGGTCAAACGAAGATGGAAGGGAATATTATGCTAGACGGTATTAAGTTGGGTCCAAAGGAAAGCATCGAGCAGCAGAGAGTTGAGAATTTACATACGCAATGAGTCCCTTTGTCCCAACAAACACTTCAACTGAGAGTGCGGGGGCGAGGTGAGAGTACATTACGTGTGCTTCTGGTGCGTTTTTCTCAATTTCTTCGTCATTTCAGCTTCTAATGAAGATACAACCCAGAAACTGTGTTCACCACTTTCCATAAGATTTTGCACACGACGTAGTGTCTGCAGTTATCATATGATTTATACGGGCTGTTAATCACATTCTAGATAGTGGCGTTCCATAAGAACAATATTGCTCTGAACCGTTGGAAATATGTCCAACTACATTTGCAGAACTGCATGGATCTTATCTAAGCCGTCGTTAGGCCTCCAAAGAAGCACCGATTGCACCTATATCTTTTTGTGTGCCACCTATAAGGAAAATCATGACAGCGTGAATATAATTGCGGCGTTGTAAGAAATGGGGTCTTGTTAAAATAGGCCGATCGCTTGTGCTTCGCCAGTATGGCCCGAGGATATTGAACAGTGCGTAGAAAGTCCCTCAGCGGCTGCATCCCAGCTCACAATTACTCTGTGGTGGTCTCTGAGGTATCGCTAAAGAGTACTACATTTCGAATATAGCCAGTAATGGGGTGGTCGGTCATGGAGGAATGCACAAATGCTGACAACGATGCTTCAACAAGAAGGACCGCTCGCTAGCGGCGGACTTTGAAAGCGAAAGGCACAGATCTAGGATTTCCCAGACAATACATAACGCAAATTGGGTAGAACAGTACAACGATCGTAGTTAGCTGCTATGTCTTGGCATAGAACTATCGACAAGGGGGGGGTATTTTGACAAGACGCAGATACACCCACGAAGGGGGATTCGACATGCGCAAAGCGTCTTTTTTTGGTGGCTGTTCACTTGTGTAACGGTGAAAAATCGACGGTTTTCCAGAATTTCCCTAACTAAAATGGTTTCTGACCGCTGTGGAACCATCGGAATCTTGAATTGATCTGAGTCTCATCCCATGAAGCCTCAATTCAGACGCGAAGTCTCCAGCTATTAATTAAACTCTCTGCACGATATTGTGAACTAAACCTAGGCGGACGAAAAATATCCTTGCGCTAAGCCGCGGTAAATAAGAAATAGAAAGCTAGAAAGGAAAAAAATGATACAAGACGGGGACAGGAGAACAAAAAAACAATCTAGTGAATTCTAACAATGTTTGCGCACAAAGGGGAGATTGTGCCACCTGGACCTAGTGTGAATATATCCCGCGAACCAATTCTCATGAGTGCGAGACGACGTCCAAAACTTTCCTAGATGATCCAAACGAGCGGGGGAAACAAGGATGATGCTTTCTATTGCTGAGTACTAAAAAGGGAAGATTCCTGGTGCTCATAGTCCGTACCCAGAAAAACGCGATAAGAGAAGATAGTAGTAATATATGTATACTGACTTCAACGAGGTCCATAGGAATGTCCGACGTCTTGTTCAGATGACCGATGATAGTTGGCACCTGTGCTCTCACGCTGCCATCATTTGTGACTGTCATACTCCGAGGATAGAGCGAATACGCAAATGATGCTGAAACATATCTAATGATGCGCCTGTTATTCAATTAGTGTCGAACAATCAGACCGCTATACGACAACTGCTCAGGAACTCGGAGCTCGCCACCCGCGCGCATTTTGGGCCTCGCTCGCCACCCGCTCACCTCTTGTTTCGAAGAGCTCGCCACCCGCTACCCCCTCGGCCTCGCTCGCCACCCGCTATGGGTATAGCGGGTCGCGAGCGCGAGGAGAGGTGGTATAGCGGGTCGCGAGCTATTCGCTAGCGAGCCGCCCGCTGAAATGGTATCGTCCTTTAAAGTGTTTTGCAACATTTCCAAAATTTTCGCCTACATCATTTGTCATCATCTTTCTGTTTAGTGTTTCGCTTTTTTCTTTGAAATATAGTTATGGTTATAGTTTTATTACGACTACATGAGGCAATCGTTTGAAAAAAGGCATACATAACAAGGCAACTGCAAGAAAACTTGTAACAGACGCAGCGCTCCGCGTTGTTTTCGTTCCCTTTTCCTTCTCTGCAGCTCCCCAAAAGGATATTTTCAGATGACTAAGTTTCGCTTGGTCCAACCGTCTTTGGTTCGTGTTCCAGCCACCGTCAACCAGTTGGGAGTGCGAGCGTATGGAGGTAAGTAAAATGTTTACGACATTACTAACACTTATATGTCCTTGCTGCATATGCTGCTATATGCTGCTTATACTAAGTAACACTCATGTCGGTCCCCAGAGGCCGGATTCATGATTGCGTACCCAACACAAATCTTTGAATCCAGAGTTAACGCAATGATTCTTCCGGGCTCAGGAGAGATATTGGGGAAGGGGTGCGTCGTGAGAATTCCTGTGCTGATGATGAGAGGTTCCAATCCAGGACCGGCTTTACACTCCACCCCCCCCCCCTTCTCAGCACGTGCTGCTGGCATTACGAGCTGCTAACAGAAGTACGGGCTGAAATTGAGGAGGGGTCGAAACTAAGTATTCGTTGGCAGCACATGGTGTTGACAGGGAAGGGTTGAACTCGATTTCTGTTCTGAGGGAAATTGTTCTTGATAAGCGCTTTTTCATCTTTAACGTTGATTGAACGTCGTTTTCATGAATAGTTGTCATGATTCACATAGTACGTAACCTAATAAGCGTTGCCGCAAATCCTTTTTTGTCCAAAATATCCTTCTGAAAGCCTCCAATCAAGCCGTTTTTTTTTCGACACTTGGACACCCCCTTGCACCGAAAACTTTTTTTTCTCTGCAACGTTGAATCTACGTTGTTTTCATATATAGTAACTCCTTTTCACATAGTACGATTCATGATAAGCGTTGCCGCGAAATTTCCACCCTTTGTCCCACAAATTCCCCCATGAAAACGTCCATTCGAGCCGATTTTTTCGACGCTTGGACAGACCCCTTGCACCGAAAACTACTTTTTTCTCTGAAACGTTGAATCAACATTGTTTTCATGAATAAATACTCCTTTTCACATAGTACGATTCATGATAAGCGTTGCCGCAAAATTTTCACCCTTTGTCCCATAAACTCCCCCTGAAAAACCTCCGCGGAAGCCGTTTTTTCGACACTTGGACAGCCCCCTTGCACCGAAAACTACTTTTTTCTCTGAAACGTTGAATGAACGTTTTGAAGAAAAAAGTAGTTTTCGGTGGAAGGGGGGTGTCCAAGTGTCGAAAAAAAAAACGGCTCGAATGGACGTTTTCAGGGGGGAATTTGTGGGAGAAGGGGTGGAAATTTTGCGGCAACGCTTATCATGAATCGTACTATGTGAAAAGGAGTATTTATTCATGAAAACAACGTTGATTCAACGTTTCAAAGAAAAAAGTAGTTTTCATTGCAAGGGGGCTGTCCAAGTGTCGAAAAAACGGCTTCCGCGGAGGTTTTTCAGGGGGGAATTTGTGGGAGAAGGGGTGGAAATTCCGCGGCAACGCTTATCATGAATCGTACTATGTGAAAAGGAGTATTTATTCATGAAAAAAACGTTGATTCAACGTTTTAAAGAAAAGTAGTTTTCATTGCAAGGGGCTGTCCAAGTGTCGAAAAACGGCTTCCGCGGAGGTTTTTCAGGGGAATTTGTGGAGAAGGGGTGGAAATTCCGCGGCAACGCTTATCATGAATCGTACTATGTGAAAAGGAGTATTTATTCATGAAAAAAACGTTGATTCAACGTTTTAAAGAAAAAAGTAGTTTTCATTGCAAGGGGGCTGTCCAAGTGTCGAAAAAACGGCTTCCGCGGAGGTTTTTCAGGGGGAATTTGTGGGAGAAGGGGTGGAAATTCCGCGGCAACGCTTATCATGAATCGTACTATGTGAAAAGGAGTATTTATTCATGAAAAAAACGTTGATTCAACGTTTTAAAGAAAAAAGTAGTTTTCATTGCAAGGGGGCTGTCCAAGTGTCGAAAAAACGGCTTCCGCGGAGGTTTTCAGGGGAATTTGTGGGAGAAGGGTGGAAATTCCGCGGCAACGCTTATCATGAATCGTACTATGTGAAAGGAGTATTTATTCATGAAAAAACGTTGATTCAACGTTTTAAAGAAAAAGTAGTTTTCATTGCAAGGGGCTGTCCAAGTGGCGAAAAAGCGGCTTCCGCGGAGGTTTTTCAGGGGGGAATTTGTGGGAGAAGGGGTGGAAATTCCGCGGCAACGCTTATCATGAATCGTACTATGTGAAAAGGAGTATTTATTCATGAAAACGACGTTGATTCGACGTTTCAAAGAAAAAAGTAGTTTTCATTGCAAGGGGGCTGTCCAAGTGTCGAAAAACGGCTTCCGCGGAGGTTTTTCAGGGGGAATTTGTGGGAGAAGGGGTGGAAATTCCGCGGCAACGCTTATCATGAATCGTACTATGTGAAAAGGAGTATTTATTCATGAAAAAAACGTTGATTCAACGTTTTAAAGAAAAAAGTAGTTTTCGGTGCAAGGGGGGTGTCCAAGTGTCGAAAAAAACGGCTCGAATGGACGTTTTCAGGGGGGAATTTGTGGGACAAAGGGTGAACATTTTGCGGCAACGTTTATCAACTAACATACTGGATGAAAAGGAGTATCTGTTCATGAAAACGTCGTTAAATCAACGTTTCAGAGAAAAAAGGAAATCTAGGGGGAAGGGGAGTGTCCAAGTGTCGAAAAAAAGGCAATGGAGATCGCGACACGAGTCCATTCTCGTTTACCGCCTTCTATCAAAAAAAAAAACGCAGCAATCGGTGGTACATCAACACGAACGAAGACATGGTTTAGGATTTTCTCAAATCGGACGCCGTGGCGCGCATTACGAGATTCGACTACCGCGATTTACGCAACCTACAGGCAAGCGACCTTGAAAAAAGCGCAATCAACGCTGAAGCGATCAGATTAGTGGTAAACATTTTCAAATGTTCGAGTTCAAAATATTGATTTCAAAGGCAAATTTTGATCTTCCATTATCTCTCTAGGCTGATATCAACCTCACTATGAACGTGCTGCTTCGACGTGAATTGATGACCATGAGAAAAAAGGACCCAATTCACGAGCCGCAGGTTTTCGCAGTGACAAATTGTACCCGGGAGTGGAAGTTGATGGCCACCGATCCTTTCGTCGAGGTATTACTTGTTCTCCAGAATTTATAATACTTCTGAAACGTTTGTTTAGATGAACCTGAATGCATGTATTCTGGGATGGCAACCTAAAACCAAGGATAACGCGTATCAGAAAGTTGCTGCGATATTTCGGTTCCTCCTGCTGCGCGTAAGTCTCTATACAGTCATACAGCTCGGCTAGTTGGAGCACATTACTGCTATCCAGATCACAGAGCCGCCATCTAGGATCCAGGAATACTCGATACGCGTGAATGGAGTGAACGGACGGAACGATAAGCTGAAAAACATGCCCACGGCTAATGAGACGACACTTATAGGTGCGGCTCTCATCCTGTTTTGTTTCGCTGCCGAATTCAATAAATCGTTGTTCAGACTTTGTCGAGGACTTCATGGGCTTTGGAGAACCCGATATCCGACGTGGAGTCGTTGCGAACTTTGGCGATTCAAGGTATTCATTCAGCAACATAGCCGGTTCTGTCGAAGAATTGATCAACTTTCTCAATGTCTTTCAGCTTCTACAAGGGACTTGGGAGAACAGAGTTCGAGCGCAAGACGGCCTTTGATGCTCTAGTGCAGGACAGGCTCAAATGGAGAACGGAAATTTTCAAAGCGCTTCAAAAAGCACTGTAAGTTGTTCGTATATTTTTCAACTCTTTATCGTTCTCGGCTTGTAAATCTTACTTCAGAAGGGACATCCGGAGCTACAAATGTCGGCAGCAAGGCGGCAGTTTTCAATGGATTCCTAACGCAGTGAGTGGATTGCCATTGTTCCTTAATCATAACCAAACATTTTTACATATATCTATATTTTTCAGAGGCACGGAAACTCAAAGAGCAGTCAGCAGTCTACAAGTGCCGCGGATCCATCGCAAGCTATGGAAATGGACCCGCAAGGAAGCCCGGAAGTGTCTTAACTGCCTGGATGAACTGAATTTTTGATCGATGGTTTTTTTGAGCACCGTAGTTTTTGTTGAGCTTTAGAAAATTGTGATCTCTGTTAATGCGAAGTATTACATTTATGCGTTATGATACAATCAGTAGAAACACTTGGAATTCTAAGAATTTGGTGATTTATTTGAAACCGATTATAATAAATCATTCTTGACAGTGACAGACCTTCCGAGTTTTTTGGATATATGTACTGTTACTTAGAATAATTGGTGCCATCTCAACAGAGAGGGGCACTATGATATCGCTCTTAGCCACGCCCATTTTTTCATGCCGCAACGACTTTATTGAATATAGAATGGGAGAAAAACCATTTGTTGGTGTTTAAATTGAGCGGCGGCACGGAAAAATGGGCGTGGTCAAGCGCTATACCAAGTCCGCCCCTCATACAGGCGATAATAGTGGATAACCGAAACGAAAATTCAAGTATGGCATGAAATTCAAGCGGAAGCCACATTCAAGAGCTCGCCACCCGCTATCTTTCCGTCGGCGACCGGCGCTAGGCGAGCGCGCCGACGTAGAGTTGCGAGCGCGCCGCCGTAATGTGGTTAGCGGGTGGCGAGCGCCAGCATGCCAGTGCTCGCCACCCGCTACCATTCTGCTCGCGGGCGGCGCGAGGTGCTGCGCGCCGCCGGACTTTTGGTTAGCGGGTGGCGAGCTCCAACTTTCTGAGTGTAGGCGTAAGGAGATGAAAACAGACCGTAGTGTTTGTCGTCTTCGTATTTCTCTTGGTAATAGACATCCTGACAGCGTCGTATGCAGGTTCGAGTCTTCTCAGCAGCGAAGAAGGTGGCTGGAGAACATGGTACACCACATGATCGATCGAACGAATAAGGTCGACAGCCATCTCGTCCACCTAGAACCATAATGGAGTGAAATTGCAGTGATGTGGTCTCATGCTAGAGGTGCCGACCTGTGACGAGGCCTTCGTTAACCCAGTAGACGAGTGCCTTCAGTGGATCACCGCCATAGCAGTTGCCACAAACTGTACAGCAACCGAGCACATCCTCTTCACTGAGCAACGCTCGAAAAGTACCGTTTGACTTAATGCAGGCACGATCCGATGCTACGCCAGCAGCTGCTACCGCCTTAACAGTGCAAGTGAAAAGAAAACGAACAAATTCTCTGCATAAGATGTAGCTGTATATTGTGTAAAAACGAACTACATAGAACATTGATATATCAGTTATCAGCTCGTGAAAAACTTGCAGAAGAGTGAGCACACACAAAAACTGAGGAAGTCGCGCACTAATAGCAGGGAAGGGCATGTGGACTTACATAACAACTACCGCATCCTCCTTGATTTGGAACCCTCGATATTGAAGGACAGTTGGGCCATTTGAGACGGGCATCGAAATGTGTCGGAAGCGAAGAATCCGGAAAGTCGACGAGTTCTCTAAAACGCAGCTAAAAGCCGTAAATTATCACTTCTTCGTCGAATGCACGATTAAAGACAGTCTTCACGATAAAAATAGCCTCCGAGTTCTCACGGAGAGTAGAAAGGTCCGATGCTCATTGCAACAACAATTGTGAAAAAATGGCTAAAAACGAGCTATACTTAGACCCCCTATACGGCCCCAAAACTTCAATGTGCTATGCCCGCTTTGCCGGCTTTCTCGATGTTTCTTGAGGAGGTAGGCGGGGCGGGCAAACCACGCTCAAGCTTTAGGGCCACCCAGGGCTATTTATTGTACGCTTTAGCTCCTTTTGGACAATGTTCTTTCAATGGAATACGAACCTTTTCATCACTGCCTAAAACTCGCAGCTGTTTTTATCCTGAACACTGCCTTTAAGGCTCCGTCCGTACGTGGCGAGAACGCTCGCCCTCGCTCTCCAGCGCTCCTCAGCGCTCTACAACGCTGATGAATGCCCGTATAGGAAGAATGACACCTGCAAATGCATTCTACCTCGTGTCGATTCGTTTGAAAATGCTTGACCTGGTGATCACTCACTCGAATCGACTCGTTTGCTGCTCATGTCTCACGGTTTCGGATGGCCTTGGTAGGCATATTGGACACGATGGTACTGGTTTTGAGGTAGGTTTGGCTTTTATTGTTCGAGAGATAAAGCAAGTGGCTTAAAAGTGGCTGCATCTCTCCCGAATTAAGCGTGAGCGAGCGAGAGGAGGCACAAACGCGCGGTAGCGGGCGTGAGCGCGCGAGAGCGAGCATAAGCACGCGTGAGCGGCCAGCAAATCTAGTGCCCTCGATGAACATCGATTTTGCGTGATCGCGCGCCCTCACAACGTATGGACGGACGCTGCCTAGGTGAGCCTGATATCTACTGATAGTTTTTGACATTGATGAGATTTCAATCGCAAATGGCTGACTGTTAGACAGCACGCCGAAAACTGCCATTTGGATCCGGAAAGACTTGATGTTTTGAGCTTCTCAGGAAATCCCACGTCTGCTGAAACAGGCGCCGGAAATTCTGATCATGATTGACTTACTGAATGTGTCTCTTCATCGGCTCCGAGTCGAAGAATGATTGTAGCTGATCGAGCACTTCCTGTACAGCGGTAGCATTACGAGTGTATTCGAAGCCATAGGATCGGTTTTTGACGCCAAAACGATTGAATTTCGCCTAAATTTGTCAGAAGGGAGAATCCGGATGGGTAGATAAAGGGAATACGTTTCAATCTCATTTGTTTGAGACAACGCAAAAATCCTTCCTTTCAGGAGTTGATACTGTTTCTCTTCTTCTATTTGTGAGAGCGCCTTCGCTGGCTAGTGGAATATTTTTTGGAAAAACTTCGAAGGCACAGTCCAAGCTCAGGGACGATATCAGAGATTCCCACATAATTGTGAAGTACGCCCACCCTATAGGGCGAGTGTGGGGCAGTGGCAAGAGGCGTCACTGTCACGCACACGGTCGAGTGATCAATCCCCGCCCACGGTCATCCAAACCTTCTATACATCCGTGGTCGGTAAACTGGTATCAGACTTGTCTGGGAGGATAAAAACACTGACTTGAACATCGGCTGGCCCCCGCAAGTCAATGTATAGGCCCAATACACATCCAAAAGCCTCTACGATTCTGAATTGAAGTTGATTGTGTAGCGCATCTTCAGAGGATTGATATACGCTGAGAACTTTATCCATTATTTTATTTTTGTCCATCCTTTATGTCACCTGCCAAATGTGAGCTCTTAATTCCTGCGAATAAGTGAGATATAGGGGGAAGCCACCTTGAGGCGCCCATATCAGGAAGCCATATTGGCACGCCTCTTATACGATCTTACGAGCTCAGCAGTGGTAGGATGAGCGATGGCTTCCCATGAATAGCCCCGTTCTTATCTCCATTTTCAGCCTCTCTCTTTATTCAGGTCGGCTTGCATACATCGATTGCAAATGACGAATGTTACAAGCCTCGGACAACTCGTCCACCATGCTCTCGCAGCTCAATCTTTGAGGGACCATACCTCCGTTCACAGGTGGTCTTGTACTATTTCAGAGACATCATTGGACTCAGCGTGGGACAGTTTTCAAGATAGGCGGGAGAAAAGAGAAAACGATTCTGAGGTTGGACTGTGCCTTTAAAAAGCCCGCTACATGTACGATGCTGTAACAGCCTTTCACTGATATTACGAGCTGGCCGGAGAGGGAAACGAAGCTGCCGAATATGCTTGGAACTCGTTATCGACAGTTACAATCCGCCATGATCTACCGCCCGTTGCCTCTCCGCCCGGTTTGAATAATCGAGGAAAGGCTGTGTATGATAGTATCCTACATATAAAGGCCTTATAGGTTGTTACCCCATAGGATCGCACTCCGCTGCGGCGCTAGAGTGTATCAAACGAATAATATAGATTTTTTCGAATAAATTTAGTTTTATTTATTTATTCAAAGACGTGGAAGAAATCATACGTGATCAATACATAAAAATAAACAGAGAAAATGATCTGGCAGCAGAACATCAAGGCTTTGGATGCTGAAATATCTGATTAGACTCGTTTTGTTATAAGATTTTTAAAAACAAGCAGAGACGTAAGAATAATTTTTTCGTTCTCATTTAGCAGTGAGTTGAACTCCCTTGCAGTTCTATATGTAAAAAAAACTCGATCTTGTGTTCGATTTTGCGACTGAGACATAGAGTCTGAGCTTTCCTCTTTTGCTCCTCGTCAGTGTAGTACCAAAAAACAGAGTAGGGTCAATAGAAACTCTTCTACAGTGCGTTGCAAAATTATACGACATACCCGAATTTTCGCTATTCCAAACTTCGCGTGATTTAAGGAGACAAACGGTTAACGTCAATCGATGCAGCACCCTCGAAAACCCCTTGGTACGAATCTTCATGAAATTAGAGCAACTGGCAGGAATCTGGCAATGGAAATCGTCAAAAATGGCCGTTGCAAAATTATACGACATAGCTGACGTTCTCGCAGAAATTGCGATTCTAGACCCTCTGTATCAGTTCGTTCGTGGTAAAAACCATTATGAACATCAAGTTAATAGTCTTCAGAATTGCCTTGATGCCCAACCACTTCGAAAACTCTTTTTGGTATGTTTAAACCCAGCTTTTTGAGAACGCCCCTTTCAATCTGCGCCCATTCGTTTATCACGGATAGTTTGAGCGAAACCACACACTCGTACTGTCTCCTCTGGTTGTATACTAGAAGCTGGGGAAGATATCAAACGTTTTCCTCTGGGTTAAGGTCCCCGGCCGGCCATTCTAGCAAATTGGCATGATTGGCCTGAAACCAAGCCTGCGTCGTCATACTGCCAAGAAGTGAATCCGGATACGGACTAGAAATAACTGGAAACGATTTTCTGACACAGTCTGATAATCAGCGAGATTCATAGATCATGTCCCAAAACCTGGTCCACCACCCGAATCCGGGTCGACGCATTTTTCTTTCTCCTCGAAAGTTCCTACTCAAGGGTAGTTCTGATCCATCTGTGGATCCTTCGAAACCCTTTCTTATCGGTCGAAAGCAAGCTCACTCCGAACGAGCCTGAAATATTCTAATCTATTTAATTATTTTAACTAAGTATTCTAAGCACTGGAGAGATCTACAAAAGGACCCACACTTATCCTCGTCTAGGAACTCTGGAGGAATGTGTGTGGAAAAAATAATGTATAGACCCAGATTCAGGTCATGTGGCAAGTATGACGACGCAGGCTTGGTTTCAGGCCAATCACGCCAATTTGCTAGAATGGCCGGCCGGGGACCTCAACCCAGAGGAAAACGTTCGATATCTTCCCCAGCTTCTAGTATACAACCAGAGGAGACAGTACGAGTGTGTGGTTTCGCTCAAACTAGCCGTTATAAGCGAATGGGCGCAGATTGAAAGGGGCGTTTACAAAAAGCTGGGTTTAAACATACCAAAAAGAGTTTTCGAAGTGGTTGGGCATCAAGGCAATTCTGAAGACTATTAACTTGATGTTCACAATGGTTTTTACCATGAACGAACTGTTACAGAGGGTCTAGAATCGCAATTTCTGCGAGAACGTCAGCTATGTCGTATAATTTTGCAACGGCCATTTTTGACAATTTCCGTTGCCAGATTCCTGCCAGTTGCTCTAATTTCATAAAGATTCGTACCAAGGGGTTTTCGAGGGTGCTGCATCGATTGACGTTAACCGTTTGTCTCCTTAAATCACGCGAAGTTTGGAATCGCGAAATTTGGGGTATGTCGTATAATTTTGCAACGCACTGTAGTGATTATTTTGAACATCATCACAAGGTCAGCTTTTATTCTCCTTTTTTGAAGCGATTGCAATTTCAATCTCTTTGATCGCTCAATGTCATTTGGTAGTTGGAAGTAGTTCAAATCGAAACACCTCACCATCAGTTTCCGAGTAAAGTTGTTTTGGATGGTCTCTAAATAAATGATATCTTTTTTCTTATATGGATTAAAGATCGTGATCCCAGACTCCATGATCGGTCTTACGTAGGTCTTGTAGGCTCTCAAGTACACCTGAGGGTCTTTTGTTTTCAAGATTTTGAATAGATTGTATGTTCTATGACTTGCTTTTTTGACCATTGCTTTGTAGTGGTTATCAAAGTTCAAATTGTTCGACACCAAAAATCCTAGGTCTCTAACCACGGATACAGGGATGAGTACCGAATTTCTCAGTGTGTATTCTGTGACAAGATTACCGTATCCAGCCCCTATCGACAAATACAATACCGCCCGCGACTTTGGGAAAAACGGCGTTTTCGGCGCTTTTTTCCGCCGGAAAGCGCCGCTTTCTCATAACTTCGTTCAAAATGGTCCGTTCGGCCTGTAGGGGGCATATTCAGAATCAGCATCAAGAGCTCTTCATTTTGAGCTCACACATGTCTTACCCTGCAAACAAGGCATATAGGGTTGACAGAATCAATCGAGTGTACGAAAACTGAAGCTAGATACCAAATTTGTGTAAATATTTGACTTCGTATTGACCGTGCAGATCAAGGACGAGTTATATACAAGTATGTTAGACCAATTTATGGAGGTGGCGAAAGTGAAAATTGTCACATTTGCCGTCTTGCGCCACTGCCGTGATTTTGGCTTTGAAAAACGACCCTTCGACCACCGACGTCCCGTTCTCGTCCCAAACGGGGCCAATCGACCTGAGGCTCGACCTACAACATTACTTTTCTAACCTCTTTCAAATGAGCTTAGCGCTAGCCCAATCCGAAAAACGTGATTTTTCACTTTATTTAGGATGCACTTAACCAGCGTTTTTCCCCTGTTTGGCGAACCGGTAGGCACAAGCTTCGTCCCTCGCTCGGCCTCAAGGCGCCCGCGACCACAACCACGCTCAATAAAGACTCTTCTAAAACAGTTAAAGTCTCTCTCGAGGCTTTTCCCGCCTAGCGCCACCCCCGTGATTACGGCTTTTAAAAACGACCCTCGACCACCGACGTCCCGTTCTCGGCTCAAACGGGATCAATCGACCTAAGACGCGGCATACAACACTACTTTTTGATCCTCTCTCGAATGAGTTTTGCGCCAGCCCATTTCGGAAAGGTCCAATTTTCGTCACCCTCACCTGTTCCAAGTCCATTTTCGCTTCAAGCGGGACTACCCACGTCCCGTTCTCAGCTCAAACGGGCCCAATCGACCTGAGACTCGGCCTACAACATCACTTTTCTAACCTATTTCGAATAAGCACTGCGCCAGCCCAATCCGGAAATTTGATATTTCACCTCTTCAGGATGTGCTAAAACAGCGTTTTTTTTCGCACGTCTTTTAGTCGATTGTCAAGACCCGCTATGGCCAGGCCAGTGCACTGAGACAGACAGTTAAATTGAGAGAATGCGCACCCTCGCTGTTCCTGGCTCCCGAAAGCCACTGAAGGTACGCTTCACAACGTCCCTCATTCGTGGAGTTTCAATTATCACCCTCCACTGCGACATGCCGGCCCTTCTCGCAACCCTGTGGAGACAGTGGCAGAGATGCAGAGCTGCACAGCGCAGAGAAGAAGAGCAACAGACCAGGAGCAAGCCAGTCTGTCGCATCACTTATCGATTCGTCAGGCTTCGAACTGGGATACGGGCATTTTGACCCCGTCTCACCCCGGTAACCATAGTTTCGTTGGGTGGAGCCATGTACTCCACCAACCTTCACCCCTGGTCAGGTGAAGTGGGAAACCTTCACCATTGGGAAAACCGGTGACAACCGGTGAAAGGCCCCGAAAAAGAATCAAAGTGACCCAACACTCATGCAAGTCATTTTCAAGATTGGATGGGTGTCACTGCCCGTTTTTCGGCCATAACTTTTTTCCCTAATAGATAGCCTTATGGTGAAGGTTGTTTTCGGATTCCCCATACAATTCTGCATCGAATAGCGTTTCCACTTTTAAAAAATACGTTCCCCTACCAGCCGATTTCAGTCTATAAACTGCATTTTTTTTTGCCTAAGATTATCTGTTTTTCGTCCATTACTTTTTTGTGCTTGGAGATAGACCTTTGGTGAAGGTTGTTTTCGGGATTTCCATAGAATTCTGCGTCGACTGGTGTTTCCAGTTTGAAGAAATATTTTCTCGATCCCTCAGCCTAATTCATTTTACGAAACACCGGTTTTTCGCCTATAACTCTTCAAACGTTGGAGATAGAGTTTTGCTGAAAGTTGTTGTTTAAATCTACGTACAATTCTGCGTCGATTGACATATCGGGATCCTAACTTTGCTTGCTCCATAAGCCAGCCGGGTCAGTGGAGCCGAGCTCCATAGCAGGGCTGTACGTTATAACGTTAACGTGTTAACGCATTAACGGTTTAACGCGGTTTATTTTAGAAAATTAATGATAAACGCTTAACGAAAAAATATTTTCCATTAACGCACACCCCTGATACATAGTTATCTCCATAGGGTGCTCTCGCCTCTATGGTGTAAGTAGGAGACTCAGAGTTCTCCTGGAGCCTACAACGGGGCTCGACTCCACCAACCTGGCTGGCTTATGGAGCAAGCAAAGTTAGGAATCTCATATATCATTCGACGCAGAATTTTACTTAGATTTCAAAAACAACCCTCACCAGAACCCTGTCTTCAACGGTTAAAGAGCTATAGGCGAAAAAGTAGTTATCTCCATAGGGTGCTCTCGCCTCTATGGTGGAAGTAGGAGAAAAAAATGTGTTCCCTGAAACAAACAACCAGTTGAAAACATTGACCAGAGAAACTTAAAATTCTGCTCTCTATGCCACCTGTTTTAGCGCACCGCTTCGCAGAGCCGGGTAAACAGAGTCAAAAAAATCAAGTTTGGGATGAGAGCGGTTTTGGCTGAAAAACAGATAAGGCGTTGCCAGGAGTCCGTACGGATCGAAATGATTTGGGGTAGTTTTTGAAAAATCTAAAATCACGGGGGTGGCGCTAGGCGGGAAATGCCTCCAGACAGGTTGTAACTCTTCTAAAAGAGTCCATGTTGAGCGTCGTTGTGATCGCTGGCATTCTGAGCCCGAGCGAAGGGCGATGACCCTGTCTGCCGGAGCGCCAAACAGGCGGAAAAACGCTGTCTTACCACATCTTCGAAAGGTGAGAAATCGAATTTTCCGGATTTGACTGCCGAAGTGCTTATTCGAAAGAGGATCAAAAAGTAAAGTTGTAGGTCGTGTCTCAGGTGGATTGGTCCCGTTTGAGCCGACAACGGGACGTCGGTGGTCGAGGGTCGTTTTCTCAAGGCCAAAATCAGGGGGTGGCGCTAGGCGGGAAATGCCTCTAGATAGGCTTTAACTGTTTTAAAAGAGTCTTTATTGAGCGTGGTTGTGGTCGCGGGCGTCTTGAGGCCGAGCGAGGGACGATGACTGTGTCTGCCGGGACGTCGAAACGGCTGAAAATCATCAATTTCCACTTTCGCCACCTCCATAAATTGGTCTAACATACATTTATATAACTCCTCATTGATCTGAACGGTCGATAAGTCAAATATTTGCCCCAATTTAATATCTAGCTTCAGTTTTCGTACACTCGATTGATTCTGTCAACCCTATATGCCTTGTTTGCAGGGTAAGACATGTGTGAGCTCAAAATGAAGAGCTCTTGATGCTGATTCTGGATATGCCCCTTACAGCCCGAGCGGACCATTTTGAACGAAGTTATGAGGAAGCGGCGCTTTCCGGCGGAAGAAAGCGCCGAAAACGCCGTTTTTCCCAAAGTCGCGGGCGGTATTGTAGTTGGTTTTCTCGGCCGCTAGTGGGAGCTCCCATTTCCCCCCCCCCCATTTGTCTATGCAGAGGATCGCCTCCTGAATAGCCGCAGCATCTTCGGTGTTTGCAATTTGTTTATATATTTTAATGTCGTCAGCGAGCATTTTGCATGTCACGCCTAACTGAGAAATTTTTTCAGGTAACTCAAATGTAGGTGTTGCAGCTGTTGTTTTATCAATAAATGGAGGTTCCTCGTCGCTTTTGCTTAGCCAAAAAATTGGGATTTTTTTTTTGCTCGAATATCTCTCATAATATTCCGTCAAACTCAACTTTTTTGATCAATCTAAATTTAACCTTTCCTGTTGGTGGCTCTGAGGCTAAGTTGTTAGGGGTAGGGAATACCTAACACCCGAAAACTTGGCATCAGAGTTTACATGAATGCCCTAGTGCTCGTGTAAATGGCGTCTCCCTAGCTTAATCCACCTGACTTTTCTTGCCTCGTGATTCTGCATACCATAAATTTCACAATATTTTGTCGGGATAGATCTGAGAGTGTGAGTTTCGCATTATAAAAGATAAAATGAGATTCTTGAATGGAATTAGCGAAGAACCTTCACTGCTTTTTGCTTTTCGTTTTATCCTTTGTGCCTACTGCTATGGGTTTGATTTGTCTTGCGTACTATTCTTTTGTTCTTTCTATGCGCACCTTAGCGTGCATGTTAATAAATAATAATAAATAAATAAATGTGTATAACAGAAATAGCAGTGGAGAGAGAACTCCTCCTTGCGGTACCCCACTGTAAGCGGAATAAATTTTAGAATACTGGTCATCTACCCTGACTTGATAAGTTCTATTGGAAAGAAAATCCTTGACCCGTCTTATTACCAGTGGATGAATGCCTACAATTTCCATTTTGAGCAATAATTTCTTTGTTGGGACTTCGTCGAAAGCTTTGGCAAAATCAAAGTAGACAACATCTATGCGGATTTTGGCTTCCATTGCCTTCGTCCAATCGTTAAGAGAGGTCAGCTTAGCTGTTTCTACCGAACTACCTTTCAGGAAACCAAACTGATTTACTGATATGATAGCATTTTCTTCCAAATGGCTCACAATGTGTTTTTTCACAATTTTCTCAAAAGTTCTTGCAAAGATGGATGTTATATTTATTGGTCGATAATTCCTAGGGTCCTTTACGGGTGGTCTCTTAGATATTGGAGTAACAAACGCATGCTTCCATCTTTGCGGTACTTCTCCTTTCATGTAGCTGAGGTTGAAGATATGTTCAAGAGGAAACGCTACGTAGTCAACAATTTTTTTGATGAATTTCAGAGGGATAAAATCCGGAGAGGTGGAAAAGGATTGAGGCCACCTGGAAATAATGTCAGCAATCTCTTCTTTGTGAAACCATAGCGATTCTCCCATTTGGGGGAAGTTTGGAAAACTGTTATCGGAAGTTGAGGTAAGATCTCCATTTCTCTGGTCCGGTACATTATATGTATTTTGAAACACATGCCAACAAATCGGATTTTTCGCTACTTGAACAAATGGGTTGCCCGGTTTCCCTAATCAGAGTTGGGGTAGTATTTCTGTGACCACTACGAGAATTAATGTAATCGTAAAACGCATTTTTCCTCCTGGAATTCAAAAGTTTGTGATCTGAGTGGACGTTATAACGATAGATGGCCTTCTCGAGCTTTTTGCTAAGAAACTCATATTCACCCAAAATTTTGACATCACCAGTTTTGCTGGCCAAATCCCAAAGATGTGATCTTCGACAGCTCATCCTCTTAAGATAAGAAGGTAGGTTTAGCTGATTTGCTTATCTTACGCATAGGTACAAACTGTTCAATAACATGATGAATGATTGCAAGAAACAATTCATAAAATTCATCAACTGTCTTCTCGTTACTGAAAATTCCAATTCAATCAATATCAGCTAGATATTCAGCAATTCTATCGTAGTTTCCAGCATTGTAATCTCTTTTCCATTGGAAACTTTGGGGCTCATTCTTCAAAAAAAATTTGAATGATACTGTAGCATGGTCACTGGTCTCGATTCGCGATCTCACGTTTACGTTCTGAACAAAATCTCTTGCATTACAAAGTAATAAATCCAGTATTGTGTTCCCTCTGATAGGCTCGGATACGAGTTGTTGAAACTCATGACTATCAAAAATATCTTGAAAAGTTGTAATTGAAGTCGCCCAGTAAAACACTGGGTGTACCACACGCACAAAAATCACGGATTGTTTTACAAAGTTGAAGTGATCTATCCATATCGCAATGAGGAGTCCTATAGACTGTAATGATTCTAAAAGACGTTGGGAAACAATTAATATCACCCACTAGAAGTTCGTATGAATCTCTAACGGATTCATGGAAAATCGAATTGTATTTGTATGACTTCATTTATTAACAAAAGAATACCTCCTCCCTTTTTAAAAGTTCGGTCACATCTAATTCCCGTATACTGGCTACTAGCAATTCCCAAAAGAGGTTTTAGCTCATTTTTTGAGCTCAGCCATGTCTCAGTCAAGATCACCAAGTCGTAGTTGTTTTGACAAAGGGTTAAAAGCAATGAATCTGAATTTTTCACCATGGATCTGATACTCGAAAGAGCGCGATATAACGTCGGCGTGGATCGTGAAGAGACTTCGCGTTCACTGTTTAGGGTTGGCGCAAACTCGGTGTCATATGCTATAACATAGGTGCACCGAGTCTGCGCCGACCTTCAACAGTGAACGCGAAGTCTCTTCACGATCCATGCCGATGTTATCTCTCTACACTGCCTCTTGCGAGTGCTCAGTAGTTTCCCGGAGGACTACTGAGCTGAGTTGAAGCAGTGCTTGTGCTTTGCTTTGCCCCTTGAGAGGATGTCGGTAAAAGTGATCTGCTCACAGCTGGGTATGCTTGAACAGTTCGACCGTTTATCGACAACCGACCAGTCAAACGTTCTCCACGTCTACGCTCCAGCTCCTCCCTAGATAGTGATGGGATGATAAATACGCCTTTTTGTTGGGAGGAAGAAGCGTAGTTGTGGGGTGCGACTGATGGCCTCTCTCTCTGGAATCAGAAAATAATATCGATTTTGCCGAATAAATCTAGTTTTCTCTTCATGACCGGATAGGTTTCAAAAGCACTTGTTATCACACATTAGGGTAAGTGAAAGGTTCTCATATTCGATAAAAAAGTGGGGTTTCGTCTATTCATTAACATGCCAAAGCCAATTAATTGAGTTTTTATTCGAATACTCGAATAAGGTTATAGCGATTCTGTGATTGAACAGATATTTACTTTTTTCATCAATTATGGAAACCTTGCCCCTCACGTAATATTTTATACCAAGGGCAGTTAAAACCATCTCGTCTCTGAGAAAATATAAGAGTTAATTGGAAAATCGCAATTATTCGTTTGATATACTCTATGCGGCGCTCGCCTGGGGGAGTATAAACTACGCCTCACTCTCACAGCAGGACGTGGCAACGATAATGTCGGGTCGCAGCTGGGATAGTCTTTTTAGTGCGAATCAGGACCGGGGTAGATTTCATAGTTAATGACTGTTGATGTGCCGAAATTTTCTCCGGACCGGGCCCATTATCCCTGCTACAGGCGACGCGATAAGGTGTTCAGCATCCATATCGATTTTCGGTCGATGTGTATGGCCGACACTGCGTCGCAGTGCCCGTCGCTGAAAGTACGGTCCCTGCCCAGCTTCTCCTATAATTGGGACCAAAAATTCACAAGTTTACCTCAAAATTAGACTAGATGTCCCTGCATTTCTTCGGATCTAGTCTTTCTATCGGCAGAGAATTCATTCGAATGCATTATATCGAGAGCAGTTTCAGTATTCACCTTCCACGTGGAGTTTGGATTATCGTTCACTTGCTGGACGAGTTTTCTTAGATATTCATCACTACTCCGTTTCCATTCTTCTTCTGCAGCTGACGAACGAAGGTAGAGAACGCCGGCCACTATGAGGATGAGTACGCCTTTAAAAAAAACCAGATGTTCTCACTGATAATCCAATGAATTGTAATCTGTTGTAGCCATTTCTTCCTAGGCTTGTTCAAATCTTACGAAGGATTAAGCAAATGATGGTGAAAGTTGGAAAAATGGTGGAACTGTGGCCAGCGGGAGACAGCGACTAGCTAATGATTCGATTAAAAAGGAAAACATTTGAGGATAGGGGCTCCCTACACACAGGGGGAGAAGTTGTCCCGTTTTTGCAGTTTGACGCATCTCGCTACTCAGTGCAAGCGGAGTGGTCTCGAGTGGAATTAGAGCCGCAAAAGGCAGGACAACTCCTCCCTCGGTGTGTAGAAAGCCCCTACCCCAAACATTCGTACGTCTTTTGAAGCACCGAAGAAAATTCATTGTGCCCTTTCATAGTTTGCCGACCGACATCGAACGACTTGTTATACCAAATTTAGATTATCTATCTATCCTATCTTATCTTGTCTATCTAATCCTATCACATTTGATAACGAGTCGTCTGACGTCGGTCGGCAAACTATGAAAGGGGCTTTAGTGAGTGGTGTGATTTTTCAGCATGGAATGATGACGGGGAAACGCAAATGGGTCTGTGGCTATGAATTCTTTTAGAAATGTTATTATGATTCACTCTTCGTGCACCTAAAAGCTTTGAAGCATCGAAAAGGGATATGACGGTAAATTTGAATATGCGCACTTCCCAGTACGAAAAAATTTACATTGAATTTTTTAACAAATGCGGGCTTCTATGGGGCAGTAGGCACTTAAAGGCAGTGGTCACGATAAATTTCACCTCCGATATCTCCACGGTTTACGAAAGGTCCGGTGCTCTATATAGCAAGGCATGCTTAGAAAGGACACGAAAGACGCGTTTTTGAGCCAAAATAGGCCCTCCCTTGTTTACGTTGATTTTTGAGCGTGGAGGAATTGACCGCTAGAAGGATGATACCTATCAGTGCAATCAAGCGATCAGCTCACTTATCAGCACTTCTTTGACTTGATCATTCCTGTAATCTGAGTCTTCATTTGTTCATTTCGAGGGGGAGGATCTGTAGCACGGGGCGTGTCTTGGACACCAAAACGCTTGTTTGCAGCCGTTATTTTGCCGCTCCTGGCTCGTTTTCTACCGTTCTTTCGACACTGGGAGCCTAGGATCCTTCTCGCCTATCATTTCACTGTGGAAAGTCAACGAGGATGATCATCGTGAACGCTGCCTTTAAAGGATGTGTTCACGATGATTTTCATTTCCGAGTTGCTCACATAAAACAAAGCGTTGATCTCCAAGTGTTTCCAAAATCACGAAGAAACGGCGAGAAACACATTGAAACGTCGTATTTCAGTGACATTATTTCCTGGCCTGGACTAGTTGTCCGATTGGATGAACATGTTCCCGGTGGTTATGACCGGTGAAAAATGGGGTCAGTCGAAAATGGAAAAATATTATGCAACATAGTATTAGTTAGGGCCCGAAGGAAGGGAAGGAGCAGCAGAAAGCAGAAAATGGCAAAGGACGGGTCCACAAAATATTTCATCGTCAATACGAGCAGTTCCTGTGAGAGTAAAGGTGCGGGGTGAGAGTAAAGGATTTCATGCCCTTCTGGTCCGTTTTTCTCAGTTTCTCCGTCATTTTAGTTCTACCCGGGGGTCAATTAATCGATTTTGCGAATAATCTCAAAATTGAAGATTATCGTGAACACTGCCTTTAAGTGCCTTAACGTGTATGAGACTCTGAAGATTGTTATCGCCTTTAAGAAAAACAGTTCTACGAGCTTTTCCATACCACCTACATGCCATTCAAGTTTTAGAGGATGCATATCGAGAAAGCCACGGAAGTCATGCAAACAACACAAAAAGTGGGAGCATATGCATGATCTGATCTCCTCTTCCGGAAGAACACTCTGGACAGCGAAATCTACCCTAATTTTTTTCTGCTGCAGACAGCGCGAAAACAATAATTGCCGGGTAGTAGAGTGTTGGAACGAATAATTTTTTTTGAATATTCGAATAAACGAATAATTCGAATAATCCACTTCTTCGAATATTCGATTATTCGAATAAACGAATATTTCACTTCTTTGAATATTCGATTATTCGAATGACCCGAATAATCCACTTCTTTGAATATTCGAATATTCGAATTATTCGAATATTCGAATATTATTCGAATAAACGAATATTTGGGCAACACTGTCGCGTACTATCCCATCCAATCCACTCGGGCAAACTGGGGCATCGATAACAGGTTGAGAATTTGTCATCTCATAAACTGCACCCTCTTGACAACTCGAATCGCTCGCATTGTAAGCCTGACAACTGCCCGTTGCCCAGCGACGTCCGCCTGTTGTCGGGCTGTTGACATTTTGACCTGTCGCGTTTAGCGGCCTATTTAGCAGCGGTTCACATCCTGCAAGACTTTTATGTGGCTTAGGAACTACTTTGCATCGACCCGCGTCGCGGTCGGCGCATCGACATGCATCGCGGTCAGCACACCTACACGCATCGCAGTCAGCACACCTACACGCATCGCGGTCTGCACACCGACACGCGTCGCGGTCGACACACCGACACGCAGCGTGGTCGGTACACCCACGCGTCGCGGCTGGGTCGCTTAACCTCCACTGAGGCCGCCACCGGATGGGCAGGGCTTCCAGATGCTGGGCGGGGCCAATATACCGCATACTTGGGTAATTGAACCGGCTGCACTCTTGTCACTTAAATTTAGCATACACGCTCGTAAACGTGGTTGAGATACTAACTATGGAAGTTGAGTGGCATGGCTCAGAACACAACGGCTACGCATTCTGAAGCGTCAAAAACGACCAAAAGTGACGCTACACGACTGAGGAGTCGGCCCCGCACGTGTATCAGCCCGCCCCCGTATTTGCGTCCTCCCCCAAACAGGAGTGCTGGGCCATTCCCACCATCGTCGATGTGTATGGCTCACTTATTGTACTCATTGTACCACCCACGAGCGTCGCCGATGGCGGGAATGGCCCAGCACCCCTTTTTTGGAGGAGGACGCAAATACAAGGGCGGGTAGATACGGGGGCGGGGCCAACTTCTCACTCGTGAAGCGTCATTGTGGATCGTTTTTGACGCTTCAAAATGCGTAGGCGTTGTGCTCTGAGCCATACTTTATATTTCCGTAGTTATCTCAACAACGTTTACGAGCGTGTACTCTGAGTTTTGGCCGAGAAATAGCCGCGAAACAGACGCAAAATGCCTTTTCCCCGAGTAATAGTCGCGAAATAGCCGCTAAATATAGCTGGCTGCGAAACAGTCGCCAAATAATGCTAGGCGTGAAATAGCCGCAAAATAACCGCTAAATTGCCGCCGAATTTGTGGTTTGCTTCGGTCTAGTTTGGTTTAGCTTAGTTGAGTTCAGTTTAGTTATGCGCGGTTCATGCGATGGCGAACTTCCTACTCTGCCAGCGCGTAGCTAGATGCCTCACACGGAAACCGGGGATGCCCAGGGTTTCGGAGGCATCTAGTCTAATTTTGACCCGAGATTCTACGTAAAAAAAAAAGAAAAAAAAAAGTTTAGCCTCAGTTGGTGAAATTTTAGCTACAGCGCCCGCATATTCTACGTAAATTCCCGCTACGGCACCCGCATATTCTACGCTTATTCTCTTTAGTGCACTTGGTCGATCGACCCACCCGGTCCTGATTCGTTCTAGAAAGGCAATCTCAGCTGCGATCTACAGCTTCGCCGTTTCTTCCCCACGGCCTGCCGCATCCCAATGGTCAACATTATCCTCACCATGGTGACCCAGAGAGCGACACGGAGATACCCCCCACGACCAGCCACAGCCTTTCAAGTAAGCAATCTGTGAGTTGACTGGTCCAACACTGTTCGAACGGCATCCCAGCGTTCCGCGTAGTCAGCGCGGGTTTAAGATTGCATTTCAACACAGGCTGTCGCGAAATCCGCAGATTCTCGCTACAAAGTTATAGCGAGAATATACGAGTTTAGCGACAGAGAGTTCAATGTATCGAATTTAGCCTTCGTTTTTACGTAGAAAACGCGTAGAATTTGCACCCTTGTACCGTCGACACAAGAATAGGTGGGTTATAGCTATCGTAGCTAGAACCCGTAAATTTTTGCTACATGGAATGGGGCGGCGTTACAGGCCGCGCCCTCGGAGGCATCTAGCTACGCGTTCGCAGAGCATGGCAAAATGGAGTGCGATCTTGTCGAATATCCAAATTATTCGTGCTGAATATTCGAATAAACCGAATATTTCACTTCTTTGAATATTCGAGTATTCGAATAAACGAATATTCCACTTCTTTGAATATTCGATTATTCGAATAACCCGAATAATCCACTTCTTTGAATATTCGAGTATTCGAATTATTCGAATATTCGAATATTCGAATGTTATTCGAATAAACGAATATTCGGGCAACACTCTACCGGGTAGGATGACGAATCTCGACTGGGCCGTGTGATGTCGAGCTGATTTCGCCTACCTATGTATTTCTAATTCACCGTCAGTAGAGGGTCAGTAACTCAAAAAGTCACAAAAACGTCTCGGATGAGGGAGGGGAGATGATGATGATGGTCATCCAAAAAGGAAATGTGAACGTTGATGTGAGGATGAAATTAGTACTTTTTCCAAATTTCTATCTCAGGCAATCGCCGCATTCAATGCGGGTCAAATATGACTTCAACTCGAAAACAAGGCGGTTTCGAGCACAGTCAGGGAACGTGTTGTGAGGGCAGCAGGTGCTCCTATTGTGTTTCAAATTACAGCATGTGCCCCAACAAACACAACGTTTAATACGTGCATGATACACATTTAACTCGATGACAAAACGGTTTTCCAAAAAAGGAAAACATACGACGCACTCTTGAGCCGGGACTTAGATATCGGGGACGTCGCCGATTCAATCCCCCAAGTTTGCGGTACTTGGCCCGCCCAGCCACTGGGGACATCGTCCAACTGTTGGCGGCTACAGATGGCGCTCGGCGAGCTGGCCTAGTCGCATGTTGGTGTGCTGCTACGATAGCGCTGGACTACCTTGGAGCACGTGCTCCTGCGATTAAATTTTGCAGCACGTGCTCCTGCGTTGAAATTTAGAGGCTGCTGCTGCTGCACTCGAGTGATCACACTCATCGAAAAGCTCTATCGTAGGGGCACGTGCTCGAGCACGTGCCCCTACAATATAGCTTTTCGATGAGTGTGGTCACTCGAGTTGAATGCATAATCGACACGCATTCGATGCCGTGATTTTCTGATAATGATTTTCCAGATGTAAGCTTGGACTGCTTCCCTGAACAAATATGATATCTTTTAAAAGAACAATGGTTGAACGTTTGCCGAAGTTTCGAGCTAATTGTCGTTGTAATAACAAAAACAGGGAAGAAAGCTGAATGTGATTCGCCTACCGAGAATGCTGAGTGCGATCGCCAGTATGAGCAATCGTCGATTTCTGGTGGTTCGCGGTTGATTGGCGTCAAGTTCCCGTCGACTTTTCTCCGGCATAATACCTGAACCTATGACTATCTGAAACTATCAAGATAAGAACTAGAACATAAAAAAAGTTCTATAACACATAAATAGTTGATTTCGAAATTTGGAAAAAGGATGAATTGTCAAACTAGGTCATAGTGGGAATCAGGGGTGTGCGTAAATGAAATTTCAAATTTCGTAAATCGTAAACCGTAAATCGTAAACAGCAATCAATTGCAATACCACTAGAAAGTATTATTACTACGGTAAAATGTTTTACACAATAATTCGAATGCATTCTTTTAATGAGCAAGAAATGTTTGCTTCAGGTATTTATCGCTTTTGAAGCCATAGATTTGGCAGGGTGTACAGAAGGAAAAAAAAATACATTTCTCGCAGATTTCAGTGTCCCGCGCAGACACAGTATACACCACGCTGTGCTATGGTCACAAAAGGCATCATAATAGTAGTGCAAGGAAGGGCCTGTTCTTGAGCGATCTCAGTTGTCCACGTGCAATTCCATGGGTTGTCACTACGGAAACCGCTTTATGTTGGCAAGCAAAGCTAGGCATGTTTGCCACGAAAGTCTTTCACTCCGGAAAACGTTACTGCTACCCTTACAATTAGCATTGGATGTCGCACTCTTCTGTGTGTCGCTCTGTTGCGGATGAAGACCATTTTAAAGGCATCGTACGCGCTGAAAACCACTCACCGTTTTTTCGGTTTGAATGATTTTATGGGTCCACCTAAGAACGTAGGGAGAGTTTGTTCCATTAAAAACGCCTTATTGTGAAGATACTTGAGGTCGAATGTCGAAAATTCCGTCAAAAGAGGCCGGCCCTCCGTCAGTCATCTGGCACAATTTGCCCTCAGCCATCCTAATTGTAAACGATCAACAATTGATACAGTACAACCGAGGGGAAGTTGATGGAATATACTATACAATTACGTGAAGAATGGCTTTTCTACACACATCGGTTAACCTCTCCTTCTCCACAAACCACTTGAAAGAAAGATAAACTTCATTTGATCGTGAGATCGTTGGTCAAAACAGCGATCTCTAGCGATCGACTCTTCCTTTCTCAAAAGTCGATTGAGATATTTTGGGCCTGAAAAGGGGGATTTCAGTGATTTTTTTACGGTTTTTTCAACGTAGCTGTTATATAGGGTACTAGAGCTCTCATTATATATGAAAAACTCGAAAACGAAAGGCATCGTGTACGAAGCCTTTAAATGTCGGAAACAATGCGGCGCTTCAAACTCCTGAGGTACGTAACGACTTTTTGCATGTCTTCTAGCAAACCTCATCACTACCATGTGTTCAAGCTAATAGCGGCAAACAAACGCAGAAAATGCGTTTAAACTAGTGAAAAAATGATTTAAATTCTTCTGCGCGCTAGAATGGGGGTAAGAGTCCCACTTTGAAGAATGCAGGTTGGGACGAATTACAGCAGTGGGTAGTGCCTGGCCACTGTATCATAGTTAATTTCCTGAACTATGCTCAGCTGCGTTTCCCCTTTAGTGACGTGCTGGCTCCCTTGCTTCATCTAGTTCATCCTGTTTTTTTTTACTCGTAGTCCTGTGTTCGCATGGTCTTCTTGTTGATCTCTGTGAACTGTAAGTAGATGTAGCCTCCTCTAAGTGATACGGTATTCTTTTGCTACACACTGTCGGCGACACATACAGCGACAGCGGCCACCTGTCGCGGAACGCGGCCATGCATCCGTCGCGGCGATGAGTGAAAATAGCGGTATCGATCCATCGCGGCGATCTTGCGCTGTGAAGGGAATCTATCCGGAGCCGCGATTAATAGAGACTGCTCCTTCTCACTCATCGCCGCAATGGTGACGAGCGACGCGACGCAATGTTTCCCATCAAAATCTACCGAAAATGGGCATTCCTGAAATGCACTGTCGCTGGTCGCGTTAAGTATGATCCCGGCATAAAACTTATTGCTGTTGCAGTGCGCTGCATAGCGACAGTGACAGCTACAGGCTTAGGCTCATTTTCAATATGTCAGCCTTTTGCGACACGTCACTGCGACGGACGCGCGACAACTGTTCCTACGACTGCCAATGCCATTGCTCCGATGTGGGTCCCGCCGCGATTTGAACTAAATTGCAAGGCTTTCGTTCATGACAGCACAATCTCTGAATCCATTTTCGGCTTAATTAGAGCGCTTCATTTTATTATTTGACTCTAATCTAGTTCTGGGAATCAGGACAGTTGTTGCTCATTGAAAACTAGAAGACGAAGTTTATTGTGAAGAGCTCCTTCAAACTGCATTGCGTCGTACACGGCAGCTAGTGAGACCCGCAACACATATCTGACATCAAGGGTCTTTGACTTCAATCGTTTGCTTCGCGCTATAATTATAGGATCACCTCAAAGGTTGATATTCGGGTTGTGCTGCAGTCAGGTGCCGAAGTTGCTTCCCTCTCCTGACGAAAAGAAGTATACGCAATGTGAGAGCAGAGCAGGTCAATTGGAAATGCATCGTATTTTACTTCCATTGCATGTATTTTCAATTACGAAAAAATACAATTTACGATCTAAAATGTCGTAAATCGTAAGCCGTAATTACGAGGCAAAAAAACACCGTAAATTGTAAAATCGTAAATCGTAAACCGTAATTACGCACACCCCTGGTGGGAATATGACTTCGCTCATGAATTACTACATATAAATTTACCAACTTAGCATCCAGTGGGCTTCTCTGAAGCCTGGATAAGATAAAATTCGTGAATGCTGACAAATGCGTTTGAAGAGCGAGAATTCGAAAGCGGGATAGAAGCGAAACCACACCGATCTATTGCTTCCTGGCCTATTGTGGACTTACAGAAGCAACACACACACTTCAGGCAGTTGATACAAGAGCAATGTAGCCACAACAAAAATCACCCAACAGCGAATATGATCTGGTAAGCACAAATTGGCCTAGGTTGAAGGCAGTGTTCGTAATGAAATCCCTAGTTTTCCATAGAATACGGAAGGCTTGGTACCCTACATAACAACAGTGTCTTGGAAGAACGCAAAGCCAGTTCTTTTGGGCTTGAATTAGGTAACCCTTCCGTTGACTAGAATTACAGGGTGTGTATTACATAACCGTACAAAGTTTCTAATCTTGTGATGCTGGTACATATATGCGGGTTTCCAAACACCCAGTATGGTTTGCTAATTTCGTACCTCTCTTGTTAAAGGCAGGGTTCGCGAAAAAACGACTTTCGAGCTCTCTTCATGAGAATGTAGATTTGGCCATCACAAAAGTAAAAATAAGCAAAAAAAAACCCGAAAATTCGAGGGAGAAACGCTCAAAAACGAAGTGTAACGGCTAATTACCGGTGTCGGCCGGCCCCCTAATCAACGAGATTTTCATTAATGCTTGCTTTTCGCCATTTATTTTGCTATTGTCTCCAGAATAGTTCAGAAATTACTTTAGAAGCAAAATAAAAGTTGACAAAACAGGCTTTTACACAAATCTCGATAATTGGGGGCGGGAGGACACCAAGCCATAATTTGTTCCTGAGCTTTTTTTCTTCAACTTCTTACCTACTTTCACTTTTGTGATGGCCAGATCTACCATTCCATGGGGATAGCACAACAACCGATTTTATCGAGAACCCTGCCTTTAACCTTTCTCCTAAAGTGCACCGAAATTCGGAACATTAAATTGTTTTTTAAATGATTGGTGGACAGATGCCTGGAAGATACTCAATTTCCGCGGTATATGTAGTTAAATGATATATACTTAAAGGGCTCGCAGCATTTCTCGCTAAGCAGCTAGGATGGAATACTCGAAAGGCCTCTGTCTGAGGCACTAGTCCAGAACAGCATGGCTGAATGGTTAGTTCTAATTAACGACCGAATTGGGCTTCACTCTTGTTAAAGATATTTCGGGAGGCATATTGGAAGGGCTTTTCTCTAACAATGAGAAATTTCATTTTCCATCTACGCCAACTCGAAAGGAGCGGCCCTCACAGAAATTTCCATCGTCAATGGTGTATTAGAGCGACCTTGACTTACTTTGACTTCATCGGTTGGCTTTCGCCTGACGCGGTCATTCCGCATCTTCACCGAGGTGTGCCGTCCTAGTAGTCAGCCGTGTCCATTTTTCACGGTCTTCAGCCACAATTTGAACACATTCCATCCAGCTGTCACTATTCCATTTCCTGCGAAACGAAACATCGCGCCTGAACTGTCTTTCGATGCCGAGTGACTTTAAATCCTCTTTAACCACATCCGTCCAGAACTTTCGCCTACGTCCAGGTGGCCGTTTCCACACAGGATTTGGAAGCATTCTTAAAGCGTGTTGTACGAGACGATCCGGCGTTCTTCTTAGTATATGCCCGAGCAGTCGAAGTCGACTTTCCATTGCTGCTTGAGATGGCGTTAGGAGATGCTGGCACCTCCCTCGTGTCAAGCGTTGATGTACTGCGTCGATTTCCTTGTAAAGGTCTTCGTTATGGCATACACGCGGCCAGAAATATCCAAGCAGACGCCTAAAAAGCTTCCTCTCCGTGCAATCCAACCTTTCCATCTGCGTCTTCGGTGCTGCCCACGTCTCCGATCCGTACATCATGATAGGGCGAATAGCGGATAGGTAGACGCGCAACTTGACTTCCTTCGCGATGGTGGTAGACCAGAAACACTTGGTTAGAGAATTGAATGCAGACGTAGCTTTCGCACATCGTTGTCGAATATCCGCTGCATAACTACCATCGTTCTTCAGCAAACAGCCCAAATAACAGAAATCGTCCACCAGTTCGATACGTTGTCCGTCCACACAAACTCCCGTTGAAGGCCTCTGAGAGACCCACATCTGCTTGCATTTGTCGGGACGAAGACGAAGTCCATAGGCTGCGGCATACTTCGAAACGAGGTTTACAATCCTTTGCAGTTTTGCGTTGCTTTCAGCGAATAACACAATGTCGTCGGCGTACTCCAGGTCGACAAGGGAGCGTCCTGATGGTGTTAGGATCACATCCGCAGCAAACTGTTCTGCAACTCTACGCATGATGTCATCAACGGCGAAGTTGGAAAGAAAAGGCTACGGTTCCTTGCCTTACTCCTGTTTTCACCTCGAAAGCTGACGTAAATCCGACAGGTGTATGAACTGCTGCTGTTGTTCCTTACTTTTCCGGGACTCCATCTGCTCGCAGAGCATTGAGCAATCGATCACGATGAGGAAAGTCGAACGCGGCTTCGAAGTCCAAAAAAGCAAGCTGTAATGGCTTCGAAAACCGCTGCCACGATTCAATTACTCTTCTCACGACGAACACTTGGTCGATGGTCGATCTTCCAGGTCGAAAACCGGCTTGCTCATCTCTGGTCGTTCCTTCAGGATGTTTGATAAGTCGCTCGAGAATGATACGTTCTAAAACCTTGTACATGACACGCAGTAGAGAGATCCCCCTATAGTTCTTGGGCTCCGTGACGGATAGCTTCTTGTGAAGAGGTACGATGATCGCATGTCTCCACGAATCGGGTATCCTTTCGCTCATTCATATGGTACGGATGGTGTTGGTCATTTCACGAATCCCAGACGGAGGAAGAGCTCTCAGCATTTCAGCAGTGATGTTGTCATCTCCACTTGCCTTTCCATTCTTCATTTTCCGGACACAATCCAAAACTTCAGACTCAGTCGGCGGTTCCTCACTGACACCGTGATGTGCTCTCTGAACATGCGGGATCTCAGGTACTGATGGCGCTGGACGATTCAGTAGTGAACTTAAAGGCAGTGTTCACGATGAAAAAAGTTTTCGAAATTCCACTGGGATTGGGTAGTGGAGGGACACTCTGTAACGTTAACGTCGAAAGAACGCATGAAAACGAGCCAGGAAGAGCCCCAAAAGAGCCCGAAGTTGCAACTTCGAGCGCATTGAAAACCTCAAAAGCGCATCACACGCCCACCGACGTGAACAAATGAATGCTCGAGATCGTGAGATGAGCGATGATTTTCAATCATTAGCCCCGTTCTTCCCTTCATTCTCAGCTTCTCTCTTTACTCAGGTCAGCTCGCATAGATCGGCAGCAAAAGACGGAAGTTACAAGCCTCGGACAACTCGTCCACCATGTTTCCATAGCTTAATCTTTGAGGGACCATAACTCCGTTCCCAGAAGGTCTTGTACGATTTCAGAGACATCATTGGAATCAGCAGGGGGCCGTTTTCAAGATAGGCGGAAAAACAGGAAAACGATTTTCATCGTGAACACTGCCTTTAATTAAGTCCTTCCATATTGGCAGCGTCGCCAACTGCAACTCCATTGGTAGTGTTCAAGACAGGAGAACATCTTTTCATCTTCCCGCTATACTGTCGCAGGAACGTGTAGGCTCTCCTCGGATTCTTCTCCTCCCAAGCCTTCTCGAACTCCTTAGCTCTACACGTCCACTCTCGTTCGCGGTCACTTTAAAGCTGCCGACGCAACTTCCTCCTCAGACGCTTCTCCTCCACGAAGTTTCCTGCAATTCGGAGAGCACATACTCTGTTGTAGGTAGATGTTGTTTCTTCTGAGACGTAGGCGAACTTCTTCTTAGGCTGTACAACCGGGAGTGCCTCTTTCGAAGCGTCCTGGATGCACTTGACAAAAGAATACGCGTCGCAAAGTTTCTTCTCAGTCCGTACTCCGATGTGAATAGAAACGCGTTGTCGAAAATTCCTTCTGCACTCTTCATCTCTGAGACTTGTCATGTCAATCCTCTGGAGAGGCTGAGCCCTTCGCTTCCTGTTATGAATCCTCGCAGTGAAGTTCAACAGAACAGGACGGTGATCCGAATCGAATGCGACATCCCACACAGCTCTAGATCTTCGAATGTCCGATACTGGAATATTCCTCGTCAGAGCATAGTCGAGCTGTAGTTTCAAAGTTGTCATCTTCCGCTTCCGCTGCTCTTCTGGAGATAGCTGGGTTGGTCCCTGCCACGTAAGCTGATGGCGGCGATGATTCCTCTTGAATGTCAATACAATAATCAGACCACTGCGTTCACAAAAGTCGACAAGGCGGTAGCCATTGTCCGATGTTTGCTCCACTGGGTAGAACCATTAACCGAGTACTTCGAATTCCTGATCAAGTCCCATCTTCGCGTTTGCGTCAATCCCCATGACAACAGCATGTTGACAAGGTATCCTGGCCAGCAACGTATTGAGTTCCTCCTAAAAGAAAAAAACGCATCCTTCGAATGGTCCTCGGCGGTTTCAGTGGGCGCATGAGCACTCACCACCCACAGATTGAATCCTCTGTGATCCCGCAGTCGTACGAATGCATTCCGGCACGACGTTGAGCCAAACTCCTTGACCATACCATTGAAACCCTTCCTTACAGCTATTGCACAGCCTCCCACTCTCCTATCGTCAGCGTTACCGCAGTAGATGGTGTACTCTCCGACGTTGATGACGGGTCTATCCTTTAGGCGGGTTTCCTGACAAGCAGCAAACGGTGCATGGAAACAGCTCAGAAGTCTGGTTAGCGCAGTTTTTTGGATATCACTCGACAGCGATCGACAGTTCAGGGTGGCGAAATTGTGGCTTGTAGCCAAAGACTCCATGAACTCCTTAGTTACGGATCCTAAGGTGTTATGGACCAGAGGCCTTAGTGTGCCGGACGGCGACACCTTTATGCAATGTGCGGGATACTTTCGCGATATAGTTGTGCACGCTATATCGCTCGAACGTTCCCTGTGTACACTCAAACGTCTGCTGGGTTCAGCAGAAGCAGGGGCACCAACAAGCAGGTACCAACAGACTTGTATACACACTCTCGAGCGAGCTAACAATAATAATACAACGAAAACTGGAAAAAGTCACAACATTCTAGAAGACGAGACGTGGAGAAGATAGAAGTTTGCACAACGACCAGAGTAAGCAGGAGCAGAATCACAGAAGCAATTGGGGAACTCTACGAATTTATAGGAAAAGATAGCTAAGTGCAACCGCAATTATAGCCTTGCAGGTGAGATATGCTGCACTCAGCCAGAAAAGCTTTCACTGGACTTTGTTTTTCCCTACCTTCCTCCACCTTAAAAGAAACTACGTGACAATGTGACACAGTTGCATATGTGGTAGAATACATAGCTGGGAATGTTTACTCTTTCGCTCTTGCCAGCAACAATTGTGAATAAACAAGGAAGTATTGGATCTTCCAGAAAGAACATTTCTACTCTAACTAGCTTTTTCGCTCCTATGGAAGCGAAAAAATCAAATTAGGAATGACCGTGATGAGCCGATGAGAGGTCAGCGGCGAAGTCAACGATCTGTTTGCTGAAAATATTTGGTGATCGAATTGGGGCGCAATATTCCACTCCCTCTAGGTTGAATTTCGGAGTAAGCTTGGATAGTATTATGAATGTACCACAGTGTTTCCTGAGTTTACCTTCGGAAAAAGGGAAAAAAATGGAGGCAGAGTCGAATAACAGAAATCGGATCAGTTTGAAGCAAACTCTCAAATTATTCGACTAGAGCTCCACTATTCGCCCGAATAAAAATGGAGAAATTTTCAGGTCGGGTATTCAAAAAAAGTCAGTATTAGTTGTTTTTGAATATTTAATGCTTTTTTATGGCATGGTATATGACCACAAGATAACGCAAGGTAACTGAGCTGAACACACAACTTAGGTGTCAAGCAGAAATCAAAGACGAAGTCTTCAGAAGGCCTCAGCCTAAATGGATTTAACCCCGATTTGAGCTTGCCAGATCGTACCCGTTATCGAATGATTGCTGCTGTGCCTACATAGTTCAAGTTTCAACTAGCTGAGGAATGAAGAGCGATGTCGGTAGTGTAATGGTAACACTCTCGCCCGGAAAGCGATGCGGTGCGGGTTCGAATCCTGCCTAAGTTTTGCGTTCAACTCAGATATCTTGTGGTCAGTACTAGTACAACTTTTCCAAACATTCAGATACAGAAGATGCAAACCTTAAATACTAAACAAAAATAGTTGAATTGGGGGGAGGGCATAATGCCACAAGTCTGAAGAACTGTAAATACTATGTAATTACATACCGTACTTTCTCTTTTGAAAGTACATGTGCTTTTAATTCTTGGGCCTCTGTTTTAGATGTACTTCATTTAAAGATGTGTTTCTATGTATATCAGGACTGGGAGAGGTTTCATAGCTTCTCCATATCCTTCGTATGTCGCCTTTATAAGTACAATAGGAATTTGGACCAGAGGGCCATTAGCAGGAGGAATAATCAGGGATTTCGCAATTTTTGGAATGGGAAAATTGGAAAGTCTCCCAAAATTCCTTGGTTAAAGAAAGGTGATTACATCGCGACCACGGAGACAGACAAAGGTGATCTTGTTGCTGACAAATTGTGTGAGGTTTTTGGATAGGTCATAGACTCATCCCCTCTATTTTGCCCGAGTTTTCGAGTTCCCAATGAGCGATTTCCCAATTTTTTAAAAGTGATGTAACATTTAAAATCCTGCATAGGTAAGTTGCCTATTTCCATGTCTCTAACACCAGATTTCATAGCAACAGTTTTCGTAAGGAAGGTTGCGCAGGTAATTGCCGGTCAGCTGGCTAATCATTCAAATCAGTTCATTTGGTTTTCCGAAGCACTACAAAGGTGTAAACAATCATTTGTGACACCTTGGTTCGAAAACTTCTTATATAGTGAAAAAATGGACAATCATGGGCAAGTGAGTGCCACCTCGATCTTCTGCCGAACGTTCGAAAAGATTCTGAAAAAAATATTGCAAATCACCTGAAAAACAATTCAACCATTCCCAAGAATCAGCATGGGTTTATCGCCGTAAGGTCTGTGGGAACAAATTTGCTGGAATCTGTCAATAAACGAACCGAGTACGTAGAGTCTAAGGCAGTCTGTGCTTTCGATAGGGTGGATCACCATAAGCTCATGTTCAAACTAGGGTAATTAAGGGTGCATCCATTGGTATGTGGGTGGATAAGAACTATTTTAATGGTCGTGACTTCCAGGCCAAAGTGGGGTCCAGTTTCTCTTCAAGCAGGTCTGTTTAAAGCGGAGTCCCTCAAGGTGGTCTTCTATCGTTTATTTTGTTTGCAATTCATATAGCTGAGCTCCCTGTGCTGCTGGAAGATACTGGGGGAAATCGCAAGCAATTTGCAGATGATGTATAAAAAAATAAAGTGAAATTGAGTCTTTTCGCAATGTTCAAAAGATGCAGACTGCTCTTGAAAGGATAAGAGGGTGGTCGGTCACTCGGTGTTTACCAGTGGCTCCTGGGAGAAAGGTTCATATGAGGATAGGTACTTTCAGTCTTCTGGTCTCATACGCACTCGATGGTCACTTTCCCGACGGTCTCTAACGTGAAGGACCTAGGATTTCAATATGATAAGGATGTTTTGACGCGAGCGTATAATGTTTATGTGAGGTCTATAATGTAAACCGGGACTGCAGTGTTTTGCCCTCAAAAAAAGGAAGCTTTTACTATTGGAAAAGTGCAAAAAAATTTCACACGTAAAGGTTTCTTGAGGCTGAATGGATTTTCGTACACGAGATTGGCGGGTTCCAAAAGAGCGCATCAGGAAATGTCCTTGCATTCGCTTGAGTCCAGACGTAGACGGCATTAAGCGAGCGTGATATATGAAATTCTGAGTGGAATGATAGAAACCGAAAGCCTAGGATTCTACAGAATTACCGCATCTTGAACACGGGGCGAGTCGGAAAAGATCTCGTATGCTATCGCGAAAACTACCCTTAGATTGAACAGCCTCACCTGTCGGGCTGGTTCAGCATTTTCGTCTTTGAAAATGAATTGTTTGACGACATCTTACTTCTTTTCATCTTCTAAGCCCAGAGCTTCAGATATTCCTCTCGGACGGTAAATTATAACTTGGACTTTTTAATGACAGTCGTATTATACACTGCGTATAATAAAGATAGGACACTCCCTGAATTTGTCGGTCTCGTGTTTGTTGAGAAAGATAGATCTTCTTCGTCAATACTACTGTTATCAGGATGTAAAATAACCCCCGTATACCTCTTTTGGGTTAGATCGAATGTTTGTGCACTTTTCTAGAATAAATTTATGTTTTGAATCGCGTATCAAAAAAAAAGTCACTACTGGGTCAAATCAGATTTCTCGTTCGATAAAATTGTGTGATCAAAAATCTAATGGCCGATAAGCCTTCCTCGCAGCTTTACAGCAACAAATACTTGATTTCGTAAACTTTCGACCAGACTGATCTGCCTTTGCAAGTCGATCTTGCTCTATTTCTCGGTCATTGCCTGTTGGAGCGCAGTAATCGAGAGAAATCGGCGGCCATTGGCTCAGATCCGACGATGAAATATGCCAGAGATTTCACTTTGTTGAGATCAGGACTGTAGACTATCCACTCTGGACAAGATATGTAGTTATTGCCGAGCAAAGAAGCCGACCTGCGAAGGTAGATCTCCCATAATCTGTCAGAGCATTTGCCCGTCAAGGACAACTATAGCTTGCATTCGCCAGCAGTCTGATGATCTTCAGTGAGTAACAGAGGATATCAGAGTGACACCTCTTTTCATTTCCCCATGTTTTCGAGCGACAAAGTAGTAGTTTCTAGCAGGACAACCAGAAAGTTCGCGTGAGCAGGTCTGAGGTCGGCTTCTTTGCTCGGCAATAACTCTCTTGTCCAGAGTGGATACTCTACAGTCCTGTACTCAACATAATAAACAATCGCTGGAATATTTTAGTTCATTGGGTCTGAGCTAATAGTGGGCGATATCCCTGGATTTCTGCTCTCCAACGGGCCATAACTGAGAAATGGAACAAGATTGACTTGCGAAAGCAGATCAGTTTGCTCGAAAGTATACGAAATCCAGTATTTGTTGCAGTAAAGGTGCGAGGAAGGCCTATCGGCCATGAGATTCTTGATCACACAATTTTATCGAACGAGAAATCCGATTTGGCCAAGGGGTGTCCTATCTTACTGATACGCGATTCAAAACATAAAATTATTATGAAAAGTGCACAAACATTCTATCTAATCCAAAAGAGGTATACGGGAGGTTAATTTACATTATGATCACAGCAGTATTGACGAAAAAGATCTATCTTCCTCAACAAACACGAGAACGACAAATTCAGAGGGTGTCCTATCTTTATGATATCTGTATTTCTCATTTTAACCTTATGTGATCACATCAAATGATGAAATAAATGTCTGACAAAAAACTTCCCATTAGTGGGCGAAAATTTGACTTTGGTGCTAAAATTTTCTTCGACCCCCTATTATTTACAATACCCGCGTTAAGTTTTGTAAAAAACGGGGAACATTTGCCAAACTTGGCAAAAAAGCGTCCGATGCATGTAACTTTGTTGAATGAAGACTTTTTTGAGTTCTGAAAACGCTATCATATTCACAGCTCAAATTCCTGCATAATAATGCACATTGTGGACAGAAGTTCCCTAAAACCGCTTTGTTTTCGAGTGAAATTGTTTTTGCGGTCGTTTCGCAAAAACGTCGCGCGCGGCAAAGTGCGGCGCAACTTTGAATAGTAATTGTACATTTACACAAGGCGCTGAGTTGATCGCAAAACGCTTGGCTCCGGGCGAGATTGAACCAGCATATTCCCTTTCCGGGGGAGCGCCTTATGGCACTGCACCACCGAAGCCCCAGCGCCCGGAAAGAGAATATGCTGGTTCAATCTCGCCCGGAGCCAAGTGTTTTGCGCTCAACTCGGCACATTGTGTAAACATACTATAACGTGCACTGCGACGCTGAACTGCAGTAACGGCAAAAAAACATCCAAAAATCGTGTAAGTAATTGTACAGTTAATAGAAGAGCAACCTCTACGTTTTCTTTGTTAATTGTATGAAGGTGGGGCAATCTCGGGATCTGTGCAGATTGAGTTGAAGTCGAAAAAGAGAAAATGAAAGAGTCGAACTTTTGTTGCGAAAGCCCCAGACCGATAAATGCGGGATTTCGAAAATTCGAAAGTCTCGAGATTTGTGTAGATTGATTTTTGTTTTCTGTTTTCTTCGTGAATTAGATGCCCCACGTTCATCCGATTCACGAACAAAACACTGAGATTGCTCTTCTATGTATTACTTCTACAATTGCTACTCGAAGCTTCGCCGCACTTCGCCGCGCGCGACGTTTTTGTGAAACGACTGCAAAAACAATTTAACTCAAAAACAAAGCGATTTTAGGGAACTCCGGTCCCTCAACGTACATTATTATGTAGGAATTTGAGCTGTGATCATGATAGCGTTATCAGAATCCGAAGAAGTCTTCGTTCAAAAAAGTAGCATGCATCGTACGCTTTTTTGCCAAGTTTGGCAAATGCTCCCCGTTTTTACAAAACTTAGCGCGGGTATTGTATTTTTGTTCCGACCAAGCTAAAGTTTCTAAGAATTATTTTTTTGATACCTTTTCCAAGCATGAAATGTCGCGCCGCTAAATTCTGAAGAATCTGACTGTGAACGGCCGGAGTCATAGGAGACATATATGCAACTTTCGATGAAATATTCAAGTATGTACTGATGTCAAAAATATGATTTCTGTGAACCATTAGCTTGAGTTCTGAGAAGGTAACCGAGGAATGCAAAAAACGAATAGGCGTTTGCGAAGAGAATATGCGGCGGTAAGGATGCGTTGCCGGCGAAGAAAACACCGGAAGGCGCTATTTTTTAGACAAACACGACGGAGAACGAACCGAGCGTTCGTTGGTCTTGTGTGAGCTGGGTATACAGGATTCTCCAGAATACGGGAATCGGATATTCAAAGACCTTGCAAAAAGAAAACTCTGGGGAATCTCCTGTGAGCTTTTGGTTTCGATTATCATCAGCAGTGGCTTCGGGTAAATATAACTGTTGCTAAGGATCCTCCTAAAAAACGACCGCACACCGCTGGTGATGAGCGAAATGAACAGCCCACTAGAAATGCCACAGAGCTCCCTAGCGAATTTGAAGAGAGAGATAAATGACGCGAAGAAAAGTCTAAGCTATCCACTAAGCTAGGAAATTTTTTCGACAGAAGATAAGACAACACTTACACTGCAAATTAAAGGCAGTGTTCACGATAATCTTCAATTTTGAGATTATTTGCTATATTGATTAAGTGGCCCCCGGGTAGAACTAAAATGACGTAGAAATTGAGAAAAACGCACCAGAAGTACACGAAATCCTTAAGTATCACCCCACCTCTTAAGTATCACAGGAAGTGTTTGTTGTGACAATGAAATCTTTTGTTTACCCGTCCTTTGCAATTCTCTACTCTCTATTGCTCCGTTCCTTCAATAGGGCCCCAACTAATCCTGATTGGCATAAAATATTCTTCTATTTTTGATTGACCCAATTTTCCACATTTGACAACTACCATGAACATGTTCATCCAACAGGACAACTAGTCCATGTTATAGAATAATGTCCTTGAAATACGACGTTTGAATGCGTTTCTCGCCGTTTCTTCGTAATTTTGGTAACACTTTGAGGCCAACGCATTGTTTTATGTGAAAAACTCAGGGACGAAAGTCATCGTGAACACTCCCTTTAAGCCGTATAAAAATGAGATTTTTTTTCGATTTAGTTCAAATAAAAAAAATAAAAAACAATTAGCTCTACAAAGAAAAACAGCAGATTCTAGAACAGAGCAGACTCCACCAGCAGTTTTTTGAACAGGCTTCAATGATTTAGGGCCGGATATTATTGATAACATCAAATAAACGATAATGGGTGTTCTTTGTGTTAACGAAGACAAATGTGATGGTGGCGATGACGGATCGGAAGCCAAACAGTGCTGGCTGTCCATGGCCGCTCTGGGCCTTTCCCTTCGACTGTCAGTCTGTCTGGACAGACCGGATCAGCCCAGCCCGCGACAAGCAACCGGTAGATCCTGAAACACCTTGGCCGGCAATCTGAGCAAATCCAACGCCGCAATCTAGACACATTCAGTTCCTCAATCAAACTGGAATCCTATTTGGAGTTTTGCTTTTCAGGGACAGTTGTTCCGTGATATAGAATCCGGAAGGAAATCATCCGCCAAATCAAGTCACCCTCTTTCTTGAGACGGCTTGCAAAGGTACAACGTGGAAGAAAATTCGGACTTTACAAGAAGAGTTTAGCCCAGCAGTGAAAAGACTGTCACTAAAAAAGAAGCTGAACGAGGGCTAGAAACAAAGACGATGCTGAGAAATGATTGAGGCCGTTCGGATTTTGATATCGGAGGATGTAAATTCTGCGATCACTTTATGTAGTTCCTGATTCTTTTAGAACTTCTCCAATTTCCCACAATTTTTCGAAGACGGGGACGGTTCAAATAATTTTCCTTAGAAGGAAGGCTCAAGAACAGATATTGAACACCTCCGGGAGTTCCCTTTCACACTATTCTTTTTTAGTTGATAACTCCACATCCACAAGATCTTCTAGAACGTCGTCCCTCTGATTGTTCGCAGAGACCGTTCAAGTTTGCGATAGAAGATCTCCTCGGTTCATTTCAGCCTTCAGATCGACAAGTCTTATAAACCGGCCATCATGGACCCGAAATGACCGTGTCGCACCCTCTGGCCCTCATGTTAATGGGTGCAAGACGGCTGAAACAGATGGCGGTGACGGAAATCAATTTCGAGCGGATCATATCGTTGAAATCGGCAGAAGAAAAACAATAAGAGCTCAACGGCGTCTCAATACCACCTGGGCTAGAACTCATCCACTCCGGAGCATCGATGAAGAGCGAATCAGGAGCGAGATATATACCATTTTATAATATCGCGACTCAATAGGGCCGCTACCAGCCCACTCCACTCACTAGACTAAAATCTACATACCCTCTATAAAACGTCGAAATTCACATCACTCAAGGCGCGAGCGGGGCGCGCGACGCCTCGGCCTCCGTCTGACATACGCTCTCTCAGTGTCTCTAACATCCGCATCCAACAGCACGCGTATACGCCTATAGGAACCAAGTGAATTTCCCCGTTTTATAGCGTGTACATACAGGGAGGCGACAAAACTGTATGACAAAACATGGGTGCCTCCGATAACAACAAAGGAACCTCGTCCAAAGAAGTTAAAATTCATTGAGTTTTCTCGCACGCATGAGAAAATATGTATAAATAAGACAAGATCACGCACAACGAGCTGCGCGGATACGATATGACCAAAGTTGTCAGAAGAAAGAGTAGCAAATTTCGGATCTGGCCAGGAAAATAAAAATAACCGAAAAAAAAACTGAGAAAAAAAAGCATATTCGCTGACACTTTCCAGTTTTCGAATTGGAACTAGGGCGGGAAAGCTTCAAATGAAGAACGAATCAGGCGACTCACATAACATAGGAAACACTTAAGAGGATTTTGAGACTTCGAAATACCAGAAGTCCCTTAATTCCTACCCAGCTCCGTCTTTTAAAAACAGGAGCTGAATTTCTCACACTCTCGAGCCACCTTGAGACAACATTGCAAAAGCTTCAGGAAACCTGCTGGAGGGCAGGAATGCGAAAGAGCTGGGATGATTGGCAGAGTTTGAAAAAAAATCCTCTTGCCGAAACAAATAACAATGTTGATTTTTCAAAAAAACTCGGAGGAAGGGCTTTTCTTAGCAGTCATTTATATAATCAGGAGCCAGGATGAGTTCGAGAGGATAATGTTATGACAAAGAAAGGTAAAAATAATAATTAATGGGTGATAGGAGAACATGATATGAATGAACTGAGGGTGTTTCAAGTCCGAAGTGTGTACAGTTGCATTTGACTGAGACGAAGGAAGGTGCGAGCAAAGGCAAACGAAAAGGCGCTAAGACCACTCCCCTCGCCGTTCAGAGGACGGACCCGGACTGGCTACTTCACACCCCAAGCTGCTGCTGCTGCCGCTGAGGTCTGACTTGGGCCCACATCAAAAGGACACCACGTCCTGCCGATGATGATGGCAGGGAGAAAACAGCTGTGGAGTGGAGAAGAGGCGAGCAAATCACGGGTGGTAGACACCTGTCAGACCCCGACACATGCCTCGAAATCATCCCGATGTCCAATCACTGATGGTTATGGCCAGCTGGCTAAAATCCTGCGGGAAGAACAGCCCTCCTGGCAGTTACACGTGCCAGTCGTCGCCAGCATTTCAACAGCTGTAAAGTGTTCCTGCTGACAAAGTGAACAGCAGCAGCAAACCCGAGTGATTAATCGATTTGAAAGGAATTCGGACACCTTAACTCAGAATGCACTATAAAGCTACATGGAAGATTGAGAGCATCACACGGCTCATTCAGATCGCAATCTGATAGTTCGAAAAGTGGTCGTGGCGACTGGAGCACCAACTTTTAAACACTTGGTAAAAAATTGAAAAATCAAAAAACTTTGCTCTTCGAAACATGCAATGACGATGACTGTTTTGACGACTGAGCAGCATTGAAAATTAGTCTTTTGGTTTTTAGCAAATAAACATGAGGAAAAAACGCTTCGCCCACTGTAATTGTTTCCCAGTAGTAATTAAAAGTTGGAATGTGTAAAATAACGTATGGTCGGCATGGATCCTGAAGAGACTTTGCGTTCCCCATTGGAGGTTGCGCGAACTCAGTGCACCAATGTTATAGCATATGGCACCGAGTTTGCGCCAACCTTCAACAGTGAACGCAAAGTCTCTTCCGGATCCATACCGACGTTAGGTAAAATACCGCTGGTCCGAAAGTGGTGTAAAAATAAAGATCAGCGAATTGACCCTTATCCTTCTGGGAAATTTTGATCACGTTAAAAGCAGTGTTCACGATAATCTTCGATTTTGAGATTAATCGCTAAATCGATTGTTTGGCACCCGGGTAGAACTGAGATGACGAAGAAATTGAGAAAAACGCACCATAAGGGCACGAAATCCTCTACTCTCACCCCACCTCTTTACTCTCACAGGAACTGCTTGTTCTGACACTGAAATCTTTTGTGGACCCGCATTTTGCAATTTTCTACTCTCTGTTGCTAATTTATTTCGTTCAGGCCCTAACTAACACTGCTTTGTCTAAAATATTCTTCCATTTTTGATTAGCCCCATTTTTCACCAGTGACAACCACTGTGAACATGTTCATCCAATCGGACAACTAGTCCACGCCAGAGAATAATGTCACTGAAATAAGACGTTTTAGAACTTTTCTCGCCGTTTCTTTGTAATTTTCGTAACACTTGGTGGCCAACGCATTGTTTTGAGAGGAAAACTCGGGAACGAAAACCATCGTGAACACTGCCTTTAAGTAAACTAATGGAAATCTCACTTCTTGCTCTACCCAATAGCGTTTATGGTTAATCGGAATACTCGAAGAACTTGGAATTTTACATGAAAATGTAGAGGAAGTTTTGTGTTCCAAGAATATTGTAGCGTCCCTCGCTCTCTTTGTTTTACCTATCGAGGTTGCTCAACAGTATGGAACATTTGAACCGAAGAACACTTGATCATAGTAAGATGGCTTTGAGAAAATTCTTAAAGGGGGTGAATTTAACATTTTTCTGAAACTGTTGAAAAATTAGTTTTTCCATCACATCTTCATTATGCGACGACTTTAGAGCATCCAACTTCATATGTAGTTGAAGTCATTGTTAGGGATAGTTTTCAATTCTGGAATTAATCGCCAAATCGATTGTTTGGCTCCGGGTAAAACTGAAATGACGAAGAAATCGAGAAAAACGTAAACCCTGGTTGGCTCGGATGAGTCCGGGCGGAGTAAACAGCGGAGCGGTCGGTGATGACAAAATATAACAGTGATGAGGAGATTTCGACATGATAAGCCCGATAAGCCATACCTCGACCGGCTCAAAATGAGGGAGCTAGGCTATACCAGAAGGGCAAGAAGTCCTTCACTCTCACCCCGTTTCTTTCTCAGACATTCGCCGGGTCCGACCCCAGGTTGAACGGGGTTCATCCCCAGATTTCTGTCGAGCGGACCCTTCAGCATTGTTCCTCCACGTAGTCCCAAGTGAGAATACATGGGAGGAGAATAAATTTAATTTCTCCCCCTTGGTCGTCTCAGTTGGAAGAAGTGGGGGGCGAAAACGGAATGGGGTTCGACCCGACAGAAATCTGCGGTCGGACCCGTTGAGTTTCTGAGTTACTATCACAGGAGCTGTTCGTTGTGACGGTGAAATCTTTTATGCACCCGTCCTTTGCAATTATCTGCTTTCTGTTGCTCCGGACTTTCCTTCAGACCCTAGCTAATACTGTTTTGCACAAAACATTCTTCCATTTTCGATTGACCCCATTTTTGACTGATCACAACCACCGTGAACTCGTTCATTTAACCGGACAACTAGTCCACGCCAGAGAACACTGTCACTGAAAAAAAAGCCGTTTTAGCGCGTTTCTCGCAATTTCTTCGTTACTTTGGTAACAATTGTTGCTCAAAACATTGTTTTAAGTGGAAAACTCAGAAACGAAAATCATCGTGAACACCGTCTCCGAGTATTATGAACAGCGTTCTATCTGATAAAAATTATTTTGTGAATTAGCGACCAGAGACCGATTGTTTTAATTTACTTGGGAATTTTGAAGAATGATCAATAATTGGCCAAATAGTTGTCATTAGATACGACATCACTGTACTTAACTATGAAGTTACAGTCGGCACGAATCGCTTTGATACTTTGTGTTCCTTAACGTTCATTCACACAAACTCGGTGTGCCTACGTTATAACATAAGCGCACCGATTTAGCGCCAACGCACAATAAGGAACGCAAAGTATCAGTGCGATCCGTGCCGACTGTACGTACTTTGAAGGCTGAGTTTATGATGAAAACGGAATACGAGTTCTCACCAGAAATTGAAAGGTTCGGGGTCGGTTGGTCCCGTAAAAAAATGGCTATAACGCGACATAAACAGCCCTCACACATCCCCAAAACTTCAATAGTGGTCAATCTTCAACGATGCCATTTCGTTTTATATAGGATATAGAATGTCACATAGAAGCGGGAGTCACTCACTTTTGAACTGCTAAGAAAATTGGATGTAGATCATGTAAGTGAATGGAAGAAGAAGTATGTAAACGCAAGTTATGTACCAGAAAACGTCGATCTTACTGGTGGCAGTATCTAAGTGAATGTACTAGCGCTGAGCAGAACTGAACAAATACACTTATCTGAGGCAACAGGTGTCTGACAAACCAACTCGTTCAGTTGTGAAGGTGGGAGAGCTAACACTGTAAAAAATCTGAGTACTAGTTGAAAAGGGAGGTCCGCGGAAAATGCTGACCAGAGACCGGAATGATGAAGCAAAGGCGGGATCGTTACACAACGGGCAGCTTCCACTTTCAGATAAAAAAAGAATGGGAGAAAGTGAGAGGACGGATATAATGTGGCATCGCCAATAATTCGTTAGCAGAACTCCCTTCAGAAGTGGAAGATTGGGGAAATGAGCAATTGCCATGGCTTATGAAATGAACATATCATCATAAGCCGAAGACCTCAGCCACAGGCTGCAAAAAAAACAGCAGGTTCAGGATGAGGAACTCTCTCCTACCGTGTATTCCTTCTACAGGGCAACAGGGACCACTTTTCTACTTCCTGCATCATACTGATTCTGATAAGCTACCTCGATCAGGGCTCATCGCTTGTCAATCGGCTACCTAGAATTTCACGAGATCAAGCCAACTCTTTCTATGAGCCCTCGGAGGCAGGGTCAATCTTACACTGGGATGATCCCATTGTGAAATGAGGGGTCCGCAGTTTGGCGGACTGCCAAGTATACTTGTTACCCGAAGATAATTTTTCGGATAATGGATCGATTCAGATAATGCCATTTTTCCAATGATTCGGATACGGATATCCGGTCGGATAATTCCATATAACTTCGTATATTTTCGGAACAAAGTTAAGGCAAAATGGTGAAAAATAAAGCAGGCACTCAAGGCAAGCCTTTGAAAACATCTATAATTGAGCAAACAGTAGTCCTTCATTGCATTCGCAGCATGTTCACATACAAACGTCAATCTTCATATATGTATGCATATTAATAAAAATAGGAAAACAAATCATTCATTTACACTACCGTCGTTGGGAGGCACAGTATTATCAACAGATTTTTCAGGACAAGTAGCTAGTAAAACGTATGCAAAGCGACTATACAAAAAACTTCTATACGGAATAACTAGTCACTTGGTCATCTCACTTGACCACGCTCATTTTTCGACGCCGCAACTACTCTTCCGATTTCGAAAGGAGGAGGAAAATTCTGTGTTGATGTATTAAATAGAAGGCGGTACGGGGAATGGGCGTGGCCTAGTGCCATTTTATCCGATTTTATCCAAAAATCATCCGATTTTATCCGAAAATTATCCGATTTTTTTTACCCTTCGGATAAGTGTTCGATTCAGATAATGCCGATTTTAAATTTCCCGGATATTGGATCGATTCAGATAATGCGTTTTCTCGAATTTTTGGATATCGGATTATCCGAATCTCGGATATCCGGTCGGATATTCGAAAAGGAGTGATTTGGATACTAAGTATACTGCCAAGTGGGGGCCGCAGGATTGGGCCGGGTGCGAGTAAAAACCATGAGCCGCTCCGCTCACTAGATGTTTTGTTTCCCGAATTTCTTTTAGAAAATTCACGATTTGAACTACAAAAACTTACCACCACGCACCGCCCTGGCGGTGTCGCCGGATATTTTATAGTTGTTTCCCGCGCGGTAAAACGTTTCATAGTTCACCACTCATCACGCGCGTGCCGCGCTTGCGGTGAGGACTATGAAAGATGCCTTTGGGCAGGGGCAGGGCAGTCGGGGCCTTTGGAGATCTTCGTAGGACACAAAATCGATCGTGACCCTGCAGTGTTTTTCGCTTCCCCAGCCTCGCTGGTTACTTCGAGTATGTAGATGCCTACAGACTACAGAATAGAAGTTTGTGCAGCTCGAATTGAGTACAGGTTGATTTTCAAAAAGTGTAAGTCTAAACTCATGAAAAACGCATTTTTCCTTTTTATGCAGTGTTTGTATTGAATGAAAACGACACTCACCGTGATCTCCTGCGAGTCTCGTTCTCCGCAATCGAACATTGTTCATGAATTCTGTAAAAAAGGGAATCAGAACAAAAAAACGCGTTGTAAAAATATAGGTTCGTGATATACAGTACCATAAAAAAGTCTATTCGCATGGCATTTCGTTTTTTTTTATGTTTCTATACATATCTTAGCTTGCCCTTAGCGAAACTTGATGAAACTTCAGTTTGTTATGGAGCATCACAACCCCTGCTTTACACTTACACAAAACTGGTTTTTGAGCGTGCAGTTGTTAAATATGGAATTTGTTTATCATTTTGTGGTATTATCTCAAATAAGGACTAGTCCCTCAGAACATGGCTATTACAAATTCAAACCCGTAGCAGTTATTCGCCATTCTAAGGTCTTCGGAACCGTTTTATAGTTTTGTGATAAAATAGTCTCTATCAGAATTTTCTGAAGACCGAAAATTGAACAGGTTCCGAAGACCTTAGAATGGCGAGTTATAATAGCCAGGTTTGAGGAATAGTCCTTATTCGAAATAATACCACAAAATGAAAAATAAACTCCATATTACTAAAAATCCAATTTTGTGTATGTGTAAAGCAGGGGTTGTGATGCTCCATAACATACTCAAGTTTCATCAAGTTTCGCTAAGAGCAAGCCAAGATATGTATAAAAACATTATTTGCGGAAATGCCACGTGAATAGACTTTTGCACGGTACTGTATGTAGATACCAAATAAGACGAAGATATGTTCATTTCCAATGTATACACACCAGGGCTGTGCGGAATTGTTCCGTTTCCGATTCCGTTTCCGTATTTCCGGTGTTTTTAGCACTGTTCCGTTCCGCTTCCGTTTCCGGGTTTTTGGGCCCGGAAACGGAATAAATTAGTGCAACACGATCTATGATAGTGGGTCTAGGCAAGGATTTTTGAAGGTTTCATGAGACGCTGAAGTTTACATCCGACCTCTTCGTGTTTAAGGGAATATCTGAGCTTAGATGGTATCATTCACGAAGTTTGTTGGCCTGAGATTGGACGCCTTTGAAATGATGACACGAAATGGGTGTGGCAGAAATCTGCACGCCTTTTGAGGATTCCTTCTTGAAAATATGTAGCTTTTTCTCTGACAATGAGATTCAACGATTTCGTGAAACTTGTCTTCTTGATTCCACTTCTTCGCTTGTTTACCGCCACGACAGTAACAAAAATCCAATTAGTTTTGGTTTTGCACGTGCAGCCTGTCTTCCAGAAAGGAGTCTCATCGAAGACAGGTGGAGGTGAGCACGGGCAGCGGCTAGGCTCATTTGAGGCAGATCATAAGAGAATTTCCCATGTCGCCGTAGAGTTTATTTTATTTTATTTTTCAAATTCAATGGTTTGATATCTACTGCAATAGGCAAATATGGTTCGAAGGAAGAGAAAGTAGTCGCTGATCATCTGAAAATTGACTTCTGATCAGCTTTGGTGTCGCTTGGACTGCTTTCTGGGGGACAAGCTGTACACGAGAGGGGTGCGGCTACAAAAAAATAAAATTTCGGTAAACAGCAACGACGAACCCCAAGACGGGCAGCAAATTGCAGTCGGCAATTACCGCACACCCCTGATGGGCGGCTACATATAATAAGTATTTTTAGAGGTGTTTATTGACTGAAATTATTGGTTGTTGAATGAGAGCTGCGGGCAAAGAGCAACAGCGAAGCGTGGGAACGAGAAAACCCATTTTTTTGGTCTCTTCCGTTTCCATTTCCGGATTTCCGTTTCCGGCGTTTTTGGGCCATTTTTCTTCCGTTTCCGTTTCCGAAAATCTTGAAAAAGATTTCCGCACAGCCCTGATACACACACTGCTCTCATCGGAATCAAATCCGGGTCGGCAGTTGCAGACATTGCAGGTTCGCTGTAGCTTGAGGATCAAGGGGTCAAGGCACGATTAATATTTGTCCCAGCACGATTATCTCCAAGCTACGTGCGACGATGTGATTTGAACAGTAAGGCAAATGTGTGTCCGTAAAAGTGTTTTTTCACGCAGTTGGACTGCCTTTCTAGGACTTCACCTAGAAATTTCGTTGATTATATTCAAGCTGCCGCCCAGTATGTGCACAGTCGACGCAGATTTGTTTGTCAGTCTGGTTGTTGAAGAAAAAGACAAAGAGAGGCAGACTGCAAGAAGACATTGGGACTGTATAGCGCAGACACGGACTCATGAAGAGGCGGACTTCTGAAAAATACACCGAACCGTCAAACAATTCTACGAGAAGAATTCAATTGTTCTTCAGCTTGCGTGTGCGGAGCGAGGAGGAGGACAAGCGAGAGAGCGGGGGTGAGAAGGAGAAGCAGCATACGCGCGCACACGCACGCTCAGACTCTGCGGGGGGGGGGGGGGGCAAGCGCCGGACAATAGAGCATGTTTTCGACTTGGTGGAGCGACAGCAGAGGCCTCCCCGAGGGGGGCTTCAGGGGTCGCCCCTCTCCTCCGGCGCTTGCCCCCCCCCTCCCCGAGAGGAAGAGACGGAAAAGATGGGAAGAAGTCGTAGAAATTAGTTTACGACAATAGAGGCCAGAGAAGGCATAGCAGGCCAAACGCACGCATCGTCATTCACGTCAAGTTTTGTCCCGATGTGACGTGATTTCTCCTGTGATCTATCACGTGCTTAAAGGGTATAAAAGGCGCCTCACCTCATAGAGAGCCGCATTCGGCCCAACAGGGCCGGCCCTGGACGGGACTTTGAGTCCCTGTCAGAAAGGGATATTTTTGGAGGAGAGCGACGACGCTTTCCGGGGGGAGGGTGACGTCACTGTTCCGAGGCCGTGACATCAGTGCTCCGAGGCAGTGACGGGGAGCTTCAGGGCAGTGACGGGGGGCTTCAAGGCAGTGACGGCAGGGCACCGATTAAAGGCAGTGTTCACGATAATTTTCGTTCCCGATTTTTTCACTTGAAACAATGAGTTGGCCACCAAGTATTACCGAAATTACGAAGAAACGGCGTGAAACGCACTAAAACGTCTAATTTTAGTGACATTATTCAATGACGTAGACTAGTTGTCCGGTTGTATGAACATGTTCTCGGTGGTTGTCATCGGCAAAAAGTATGGTCAATTAAAAATAGAAGAATATTTCATGCAACGCAGTATAGGGCCCGAAGGCAGGAACAGAGCAACAGAGGGTAGAGAATCGCAAAGGACGGATTCACAAAAAATCTCGCTGTCACAACGAACAGTTCCTGTGAGAGTAGAGAGGCCGGGTGAGAGTAAAGGATTTCATGTACTTCTGGTGCGTTTTTCTCCAATTCTACGTCATTTTAGTTCTACCCGGAAGCCAAACAATATATATAGTGAATGATCTCAAAATTGAAGATTATCGTGAACACGGGATCCTAGTGATACTTTGGGTTCCCCATTGAAGGTTGGCGCAAACTCGGTGCACCTATGTTATAGCATATGGCACTGAGTTTGCGCCAATCTTGAGCATGGAACGGAAAGTATCACAAGCATGCCGACGTTATGTGTCCCGTTTTCCGTACGACTGCTAACTGCTTTTATATTCGGCTATGAAAATGATGTGAATGTTGTGAATATTCCTTTTTGAGTACTAGCCTGGCAGCCGTGGGTAGAGTAGCAATACCAGTGGTAAAAAAATGGAGTTTTCGGTAAGTAGCCGACAGAACACGAGGAGGCTTCAATCTTCGTCGTGTTTGGCTACTAGGCTCCTAATGAGCAAGGCCAATACAAGGAGAAAGACGACTGCGGCATCGGATAAAAATAGATAAGCTATCACAAGGTTGCTGAGTTGAATACAAAACTTAGGTGTCAGGCAGGAATCTAACCCGCTTTGCATCGCTTACCGGGCGGGAGTGTTACCATTACACTACCGACACCTAGCTCTAAATTCCTCAGCTATTCACACATGAACTGTGTAGGCACAACAGCAATCACCCGTTAACGGGTATGATCTGGTAAGCACAAATCGGCATTAAATTGTTACAAATGGTATTAAATTTAATGCCGATTTGTGCTTACCAGATCAAGTCCGTTAACGGGTGATTGCTGTTGTGCCTACACAGTTCATGTGTGAATAGCTGAGGAATGCAGAGCGGGGTGTCGGTAGTGTAATGGTAACACTCTCGCCCGGTGAGCGATGCAATGCTCCAAGATACATTGAAGATAGAGAGCTCGTGACAACTTTATACCCTCCCAATTTTCAGGCTAGCTGAATCACTTGAAGACTCCTCATTTTAAGACTTGCTTCATGGTTTTCAGCACGTATGGGAACCCCAATACACCTGGATCCAGCCAATTTTAACAATTAGTTTGTGTTTTTTAGGATTTTAGAGGAAAATGCAACGCGTCAGAGCTTTATGACTTCTAAAATAATAAAAAAGAGAGACAACAAGCTAAAATTGAACCAGTCTTCGTGTTTTAGTGTTTTTCTACATGCTGAGTATGTAAGTGGAAGTTTCAGAACGATAACGATTTTAGAAATTCCGATAGTCCCAGAATTTAGGGTGGCTAAGCCTTGTATAAGGTCTTAAAGGCAGTGTTCACGATAAATTTCACTTCCGATATCTCCACGGCTTACGGAAGGTCTGGTGCCCTCTATAGCAAGGCATGCTTAAAAAGGACACGAAAGACGCGTTTTTGAGCCAAAATAGGCCCTACCTTGATTACGTTGATTTTTGAGCGTGGAGGAATTGACCGCTAGAAGGATGATACCTATCAGTGCAATGAAGCGATCAGCTCACTTATCAGCACTTCCTCGACTTGATCATTCCTGTAATCTGAGTCTTCATTTGTTCATTCTGATGGGGCGGATCTGGGGCGCGGGGTGTGTCTGGGGCACAAAAACGCTTGTTTGCACCCGTTATTTTGCCGCTCCTGGCTCGTTTCCTACCGTTCCTTTGGCACTGGGAGCCTAGGATCCTTCTCACCTATCATTTCACTGTGGAAAGTCAACGAGGATGATCATCGTGAACGCTGCCTTTAAAGCTTTGAAATTTTGAATGTGATAGGGGAAGGTAAATTATTCGAATGTCGTGTACACAATGCGCCCATGCGTTCACTATTTCACAGTGTTCAACTAAACTATTTCGTTGAATATCCGAAGCAAGAATCTATGATAAAAATCCCATCGTGAATACTACATACCCGTTGTCCGGCAATGGTTTGCTAAGTCCTAGGCCTATCAGATAATTCAATTTCGAGAAAGTGGCAATACTTGCAGAACCGATCCACTCACAAAGTGGTGTTTTCATTTCCCAGATGATTGTGATACTAATCTTTCCATCTAGGTAGAAAAGGAGACTCATCCGACCTCGAGCGGCGGGCGCTGAACTCACAAGTGGGCAGCGGAAGCTGCGCATCATGCCAATGCACTGCACACGCCCTGCATCAGAAAACGTATACCAAAAATTGAATTAGCAGGAAGACTATGCAATCTCTGATAGGTGGCACACTCTAATGACTTGAAGAAAAACGACATCTGCAAACCACGTTTGCCAGAGAGACGTTGGAGGACAGACATCTTCACTAGTCCTCAATGCGGCCCGGACTGAAACGACGGTATGGTAGTGTCTGTAGAGAATTGGCGAGCATGGTAGAGACAAAGCTCAATTTCACCTCCCCACGTCCTGGTAGTGCCCATGGCGTCGTCTTCTGCGCTGTGATGAAGGGTCAAGCAGACCGTCGCCCCGAATGTCAAAGCAGTACGTCGTGGATGAAATCCTTCAAAAAAATGTTGAAAAATTTCACGTCCTTCCGCGGGTGAATTTTTATACCGATTTTGGAAATTGGAAGTTCCAGGAAAAAACATAAAATTTTGTAACTTTTCCTTATTTTTGTGTTTTTTTGGCATGAAATTAACACTACGCTCCTTACTAAACAGCTCCGGGGATTTTCAATTTGACTTCTCTTAAAAGCGTTCTCCGAAATTCCCATTTTCAGTCCAACATTTTGACGCCCCCCCCGAAGTTTCCATTTTCTCGAACGTCTTCGCATCCCCACCGCTGTCCCTGGGGCAGCAACTGCCTGACAGGGTTTCGGCGAGGACAATGAAAGGTGGTTTAGAGAACCCGATAAGCGTGAGCAGCAAAAGTCACCTCTTTGATGGCTATAAGAATTTGCCCTACGATGAAGATCGCATGACTTCCTCCATTTTTTCCGGAATCCCTCAAAAAAATTACGGTAATTTTTTTCGAAATCATAGTGTTTCTGCTCATTTTTTATAGAATTCAGCTGGCACAAAATTCAATTCGTAACATTTTCTGACGGTGAGAACACGAACACGACGAGGCGTCGAATAAATATTGCATCGCAACAAACTGAGGGTCATCGGATTGAAACCAAGCCTTTCTCCCAAATTCTCTACGGGATACGTACTTTCCTGCGGTTTTCTAAAGCGAGCCGATACATTTATTCACTTATTGACATTATTTATTGCGCTCGGACGAACGCGCCAGAAAAATAATAATCATTCAAAGGCAGTGTTCACGATAGGATCCACTTTTGAGTTCATGCGGAAGGTCTCGTGCCCCATTTAGCAGGGCATGCTCAAGAAGAACGCAAAACCGTGCTTTTTGAGTCAGAATTCATTGACCTTCACAGCCAGAACTAAATGCATGTTTTACAAATGAAAACAGTTGATCAATGATAGCAAGCATTCAATGATTACCTCGACGAGGACAGAAATATTCGAGCAGGTCAGTCCAAAGGCATTTGCTAATTGAAGAAGGCTCGTCCACCATCGAAAAACAGGAAAGTTCAGGCTTAAATTTGGCCAAAAGGGTTTTTTTTCGCAAATTTTTCTTCAAGGTGCTACTACTCTGAATCCTGAATAAGGTTTGAAGAGTAGAAGAAGGCAAGCATATTTTATCGCGACCACTGCCTTTAAAGGCACTGTTCGCGATAGAAATCGCTTTTCTGTTTTTTCGCCTATCTTGAAACCGGTCCCATTCTGATTCCAATGATGCATCTGGAATCGTACAAGACCTTCTGGGAATGGAGTTATGGTCCCTCAAAAATTGAGCTAGGGAAAATGGTGGACGAGTCGTCCGAGGCTTGTAACTTCCGTCTTTTGCAACCAATGTATGTGAGCTGACCTGAGTAAAGAGAGAAGTTGAGAATAAAGGGAAGAACGGGGCTTTTGATCGGAAACCATAGCTCAACTCACGATTTCGAGTGTTCCTTTGTTCACGTCGAGGGGCGGAAAGAGGCGGGACTTGCCTTTAAGCTGGAGTCATTGAGAAAATGACAAGATTGTCATCGAACGTTTGAAAAAGACGGTTTTTCGGTTCGGCACACCATAAGGTCTATTTTACATTGTTACATACACGGATTATACGAGAAAAAATTTATTTTTGTACGAAGTAGTGCTTCTAGTCCAAAAGTAGCTCTTTGGAAACGAGAGAGATGACTAGCGCTAAAATTACACCAGGGGAATTGCTGATTCGCGATTTTGGTCTGTTTCTGACTTTCTAGAATATAATCATCATGTAATACCTATTTTCATTTTTTTTTCTTCTTTTTTTAATACGGGCTCTTGCCAAATCAGAAAAATGTTCTAAACGGGTCATCCCAGAGATCCAAAAATGTCTCCGTACACTTGACATGGATTTGGCAAATCAGCAATTGAAGAGGGTTTTCACTGGAAATCGGAGGGACATGATCATTGAATACACTTATAAGTTGCTAAAACACTGGGTCGAATACAGCAGCAGACCGAAGTATGGAAACGGCTAATTTTCCGCATTATCAATCCAGCTGGTAACCCTTTTTCCTGCATTTGAGCTACCAATCCTCGAAATAACTGAAAATCCAGTGCATCGAGCGGAAGGAGACGCGAAAACTGACCTGAACTACTATGGAAACGCTGCAAAATCCGTCTATTTAAATCAGGCAACTTTGATCGCAGAAAGGTCTGACAATGAGGCGATCACCTTTTCCAACGTTGTGATGCAATTTATTTTCAAACAGAGATTCATTATTTAAATCTGGAGATAACTATTAGGGGGACCGGAGAGTAATGTCCTTTTCTTGCGCCAAATACAAACATACTGCTTTGCTTACTTTTCCAATCTGCAATCGATCGTCCGACACGGATTTGCTTCCACTTCCGCCCTTCATACGTCGTTGTCTAACGCTGATGGTCTTCCTGCTCGGTACGGGTAGGAAAGATCGAAATTACCCGAATTGAACTTGGAAAACCACATTTGGCATCCACGAATGTCCAGTGTATTTGGATAAACATCGCGAATGTTTTAGTAGCAACTGTTGCGTTACTTCCCGTGCGAAACTCAAAAAGCATGCAATGCCGGATGTGTACCTCTTCTGACCATTTTACCCGGAATTACAAAAAAATTGAACTTCAAATGTCTGTAAGTAAAGAAGCCATCAAAACCTCACATTGCATTTGGCACGCCTCTGAATCAAACAATGAGCTGATAAATGACAATCAAGTATTGACATGCGCGGAAACGACATTACTTTCCAGTCCCCCTAATACAATTCCGACCGCGACTTTTCTCAATTACATTACTGCTTGGAGGATTTGGTCAGGAGGCGCACGGGAACGCCTTCTCGGGTCTTGAGAGTTCTTTTTTCAAATAACTCCCTTCAGTCTAAGCTTTTTTCGGATCTGAAAAATTATGTAAGATACTGACGAGAAGGGCTACTGAACGGTGTAGTGGTTGCCGAATTTTATGTTTGAATAAAAGAAATACAGAGCGCGGCTACACAGCGCTATGTGTACTGTATCATCGTTCTCTAGACGGCGGGAAGCCGCGTCGAATCCGGGGTGGCGCGTGTCGAGCGTGTGGGCGGAGCCGTCATGGAACAATCGACCGATATGGCGCAGTGCTTCATGTTCCTTTGGCCAGTACTCCTTCCTCATCATTCTTTTCCCTTTTTTTCCTTCCCATCCTTTTCCTCATCTTCTTATGTCGGAGATATTTTCGAAAATCGGAAACATGTTTTTTTATCTTCACTTCCCGCATGATTTTCATTTCAGGAAAATGTCAGTGATTTAAAGGCATCGTACGCGCAGAAAACCGTATATTATTTGTTCATGTTTTTGTGTAGCTTGGCCTCTCTAGTGAACGGAAGTGTCGAAGGGGCCCATGAAAAACCTTCATTTGTAAAGAAAAGTCAATAGGAACACATTGTAAATACGAATTTGAATTTCGCGCCAAAATCCTTTTTTCAAGTTTTTCTGCTTTTGGAGGCCTCGTCACTGTCATTTTCGGAGTTTTTTCTGCACGTGGAGTTCGTGCCGTAACTATTTTTCATGTTGTCTTAGGGTCGCACCAACATTTTAGGAAAAAGTGCTAGATGACTGGTGAGATTTGGTGGCGGATCTTCATTTTTGACGCCTTCCAACCTCATTGCCCATTGTTTTTGACGCGCCAAAGTTTACCAGTGTTGTCTACAGGGCTCAAACACGAAATTGAGCCTGAAAAATGAAAATGGATTTCTAGCGCGAACGATGCCTTTAAGAAATTAGTTTTTAGCTACGATTTCTTCACCTTCCTCGATCATGTTTTATCCTCTAATTGTTTTTTTGGTGTAGTGAGTTAGCATTTACCTATTCAGATTTGTTTCGTATTAATTGTGTTTTAATGTCACTTTCCTGTGCGAATTACTTTTCTTTTCCAGGGAAAAATGGAACGCTGCGCTAAATCAATAGCTTTTTTCCCATGACGGCGCCACCCCGCACGCTCGACACATGCAACCTCAGATTCGGCGGGGCTGCACGCCGTCCAAAAAACGACGACATAATGGCATAGGAATCACATCTACACAATTTGTGTTTAAATTTAAGCGCTTGTAAGCACTGTAAACGCTTTTCTCCGAGCTGCACGAACGATCGTAATTTAACCGGCTGTAGCTCCGGGAGGCTGAGCTAATGATCAGTGCTGACCAGGGATGTGCGTAACAGAAATTTTGGAATTCGTTAGTCGTTCAACCGACCTTCACCCTCCCTCGCTAGTCGTTAAAATTGTAATGCGCGCGAAGCGCGCACCAGATTTGGTTTTGAGCCGGCCACGCGCGCAACTGCTTTTTCGAGATCTAAGTCTAGAGAAAACGTAGAAATTAGGTCTGAATCGCATTGAATAGAGCGCAAAAAGTTTATACTCATGTCTAAAAATGGTTAGATTGGTTTCCTAAGGTTTGAGAAAAATATGAAAAACCGCAAGTTTTCTCTGTTAATCTCCCTTTTTTCAGACGGCGTTCACGATCTTGTTGGTACATTTGAAATTGAGCTAGGAAGCTAATTTTTGGACAGGAGGTTGGAAATGGATGCAGGTCGCTCCTACTCAAATTTGAACTTGATACCTTAACTTTGAAGGGTACCTCAAAATCGTGGGTTAACATACATACCAAATTAGCCGTGGAGCACGAAAACTGCTTAGGCATGCTACGGCTGCTGAGTGGGTGGATCTGCAGCCAACTAACACAGGACATTGGGGGTAAGCCCTGACACTCATGACACGCCAATGATCGATAATCAAAATTATTGATTTTCGCGCTCATTGCACAAATTGCTGCGAGGAGGTGTGATTGTTGATGGGTACGGGTCTCTTGACTTGAGAATTTTACTCATCAAACATTATTGATTAATACCAATCAATAATATCGATTTTTGCCTGTAACACAAACTGCCGCAATGAGTGTTGATTGCCGATGGCTCCCTTGTTTGGGAAACTCTTCCCATCATGCAAAACCGAATATTTATGATCAATAATATCGATTTTTCACCTGTTGCGCAAAGTTCGGCGATGAGGGGTATTTTTTATGGATGTGGGTAATGAGTTTCAGAAATTGTACTCATACGACAATATAGTCTGTTAGATGTTTCATCATTCCAAGATGGAAATCGTGGAGCAAAGTTGAAGTCAGAAAGGGAACCTTCGGGAAAATTATGTGAAATTTCTGGAAATTTAGTTTCCTGGCAAAAGTAACGATTTGGCAATGCCATTTATAAGGAAAAAAAAAGTTTCCAAAATATCTTGAAATATCTTTAGAAAATGATTTGGAGTAAACTAGCCTGGAGTAATAAAAAAAGCTAGGAAATGAAGTGAAATAAGCAAAAATACGATTCGGTGGTCGATCAATTCACAATCTTCTCCGTTAAATTTATCAAAACGAAATCAAGCGCGCAACGGAAACACTGAGCCATTTTCAAAAAGTGTCATAAGGGAACCAGCATAGGTCAATCTAGGTGAACGCCGCGCTCCATTTCACAGCGCGCTTGATTTTACTTTGATAAGTTTAACGGAGAAGCTTGTGAAATGGTCGACCACCAAATAGTATTTTTGGTTATTTCACAACTATTCCCGGCTTTTTTTTTATTACTCCAGGCTAGTTTACGCCAAATCAATTTTTAAAGACATTTCAAGATATTTTGGAAACTTTTTTACTTATAAATGGCACTGCCGAATCGTTACTTTTGCCAAGGGGCCCGGGACTTAGTGCACCCAAAGGGGCTCGCCGCCGTTACCCGCGGACAGGCTGCCAGCTGTCACTACAGTATCTCAGCCCGCCCTCCGCTGACTGTGGCCGCGCCTCCAGATCAGGCATGTGCGAAAAACTTTGAAACCGAAAAAACGAAACATTTTCGGTTTTGAATTCGAAAAATTCCGAAAAACCCGAAAAAATTTTGTCTTTCAAAACAATCAACGCATTAATGTGAGAAATTTTACCATTGTTGCAGTGGTAAATCCTGACAAAATTGTATCGCTGACCACCCTCTGAAAATGTTATTGTTGACTTCATGTTCTGAATTGCAGTAGTTCTCTGAACATTCCTGTTCACGTTTTTCGCGTTTTAGATCGAAACTGTGGGCTCGAAGGTCGTCCCTAACTTTACGAAAAAAAACAGAGTTCGTAGAAGTTGAAGATCGTGGGCAAGTCATGGACCTAAACGGAACAAACGTACAGAGACTAACATAATTTGTTCGTGATGCATAGCACACTTTTACGTGAATTTCTTGAACTGTCATGTTGAATTTCAGTTTAGGCGGTCGCGTCGTGGACACCATTAACCAGAAGCTCAGTCTTTCGGCGCTATTGGACGGCAATGGCCGCGACGCAACCACACGCATTGAGTCGCGCCACACAGAGGTTCAGTTCTACCACTTCCGCGAGATGGAGCTATACATGATGCCCTGGTACCCTATACAGCAAGGCATGCTTGAAGAGAACGCGAAAGCCGTGTTTTTGTACTAGAAGAGGGTCACCTCTGCTTACGCTGACTTTTGAGCGTGGAGGATTTGACCTCTATGAAGGATCACGCCAATCAGTGCAATCAAACGATCAGCTCATTGATCAGCACCAGGGATGTGCGTAATAAAAATTTTGTAATTCGTTAGTCGTTAGTCGTTCAACCGGCCAAAACCCTCGTTAGTCGTTAGTCGTTAAAAATCTAGGCTATGAAAACGAGCACAGCTGAGGCAAAAAAGCCCTTATGAATAGAAAAAAAGAAAAGCATGAAGAGATGTATGTTTTCCAAAACATTCATGGCAATTAAAGACACAAATCATTCCTTGTTAGAGAACCTACTTCAAACTGCAGACCTACGTATCCATAATTCAAAATATGCACGAAAGCCTAATTCTCGAGAGTGTGTGTTTATCGATTTCTGTAATTTTTCGGTAAGAAAAGAAGCTATGGGAAACCGAGGAAATCTTTAACTCTGTTTTTTTTTCAGCGCTAAATTTTCCTTTCTACGTTATATGACGTTATTTGCGATCTAACTGGTGGTGACAACACGGAGAATTGAACCGACTCTGAACTAATTGTTCTTTGTTCAACGTCGCGAGCCGAGCGTTTGCGTGGCTTAGAGCTTGTTCCCATAATGGGGAAAGGTCGGAAGAAATTAGCACCCAAGTTAAAATTTTACTCCTGAGAGGTCCCAGCACCACTTTATAGAAACCCCATATCTCGAATTTAAGACTGAAAGTCGAAGGACGGCACCCTTTACAATCCAATCATCAGATACAGTTCCCGTCGTTGGGCAGTTGTTGCCTGCAGGCTTTGCTCCATGTTATCACCTCTGATAGTGTCCTCTGCGAAAATCTCCGCTGGAGCCGGTCAGTGCCGGAACCGGTTCAGTGAGCCTACCATAAATTAGCGAGACCGATGCGAAGACGCATAAACGCTGCGCCTAACCTTGCGTAAAGTTCGAGTGGGGCTTTAATGTGGGGGGTTCCAGAACTGCGAAGCAGTGGGAGTAGATCTAATAAATACTGAAGGCTATGGCTATTTTGTACCATTCACCTAAAACAACCAACAGGGTATCAATCCTGGTGTAAGGCTCCGGTTGGAGCGCGATTTGAATGACCATTGGCTTTCTAACGAATATTGGGATTGCTTACGAAAATATTTTTATTTTCGTTAGTCGTTAGTCGTAACACCCAAAAAGCCCGTTAGTCGTTAGTCGTAATTACGCACATCCCTGATCAGCACTTCCTTGACTTGATTATTTCATGTTATCACCACCTCAAATGTTCATTTCTTCACGTGGATGGGGCGGGAACTCTGAAGTTTTCGATAATGTTACGAGCAGCTTAAAATGTTAAAATCATGTTTCGATGGGCCTTATGAGAGTGAAGAAACTTGCAATTTGGTTTTCGTTAGTTACAAATAGCGCTATTCTGCAGGCAGCGTAGTAGACCTCAGAAGCGTGACGAATATTTGCAGGAACAACTAACTGAAAGGCTTTTGCAACCTCTTCCTTTATTGATCAGTTTCATCGTTTTCCACCCTTCACTTTGCTCGTGCGTTACACATCCTTTCTCAAATCTTTTTTCCCACTGCTTATTAAATTTCCTGTTAGAAACCTGTTATTGTTTGTGTTAATTTTGAGACCAGGAAGCAAGCACGAGTAAAAAAACAGCGTGTTCAGAAGTCAGGTTTTGACGGCTTTTTGGCATGTGATTAACAGAAATCTCGAATACTTCAGAACTATCAGCAATACAGTCCTATTGGACTGCCTTGTTGAACTTGTGACCACATTATATATGCAACATTACGTTTATGCTTCTTCCGTTCAGGTGAACGTGAAAAAATGAAAGAAACCCAGGACAAAAAAATGATAGCAAAATAAGGATCCCTTCTGGAACCCGTGTTAAGTACCTAAGACATCGTGCGCTGTGGACATGACTCAATTTTTACAAGTCGAGGATCGGGGCTAGCTGAGATCACCAATGCCGCTTGAGACTCTGAAAATGTGCTCCCAGAGTGTTGTGGCCACCCAAAAATGGATTTTGGGTTGATAATCTGGGTTGATAGTCCGTGCGGCTGTCTAACGCTCTACTGGAAAATTATGTGGAGGTTTGTTAAATGATGATATTATATTATACTTATAATATAGTTATTAACCGATCATATTGTTTTATATTAGATAGAGAATCTGAATATCCTCATCGAAAAAGATTTGGCATGAAGATTAGAGTAACTACCACACATTTCTTGTACCTTATGGCTATTTTGGTTTTACAAAGGAGTATACGAGGAACAGAGAGCCATGCTCACAGCTACAGCCAAGGTTTATTGCCAAAGTAGCCGGGGTGCACGTCAGCGGATGGAGAAGATGTGAATTGCATGCTCTACAAAATACTGCGTAATACCGTAGAAATCACACTTCTGAGCAAATTTCTGCTCTCCTGTGACTGTGACAATACAAGTGGGCACAATGGTTAACATCTGAAGGAAGAATGTATGTACGATGAAACAATGATGTTCCAAGTCACAGTTTATAACAGCTTTTGGTGACTAAATGAGATCGGTTAATTTTTACAAAGTTGATGCTAGAATACCTGATATTTAGTGAAAAAGAATTTTCTTCCCTGATTAGATATTTTGACAAGGCGTGATATAGATCTCGATTTCCCCCATTAAAGGCAGTTTCCACGATAAATCTCGTTCTCGATGTTTCAGCGTGAAACACTAAGTTGGCAGATGTTGGAGAGGATAGGGTCGAAGAAAGCAACGAAAACGGGCCAACCATCAATAAAAACGGCTTCGAAAGTTATCCCGTTGCGCCTGCTTATCTTGGTGCGCCCCCCATTCGGACGAGCTTGGGACGCCGCACACGTTTTCGATGGCGAATTGCCAAGCGACTCTGCCGTGTCCAGTCTGATCCATTCGCGCACATTTCGCGATTAGCGCGTGCTTGCGAAAATCAGCAGGGCCCATGATTCTCGTCTACGCCCTAAACGTTAGAAACCGTTATCTTGGCTAATTCTAGAGGTTTTCCTTAGCTGTTTCTTCACCATTAGTTACGTCACGTCTAAGCAATCCCATTTTTGGGTCAAACTCGAGTGCGATATTCATCGCAAACACTGCCTTTAAACAAGGCTCTTTATCACTGCCCGTAAAACTTGTACTTTTAGAAAGTTGCTTTTGAATGAAGAATGTGGAAACAGTAGAGAATGATTACATCTGTCGTGTATGCTAGGTACCAGGCCGTAAGGTGGAATACACCAACACTCCAAGAGAAATATTCAACCGCGGTCAACGGAAGAAACAAAATAAACACGAATAAATTATAATTATTTATGATAACAAACTAACAACACATAGAATGGCAAAATAGTCACAATGGGTACATAAATTTAACGGCAAGTCCACATTAGAGGAGCGGGCAAGAGAGGATGACCTGGGCGGTGGGCACCAAGAACAAACGAGTGTGTGAGACTCTTCCAGCCAAGCCGTTTTCTCATTAGGCGATATTTCTCCCGCCCAGGTCGCGCCTCTTACAAGGGCGGTCACCGAACGGTGATCTGTCGCTCAACCACATGCCGCTCCCCCCCTGAGCCGATGCCCTCATCGGCGGCAATTCAATTCTCTTGAGTTCGGGAATGGGCTTTGAAGCACTGACTCTCTTCCTGATCGTTTCATACAAGGTCTTCGCACATCCAACAGTGCAATCACCTCCGTAGTAGAACAACGATGACTCCGGCGACCCAACTTCACATAGGATTTTTCCATCCTCTATCTTCGTAGATGACGCATTGAAGTATTGGCCTGCCGCTGCTCGTTTTCCAACCATTTCATCGAGCATTCTCCATATCTAAGCTAAGCGCTTCCATTCCTGAGCATTCTTTTCGATCACAGGTGGCCAAACTGTGATGATCCGACCTCCGCCTTCATAATGTTCGTCACACGCCTTGACGACCGCACATACGTCCTCGTCACAGAACTTGGAATCGAGAGGCCACACCAAAATCCATATCATGTTCGTTTTCCACTCCATCAACGTGTCCCTTAGTTGCTTGAAAGTCGTCGTGACCTTGGTGCAGATGCCTCTCTTACTTCCATCCCTCTCAAGCAACAAGGCACAAGCTGGAGCCGCAAATGCCGTAGGCCCATCCTTTAACGGTCTTGTCTCCTTCTCCTCCTGTTTGAGTTCTTCCTTCAACTTCTTGAGCGCCGAATCGTACGATGTGTCGAAGCCATAGTCCTCAATTTTCTCGTGTTTCCGAATACCGTCCGTGACACATACAAATTCGGTCCAGCCGAGACATCTTTCGTAGGCCAATCTTAGCACCTTCTTTAGGGCATCCTCATCTAGACAAATCGCACCATCCTTCCAATGCCTGATTTTCGTCGCCACGTCTATATCCGTCCGGATGAATATGCTTGCTGCCCTCCAGGCTGCCCACACCGAACCAATAGGTTTTTTCGAAAGCGCGCCAGGGAACACAATGCCACTGAGATCACCAAATTTGGCTTCCGCAAAACATCCGTCCTTACACACGAACTCCAGGTGTCCCTTCTGACGCTTCGACTGGATATCAACGCCTCTGAAACAGGAACTCGTTATTCGATTTACCTTGACACGAGGCTTTCTGCCCCTTTTTCCTCTGTTAGTCACTGTATCTACACGATCATCTGGAATGTAGTTTGGAACTATTCGGAGCATGTCAAAATTTACTCTTATAGGTTCTACACTCTCCCCTATTCTGGTAAATACAGCCGAATTTTCACTTTTTCTTCGATCACGCGAAACGGTCCTGACCACTCGCACGTTAGCTTAGGGTGCGAGCTCATACTCTTCTCATTTGGTGACATGTACACCCTATCTCCAATTTTGGGTGCTTAGTCGGATCTACAGCGTTCCTGCTATCATATTCTCTCTTTATTTTCTCGCGCACTCTATCGTTATACTCCCTTACTCGCTCCTGAACTTCCGAAACTGCCTGTAGGATCTGCGCTTTGTAATCCTCCTTACTTTCGTCCATCATGTACCATGATATTCCTCCATTAGGTATCACGGCCGACGGGACATTCGGATCACTACCATGCAAAATGAAATAGGGACTTTCTCCCGTGGACTGATGCGGCGTCGTATTGTACGCAAACATGCAAAACGGTAGCCTCACATCCCATTCTGTCGGTACCAGGGTGCTTCTCCTGAGCATGGCCACAATAGTTCCATTCAAACGCTCTGTCACCCCATTTTCTCTCGGGTTATAGCCTTTAGACGTCACATGGCAAATTTTGGTGATCCTGGTTAACTCCTCCATGACCTTATTTTCAAATTCACCGCCCTTATCCGATAGTAAGGTTTTCGGCCAGCGGCAACCCTCTGCTATCCACCGATTGAACAGCACCTTCGCAACAGTTTCTGCGCTTTTATCCGAGACTGGGTATGCGGCAGCAAACTTTGAGAAGTGATCTATGACTGTAACCGCATACCGGTTTCCACTTGACGTCAACCCTAACTCCAGTATGTCTACAACTATTTCATAGGGTTTTACCGTCTGAATTGGCTTCAGTGGTGGTATCATTCTTGGTCTCTGATTATGCAGAAAACAGCGCTGACACTCCCTGGTCCATCTGTTAATGTCCTGCGACATCGTGGACTAAAAAACTTCCTTTTTGAGTTTGTTCAGTAACTTGTGGGCACTAAAATGTCCTGCGAACGTGCCTGCGTGTGCCTCATGAAAGATTTCGTATCGTGCACTTTTCGGTACCACATACACCAAATTTCCATCGGGTTGATACATTTTCAAATCACCCTCTTCCACTACGAAATCAGCAACTCTAGCGGGTTTCGCTGCGCCGGTCCATGAGACTCTACCCGCGAAGTTTCCGTCTTTTAATCCCTCCAACACTGCTTCAAAATCGCCATCATTTTCCAGTTCCGTCAGCCATCTCGTCTTCTCTTTCACCGTTATCGCATTTACCACTGCTTCGTCCAGTCCATGCAATGAATCTGTGTTTCCCCATTGAGCTACACCTCTACTTAACGCGTCCGCAACTACGTTTGTCTTTCTTTTCACATACTTGATCTCCAAATTGTAGCGTTGTAGCTCTAATGACCCCCTCGAAATCCTTACAGACACATTACTCCGGTTAAACAATGCCGTGGCTGATGGTCCGTCAGAATCACAGTCGGCAACCCGTAGATGAACATGTGGAAACGTCTGACAGCAAACACAACGCACAAGGCCTCCAAATCCGTCACATGATACCTACGCTCAGCCTTACTCAGCCCTTTCGATGCAAAATAGACTGGGTGAAGCTGCTAATCGTCCCCCTCTTGCGACAGAACTGCGCCCAAACCTACAGTCGACGCATCTGTGCATATCACGAATAGACGAGAACCATCCCTAGCCTTCTCTATATTCGGCTGCGTGAGGACTGGAGACGTTGAAATCATGGTCTTGATACTTTCAAACGCCATTTCATGTTCAGCCGTCCAACTCCAGGCTGACTTCGCCGATGTAAGGGAGAATGAACACCCTGCTGACTTCGCGAATCCCAAACAAAACTTGCGATAAAAAGCCGCCATACCTAGGAATATCCGTAGTTCCTTGACATTTTTAGGTTCTGTGTACCTAACTATCGATTCCACCTTTTTAGGATCCATATGGACCCCTTCACCGTCGATAACGTGTCCAAGAAAACTGACTTTGGACTGCATGAGAACACATTTTTGCGCTTTTAGCCTCAATCCGGCATCTTCCAGCAGCTTACAAACTTTCCGCAACAACTGTATTTGCCTTTCTCGGGACTCAGTGAAAATGATAATGTCATCTATGTAGCAAAACACTTCCGAACCTAAGACCTCATGCAATACAGTATCCATAAGTCGCTGGAAAACTGGAGGACTGGTACTCAATCCAAAAGGAGTTACTCGAAACTGGAACAGACCTTCAGGAGTTGTAAAGGCTGACTTTTCCCTCGCCTGTTCCGAAAGCGGAATTTGCCAGTACCCGCTACAAAGGTCAAGCGTGGAAAAATATTATTTTCCAGCCAAACTTTGCAACACTGCATCCATTGTGGGTAAAGGATACGAATCCAATTTAATCCTTTTGTTGAGTTCTCGATAGTCAACGCATAAACGCAGACTACCATCCTTTTTCTCAACTATGACGATCGGAAACGCCCATTCGGAGCTACTTTTCTCAATTATCCGCCTACTTTCAAGATCGGCTAGCATATCCTTTAGCTTTCTCCTGATACCCAATGGAACTGGTCTAGCTTTCATTTTTATTGGCTTACTATCTCCCGTATCTATCTCCATCCCAACCCTGTTATGTAGTTCCTGATAATTCCCTGTCACAGACCGAAAACGCATTAGGGAATTCATCTAGAACAACCAAAACATCTTCATCTAGCACATCCATTCTAGAACTTTCCCGAATCTGTTCGCACAACAACTCTCTTCTTTCACACTCGGTCATGCCTGTTGTCTCACTATCCATCATACCTGGGCTAACATCGTCCCAACTTTCTCTCCATTTTTCTGTTCCCCAGTTTCCAATCTCTTCTCCTTCCTTAAGGATCACTGGCTCCTCACTGTCGTTGATGATAGGCATTTCAACCTCGCTCTTCTGTATTTTGAATACTCCTGCAGCAATGCCACTTTTGCTCGGCCATACCACGCACTCGCCTTCATCTTTGTCTCCTTCGCAACGAGCCGAAATCACAGCTCTACCATATGGAGGAACGTAAATCCGCCTTGCTACCACTATCCTCTTCGAAACATCTTCGGCGTCACTCGGCTTTTGATCACTCGATAATACCACTTGCACCCGAAGTTCGCTCAAAGCATTGGTGCCTACCAGAATTTCTTCATCTTTTTCGTCCGCTATATGGAATGCTACCTCCTTCTTCTTGCCTCCTTCCAGCTCAGCTGGCACCTTGACTGCACCCAAGAAATCCATCTGATTACCAGAAGCATCGTAAACGGGTATAATCAACTTCTTTGGCAAGACCTCTAAACTATCGACGTCGAACCCTGCTATCTGTGCTCTTTTCAGTAATCCTACAGGAACGATGCTTATCATGGAGCCCGTATCTACTACTGCCTGCACTTGCATGTTCAGTAATCTCGCCTCAACCGTCATAGTTTTTCCTACCAACGGTGTTTCTCTTTCCTTTTCCTTACCACTGCACCTCAAACCTAAGCTTCGTGCATTGGTAATTATAGCCGATATCTGCGCGCGTTCCCTACTCGCTCCACGCTTCCGTTCTCCTTCACTACTGTCGTTGTTCCTCGGTGCCTTTTCCCCAATCTGCTTAACTTGGGTACGCCTTACTGGACAATCTTTACCAATGTGCCCAATTTTTTAGCAATTATAACACCTTCTTTGCTCATTACTCCTCTGTTCATTTGCTGGGCCTTTTGTTTCTTTTACACCAAAATCCTTCGAACCCGAATTATCTCCCTGTTTGTGGGCAAACTCTCTTCTTACGGGTTCTACAGTAGGCCTAGTCCCATTGTCTCGATGTGGCTCACGTTTCCCTCTTCCATAACCATCAAATCTCCTATCCCCGTCCTGGTATTCCCTTGATCTTCTCTTCCAGCCATCCCTTTCTTCCCTTCGCTTGCTCTCACATCCGCCCCACATTGACTTCGATTGTTCAATGCTTAAGGCCAGTTCTTTTACCGAATCGTAAGCCTCCCTGGGATCTACATTGTGGAGGGCACTGAAAAGCTGGATATATTCGGGCCAATCAGACAGGTTATCCACAAGAATTTGTGCGTACTCAAGGGACCGATCATTAAGTGTGCAATTAGGATTTGTTTTCCTTCGCAGCTTCTCTAGCGCTACGCAGAAATCCGATACGCTTTGACCACTCCTGCGTCTTAGGCTTCTAAGTTCAGTCAGCGCCCGGAGCACTGCTGCTGTAGAATCATTTGCTAGCAATTTCCTAAGCTCGTGCACTACCTCATCGAATCCCTGTGCCTTCACACTACTAGGCAACGATAAAAATATGCTCTTTGCTCTACCCTCCAGATGATCGCCGCCCAGAATCTCGATTAGAGTCTTGTCATCGAAAATAACGGCTCTATACTTTCTTTCAAACCTCCGAACAAATTCGTTAAAGTTTCCAGCCGTATTTCCTTTAAAGACTCCAGGATTCACACAGGTATTTGCTTGCATCACTGCAAATAAACGCAAAGAATCCTCACCTTGACCCGTGTGTTGCGTCCTTGCCGAAGGCTCCAAACGATGCATCGAGCGCTGCTCGCAATGTGCTCCAATCGTCTCCCACTGCTGAGGGTGGGCCTCCTGACTCTGAGACATAACCCTCGCGTCACTGTTATGGAAGTCTCTAGTCAGCCTTGAATTTGTTCGTGACCTACCATTCTCGATGTCCATCTTTTCCTCCTCCTCTGGAACTTTTCGGGCCCTGGTCTCCATCGACTTCTGGATCTCGCCCAGAACATCACGCACATCGCTCACATTGGTCTGAAACATGTCACATATATCAGCCAATAGCTCACCATCCTTCTCTGTGACTGCGATATAGTCGATTAAATCATCTGTGGATTCGATCCCCTTATCTCTCAAAGCTGCAAACATTTCCCTACCAAACTGTTTGTAGCCCAACATTTGCTCTGAGCTCTTCCAAAATGTCGCACACCCTTTTGGTCTCCTCACTCATTACCCTGTCTAGCTGTTCTCTGTACTTCTTGGCTATACGGGCATCTTCCACTCCCTCCATGACTTTTGTGGTAACCCGATTAATTTTTTCAATTATGCCCCTCATCTCATCAGAAATCCACTCAACTGAAAAATCTGATTCATCCTTACTCACCTTTCCTTTTGATCCGGACTCCTTATGTCCACCTGCCACATTCAGCTCGTTTTGCGACTGCGACAGTACCATTTCTCTGGAACAAACCGGTTCACTATTTGTCGGAAACGAATCCATTAATTTGACAAAACACGGATCAATACACGAAGCAATAATCGGCAACAGCTACACGGATTAGGAACAAATGAGGCTACTATAAGGATGACAGAAACTCTGGTGCAAATGCAAAGTCCTATACCCCAAGGATACTACTAGCAGCAACCACATCCCAATCCAATGAGAGAATCCTAAGCCTTTTCTATGCCTATCTATATTCACTCACCCCTACCAGGCTTATGGACGGCTTGATATGCGCCCTTCAACCCCAACGGGAACCGGAAGTAGACCGAACGGCGGCTTACTGTGCGCCGCGGCCTCGACTGACCGATCGATGATCAATAATCACCACCCCGCTGACCACTGAGTGCAGCCTCGTCGACTTCTCGAACCTTCGATGGCCTGCCAGACTCGTCAACACCTATCCACCGGACCACCAGGACCAATCACCGGACCGTGGACCACACCTAACCCAGGACTACAACGACCAAGGACTCCACCTGCCAACAACTCGCCACTATTCTCTGCCTATTCTGTATTCCTGGCCTGCCCTTCCAGCCAGTAAGTTTTTCCTTGTATTCCGTTCTGGGCGCTTCTGGAACAACCAGCGCCAGATTCGTATTTTGTTTATCCGATAACTGTGTTGTACGTTTCTATTGGAGCGGTTCGGCCCCCATGTACGCTAGGTACCAGGCCGTAAGGTGGAATACACCAACACTCCAAGAGAAATATTCAACCGCGGTCAACGGAAGAAACAAAATAAACACGAATAAATTATGATTATTTATGATAACATACTAACAACACATAGAATGGCAAAATAGTTACAATGGGTACATAAATTCAATGGCAAGTCCACATTAGAGGAGCGGGCAAGAGAGGATGACCTGGGCGGTGGGCACCAAGAACAAACGAGTGTGTGAGACTCTTCCAGCCCAGCCTCATTAGGCAGTCTCATTAGGCAGGATTTCTCCCGCCCAGGTCACGCCTCTTACAAGGGCGGTCACCGAACGGTGATCTGTCGCTCAACCACAGTCGATACTCGTGCCCTATTGAATCGCCTAATCTGCCTTAAAGGTACCGTACAAGCTCAGGGACGAAATCTGAGATTTCCACATAATTGTGAAGTGGACCCACCCTATAATGCCCCTGCCCGATGAGAGCTCTCAATTCCTCCGAGTAAGCGAGATATAGGAGGAAGCCACCCTGGGGCGCACATACCAGTAAGCCACTTTGGCACGCCCCTTTTACGATCTTTCGAGCTCAACAGCGGCATGATGAGTGATGGTTTCCGACCTGTAGCCCCGTTCTTCCTTTCATTTTCAGCCTCTCTCTTTATTCGGGTCGGTTCGCTTACATCGGCTGCAAATGACCGAAGTTACGAGCCTCGGACAACTCGTCCACCAAGCTTCCGTAGCACAATTTTTGAGGGACCATTACTTCGTTACTAGAGGGTGCTGTACGATTCCAGAGACATCAATGGAATTAGCGTGAGACCGTTTTCAAGATAGGTGGGGAAACAGAAATACGATTCTGGGGTTGGACTGTGCCTTAAAATGAAATAACACCAATTCGTGATTTTTTTTTCTTTTTGAAGCACTAACTTCATAAGTAGCTGATTAATACAAGCAATTCCCTATTTAAACCTGTCTCGATCACTAATTATTTATTTCTTTATCAAACAACCGATTCTAAGTTTTTTTTCAGTTTTTGAAAACAAAATCAATACTTTGCTAAATAAGTATTGCTGATTAGGGGTTTGTTTGAACTTTTTAACTTGCGAAATTGGCGTCTCAAATTTATCGCACAAAGAAGAATTTGTGTGAATTAAATTCTGTGGAAAAAAATGCTAAAGTTGCTCTCATGAAGAAATCCCGTGAGTCATTGTGGGTGTCATCATCTAGGGCTATTAAAAATAAAAAGTTTAACGGGAAGCAATAAAGAGCATGGGTTAGTAGGAGAAATCGAATGTTATATTACGCCTTGCCAAAACACCGTGAACAGAGAAGAAAAAACTTTTTTTTCAAAAACCGCAGTTATTTCTGCATCAAGTGCTCACTGTGCTCGGGTGGTGGTTCAGTCAGGTTACAACACTTTTATTCTCCTACAACGGTTTCAAATGCTCCCAATACATAGATGCACATGCAAGTAACTAACTAACACGCGGGCGTAGCCCCGCGCCTCGATAGTCCGTCGTTGCAACGCGAACCCCGCGACGCCGCGACCTAACCCCGCGACGCCGCGACCTAACCCCGCGACGCCGCGGCGGAGGGAGGGGGGGGTTCGTTTCGCGATCAGTTGATCGCGGCGCGACACTAATAGTTGGAATCAACATTTTAGAGAGTTACAGAACAGTTCCGAAAATGTTGCGAACACATTAGGACATGAGGCTGCGCAACTTACGATCACGATTTCAACAACTTACGGAAGACCGGTAAGTTGTTGAAATTAGTGTTCGCAACATTTCTGAAATCTTCAGAGAAGGGGGCATGAGGCGTTTCGGTGACCTCAGAACGCTTGTTTGCATCCATTATTTGTCCATTCCTAGCTCTTTTTAAACAGTTTTTTTTTGACACAGAACACAGATATCTTCTCGCCTATCATTTTACTGTGAAAAGTCACCGAGAATGATTATCGTGAACACTGCCCTCAAAATGCCATTGTAGGTTATCAGCTATGCGGAATCGATTAGCGTTATTAGATTGATGCTTCCGCCTGTCGAATTTCATATTTTACTATTCCTGAAAAATATGACCATGCTCAAAAGATGCGCCGTAGTCGTTTTAGTCTGATTAAGAACAGGAAATCCGAGAAATTTAAACCCAATCAATCTAATTTTTTTATCAAAAGTGATGTAGTAAATGGAACCGCTGTGCATGAACAGATTATACGTTTGCTTTGCGCGAAATGATTCTGAAATAAAATAGAAGGCGTCTGCAAACTTGCTGCAGACGTCTATAGGCAGCGAAGTATCGACTGAAAGTCGCATCAGAACCGCAAATTTTAAACCGAAAAAAAAAGTAAACTTTTTCGTTTTTTCCGATACTGATTTTTTTTCGCCAACAAAGGTGAGAAACGAAAAAACCGAAAAATCGAAAAATGTGATCTACCAAATCAGATTTCCAGAAAAACCACTCAAATTCCCAGATTCCTACAACACTGTTTTCTATATATTTCTCTATATAAGTGATACTATGAGCTCGAAAAGACGAATATTCGAAAGAAAATCTGTAAATGTAAAAGAAATCTCCATGATGAGTTCCCTTTTTCAGGATTTTTTTCAGGTATGTGTAAGTTCTTCAGCGTTGAAATTACCCGTGATTATAGGCACGAAATACCATGATATATATTACGACCTATGTGCCCCAGCTCATGGCGCTGTTTGCCCTGGAATCCGCTAGACGCAAACGCAAATGTGTCCACAGGTAACGACTAAAGCCATTTTTTGGCTGCAGGTGGTCGCTGCGGCCATGCGAGGGACAACTGTACCTTTTTCATCGCGCCTACTCAGAAGTTTCAACCCTCGTTACATGCCACTAGCCCTCTAAATAAGGAAACGGTTATCATCAGTGGCTTAAAGGCCGTGTTCACGATAAATCCTGGATGTTCAGTTTCTTGCAGATTATGATAGGTCAAGAGCTTACTGAGACAGCAGCGTCAGGAATAACTGCAGAAAAAGCCTTAGCCTTAGCAGGACCTCTTGTGTGACATCATATTTTTTAGAATGTAAGGATTGACCGATGTGAAGGAATGAAGTCTTTCCTTGTGATAAAATGAGTCGTCTTATCCACAGCTACTTATCGAACCCATTACCCTTGCCGACCGGCTGTTTGCGTGCCCTTCGATGTATATTACTGAGGAAAACCTGTAACTAGGGTTCAAACTTCTGAGTAATGGAAAGGTGTTCCAGTGATCGCTTCGTGGCAAACGTCCTACATCGCTGGGTCGCGGCGACGAAATCCTATGTTTTACTGCTTTGCTGCTGAAGTAGCGATTCTAAATGGTCGCTGATCATCGCTCCATCGCTGCCATTATGGTAGCGATGGAGCGACTGCCAGCGAATGACACGTTTCGTCCAGTGAACTTTGACTCTTTCACATGACAAGATCAGTGTTTACGAGTCGAAACGTGTTATTGGTGACTACCAGCCATTGATTCCACTGATTGATTGATTTTCCTCGACCATCCGTGAGGCTATGCACCAGGGCTGTGCGTTATAACGTTAACGTGTTAACGCATTAACCGGTTAACGCGGTTGTTTCTCGAAAATTAACGATTAACGCTTAACGAAAAAGTCTTGAAATCACGTTAATTTATAATTCATTAATTGTCATAGAATTATGGCACCAGGTTACTGCACGGGGTGCGGGTCGGCCCGTTTTGCTCAAACCCCCACTCCAATGTCAATTTCGCTCAGAACCCCTCCCCAGGAGCGTGTGAAGGTCAAGTTTTGACCGTGTTCTACCCCTCCCCCTCCCCACCTAGAGCTGATGTGTTCAAACAGTGTTTATCTAGCAGGTTCGCCTCTAGTGTTTGATTCAGTTAAATTACTCTTGTCGTATTAAATTGTTGAAGCTAGTGCTATGTGAAAAAAGTAGGAT